>JAUYWG010000053.1:19231331-19244523 GCA_034779775.1 Enteromius afrohamiltoni
AGAAAGAAAGAAAGAAAGAAAGAAAGAAAGAAAGAACTAGTTGAGTCTGTGATGTGGATATGTGATGATTTTAGGACAACTTTGATGAAAGGTTTTGATCCACTTCGAAAGCAGACTACTGTATATATATATATATATATATATATATATATTTACATCTTATTTTAAAAATAAATTTCTATTCCAAATAAATGCTGTTCTAATCAACATTCCAATCTTTAAAAACAAATCATAAAACAATATTAGCATATTAGAGTGATTTGTGAATCATTATCATGAAGACTGAAGTAATGATGCTGAAAATTCAGCTGTGCGTAACAGGAATTTACATTTTACAATAGAAAAGAATTGTTTGTAAGTGTAACGTTTTTGAACTTCTTTGGAAAATATTTCACCCACTGTAAATGTTTTTGTTTTGAGGGAGGGTACAGATTTGTATCACTTGATCTATAGTTTCAGCACTGAGTGAATAATGACTCATGTAAGGCAATATTATATTACGCCATATGATGTGTTTGTACGCATCCATGTACACCTATTACATAACCGTTTTATGTTGCTGCCAATAAAATGTCCTCTTGTGAAAGTCTGATGGTTCATGAGAAATGCAGAACAGTATCGTGTGTTTGTAGAGTTATTCCACACTCACACACTCACTCTTAACGCACTTGGTTTTTAGTCATTTTAAAAGTAGTTTTATGCATTCGGTTAAATTTGGGACCTGTGGCTGTATTTGGTTAGATATCATAAACTTGTAGACTATACTATAAGTTGGATTCTCATGAAATTCAAAACTTATTTGCCCTTCCACTGACAGATCATTTAACCCTTATGTTCCAGTCATTCTGATTTTCTTTTTCTCAAAAAAACAAAAACAAATGTTAGTTATATATTACATATATTACACAATCATAGGGTCAACTATGTTCAAGCCCCAAAAATATAGTAAAGACATTGTTAAAATAGTCCTTGTGACAGTAATCTGTGTTTGGAACAACATGAGTGTGAGTAATTAATGACAGAATATTCACTTTTGGGTGACTAACGTACTAAAACTTGCTCACATAAGTATTTTTATAATATTGTTTTTTGTTCTTTTCTGGGATACTTCCCTCTCCTGTTGCACTTGTGGTGGTCACATAAAATGACTGACCTGACAAGAACTGGTTTTAATTTTTTTCATTACGCTAAATTATTTCGAAAAAATGGATTCAGTTTTTTAATTAACTCAAATCAGCTAACTAACTAAATAAATAAACCTAACAAAAGGCTGAATCTAAATATAATGAGAGATTTGCAAGCTTTTTTCCCATTTTAAACAGATAATATCACAATAGGTAAAGGACTTTTTCAGCACAAGCATTAGCATGTGTTTTCATCAAAATGATTTGACTCTTCATTGCTGTCTTACACCATTGCCGCTTTATTTGTGTATTTGTGACTTTACCATGCCTGTAAGTGTGTCAGGTGCTGCTGACCTGGAAACTCGGTCATGCAGGAGTTTCTAATGCAATGCAGAGGTCATGTTGCAGTTTCCAGGGAATGCTCTTATTAATGTGTATAGTTTGAATATACTATACGTCTTTCTGGAAAAAGTGTGTCTACCAGATGAATCATGTATACATTTTAGTTAAACGGCAGCACATGCATAAAGAGTGAGCGTGCCCTGAAAGCACTTTACACATTGTTTATGTGTGAGTCGTAATAGGATCAAGAACAAGTTTATTCCAGACTCTGCTGGCTCAAAGGTGAGAGAATCTCTTTACCCAGGTTTACACATCTTGTGTGCGGATTAAACTACGTCATGACCTGTGCTGGCACTACACCTATATCACCTCTTGTGTCAAAAATACATTAGGATGTGACAATAACTATACTGCAAGAAGAAAATAAATATATTCTTTTGTATTCAGTAATTTCAGCAGTTTTCATTTTTGGGTGAACTATCTCTTTAATGTTGTACATAGGGTTTTTTTTCATATATGAGGCAAGTAACATCATAAAATGTAAAAAATAAAAGAGATACAGTACAAAAGATTAATTTACTGGAATTACAAATGCAGCCTCTAGTCATACATAAATGAAACATAAAGACACACATAATGTGTCTAAATACTCTTAGGTCTGTATCCATCACAGATGCTGTCTCTGAGATCAGTCACCTGGTGAGTCCTGGTAAATAAAGCAGGCTTATCGCTGACCTTTCCTGATGTCTGTGACATAGAAACCTCCTTCCTCTAATCACTGTCACTCCACACACATCACATAGTTGTGAATTGAATGTGTGTGAAAAACTGGAATTTTGGAGTTCCAGAGAACATAATCTTCAGTTACTGGGAAACTGCCACAAAGTATCAGCAATGAGATATTAATAACAATCAAAACAATGCTGCTTTGTAAATGACATCCACACGCACATAGAAGAAACACAATAACAAACACTGCCATGTAACTTTGCATTCGAATTCATGATGTTTGGGAACACAGTGGTATGAGGAGGTGGAGGTGGTTATATCACGTAATTTGGGGGATTGTTTGCAGCGGTGTGTAATGTGATTGGTCTGCTGGTGATTTCAGTTGCACTTAAGTAACATGAACTTCATCCATGTTTCAGGGAAATGCTTTCTATTGTAGTTCATGTATGTTTTCTTAGCAAAACAAATAGCCTGTTTTCGACATGTGGCTAAATGGGTACTGCTTACTATGTATCATTTACCAAAAGATATTTCACCAAAATATTGTCTTGGTTGTTGTCTGGGATTATATTGATAAGTAAAACAAACTCATGTACAACTGTGTGACTATACCCAGTTATTTACCCTTCATGTTCTCTGTGTTAGATTAAATAAGGCACATGCTTTGACTCAAAACTATCTGTGTTGCTAGAAATAAAGTTTCGAGGTCACAAGTATAAAACTGTGTGTACTGTACACAGGGAAAGGTAGAATAGCCTGTGTGTCGTGTATTTCTCAATTCAGAAACACAAATGCAAAGATAATTTTGTGCACGTGCAATTTTTTCTTTCTGCAAACAAATGCAATATATTACAATAATAGTCAGCTGCACATCCAGCATTGTCTATTCTGGAGAGGTAAAGAACCTTCATGAACTAGGCTAGTCCTAAATTCCTTTCCATGATCTCTCTATGGAGTTGGGAGGAAAAGATTAGGAAATCGTGATAAGGGTGGAAAATGTTGCTACATTAAAAGTGTTGTACAGAGCCTTAATATAGTAAAGGAAGGGGGAAAACTGACATACCCATTAAATATTATTGTGCTCATGAAAAAGTGATGTGGTTTGTGGTTGAGGATATAAACAATGACCTCATGGTCTAGTTGACCTCTGAAGGAAAAATCACAGCTCTGGAAAGGTCTGTCTGGATTTTGCGAGCTCGGGGCTCATTTGCATCTGGGAAACATATTCCCCACCACAGCAATGTAGTCGTCATGGACCATAGATTCTCGAGTCGAAGATCAGGGTGAAAGCCACAGCGAGTATGTGAAATACAGAGCTTTAAGGCTGTTCCAATTGTGAATGACTCTTGGATGATTTTTTTTGTATACATCTTTAAGCCTGATATGTGATTGTTCAAGTGTCCAACAGTAATGGAGATAGGCTTGCAGAGGTGCTTAAAATGCAATAAATAAAAGCGCATGGGTTGTAATTACTCTGTTAACTTCTATATGCAAAGGTTTTACATATTGTGACATTTTAAGACTATATTAGAACTGTAGATTCGTGGAGCATGCGGGACTTACATTTGCACATTGTGTTGAGATAATTGCTGTTATGAGCCAGACCGTATAGCCCAAAGTGAATTTGACCACAGTTTGTGGTGATATGTGGTAGTAAAGATCATTTCATTGGTGTCTATAGCCACCATAAAGATTATAAAGCAATGTAATTAACTATTCACTAGATAAGAGTTGACTGATAGTTGGCTTTTAAGATAAAATAATCATGAACTGACTCTGATGCATAAGCCTACAATTAAGCCTACAGTACTTCAGATGCAGTCAAATGCTTTTTTTTTAAGAAAAAGGAAAAATGTATTTGTTTCCGGCACCAGGTGCACAGGATATAGTCATAATTAGCCTGCTCCTTTGATTGCGGGGAGTTTTAGGACTGATATATTTAGGTATAGTGTCCACTCCTAATTTCATCACATCTGGCAGGATGACAACAAAGATAAAAGACGGAAGTGGCTGTTTGTGCAAAAGGTGAGGAAACATCCATTCTGGCATCTTCAACAAGGTCTTGCGGCATGTTGACTGAAAGCTGCTGTCGTGAAACTGAGGTAACTGGAACCAGATGGCCCAATTACAAGGAAGGAAAAGGCACAGAAAACACTCCTCCACATGACCTCATCCGCATTGGCCCAATTCCTTTTTTTTATAATATATTTATTACTTTTTATGGTATCACATCAGATTACACAATCATGTAAACACAAAACATTTTATAGTCTGTAGTCTCTCTCCCATCCCAATCGAAAGAAAGACAAAAAGTTTAAAAAGTGTTTCCCAAGTCTATGTAGAACATCATGATGCTCCCTCTTACTATCATTAACACTGTGCCTTCAGAAGTTTCTCCTGATATTTTCTTCAGACAGTTTTTCCTTTTGAACAATATACATTATCTTTTACATTGACAACGAAATTCTTGACTTATTGATAGTTTTCCAATAAAGAGTAACTTTCAAATAAGAGTAACTAAAGAGTCTATCACATTTCTATGAATCTGACTTTGTAAGAGAGAGCGGACAGGATTTATTGGCCCAATTCTGTACTCTAATTCCAAAAATAATGTTTTGAATAGCAAACATAACTGCTTTTTTCAGTATTGTTTTTATACTACCATAGACTAGTATTCTATTTGTAATTAGCTTTTACTTTTTCAGTTTTAACATAAATATTAGTATTTTGTTATGTCTTTTTTTTTAATTACTAAAATGATTTCCAGTAGAAGTTTTCATTAACAACAAAACTGGTGTAAAAATCAAAGTTTTGACTTTTTCTATTTGTACTATTATTATTATTATTATGAATTTTACAGATGTTTAGAGAATAAAAAACTCTTTGATTTCTCTATTCTACAGTTCTGTCACATTTAAATATAATAGCTGCATTTTAACCGCGTACGGAAACTAAATTGTTTATGTATTCAAGCTTTTACTATACTGTGCTTTCTAATGAGAGACAACAGCGTAGTTGATAGTTTATAGATGTTCAGGAAAAGAGTCCTACGCGGTTAAGTCCGTCGTTCATTTTGAGCTCTGTGTCATGAACAGGTTTTATCATAATAATTATTAATAATCTTATACCAGCCGAGAACGTGATTCAACCAGACGCAGGAAATCGGTTCTTTCTTCACTCCTTCAAACGTTCACGCGCGAAGGAGTCGCTAGCAAGAACAAACCGGTTCGCTCGCTGAAGCCGGTTTTAGCTGGTGCGTCACCTTGGAAACCACGTCACTATATATAGAGCTGCGATCCGGCGCCGGCTTTTACTCCGTTTGTTCACCGGTAGATCACCAAAGCCGTTCGTGTGCGGGACAACGCCGACATTATTCATTTCCAGCACTCTGGTCTAATGGGAAAACTCTTTGTAAATGCGTTTTAAGGTGAGTTCTACGATTACTATTGAGCGAAACTAACGTTGTATCTTATATCCGTTATGTTTGGATAAACTTTCAGTATGGTCGAGTGAAATAAAAAATGAGAAAACTAACGTTAACCGATCAACCCGTAACGTTAGTTAATTCGCGGACGTGTTTTTCGAAGCAGTTTAATACAGACGCGTTTTAGTTGTGTCGTAGTAAATGACACTATGGCCTCTGAGTCAACGTGGCCGCTGTGTCACACTTTCCTGTGCGTGTTTAACTTGGACTTTTATAAATGTTTGAACAGAGATCATTATAATTGGAGCCAGCTGTGTTGACAGACGCGGGGTTGCTCAAATGTTTACTACTAATGTTAGATTATTTGATTAACGCTAACAGTTATTTTCAAGATCAAGATCAATGAATGAAGACTCACGCTGCATAGCCACGCTAGCCTGAAGGAGCGCATTCTATTGGCTGAGCCGAAAGCAGAAGCCGGCTGGATGTGATCAGTGATTGGCTGACAGGAATGGCTCTTCTAGTTCGTCCAAACAGGGCTTTTCCTTATTGGGTAACTGGTGTAGTCGCGCTCTTCGCGGGGGAGGGACTAATTTCAGCGGCTTTGCGAAATTGCTCTCCGTCAAAAGTGTCTGAAGTGTTCATGCGCGCTCCTGCTTCATGGTGAAATAATTTCCTAATTTTACACCAAACGGACTGTTAAGATAAACAACTTATTGTGCGGAATGAGTTTTACACATTAAATGAGTTTATTGGGCTGATTTCCCGAATATCATAATTTTTTATTTTTTTATTCCTTGCAGAATTTTTGCTTGGGAGACGTGCACACTGGCCCTGGCCTTGAGGCTTATCTGAAAGGATTCAACTTCACTGGTGAACCTCCGTGGCTGTTCGACATCTGTTAGCCACGTTATAATTCCATCTCTTCCATTTATCCGGTGAGTCATTCTTCCTTTGGAGAGCATACCTTTTTTTGCACCAGTTTTACCAGTGAGAAAGGTTGTGTTATATAATGTAGACATTTTTGCTTTGAATAATTTCAGTAATGTGAAGAAATCACTATTAAAAATTGGTCAGTAGCTGTCAAACCCTGAAAACTATTTAAATTACTTTAAATAAAATGAATGTGATGATAAAAGTTTATAAAATGAGTATTAAATTGTAATAAAGTACTAATCTATAATATATGTACTAATAATAAAATCGCAAAACTATTATAAGTTATGAAATTAAAATGACATCAGAAAATGCATTTAATAACTGTAATATGGGATCAGATTTCTGTGGCGTGTCATTGCACAGTAGCTGCAGTTGCCTTTGAGTCTCTAAAGCTGTCATTGGTGTAAAGATAAGCTACTACTTTACATGCACCGATAAATAGCCTTTGGCCACTGAGTTGAGTCCGCTATCTTACCGGTCACATTTTATAACGTCCCTGTCGTTTTCTTTAACAGTTTCTTTTGCAATCAAATCTTGAACAAACATCATGACCTCTTTGACTGGATCAGACTTTGACTTCTCCTTCCTGGAGGAGGGATTCTGTGCACGTGATATTGTGGAACAGAAGATCAACGAGTCCTCACTATCGGTAAGAGAAGATGCATTTAACCTACATGTCTCCTTAATTGTTACTTTTTGGATTCAGTTTTGCAGTTATGATATCTTAATTTTATTTAAATGCATATGCCATCCACCACTCTGATCACATCTCTTCTTTCAGGATGACAAAGATGCCTTCTATGTGGCCGACCTGGGTGACGTCCTGAAGAAGCACCTCCGGTGGTTGCGTGTTTTACCCCGCGTCACACCGTTCTACGCAGTGAAGTGCAATGACAGCAGGGCTGTCATCACAACATTGGCGTCTCTGGGAGCAGGATTCGACTGTGCAAGCAAGGTATGTGGAAGACCTTTCAAGAAAGATTGTGACTTCTTCATGTGTCTCAATGAGTGCATGACCTCAGCAGCAAACTGTCAGAATGTTTGGCGGCTTTAATCCTGCATTAACCCGACTTCTAATCCTCGTCTCTTCTGCTAGACCGAGATCCAGCTCGTGCAGTCTGTGGGTGTGGAGCCGAGCAGGATCATCTACGCCAACCCCTGCAAGCAGGTGTCTCAGATCAAGTACGCCTCTGCTCATGGAGTGCAGATGATGACGTTTGACAGTGAGGTGGAGCTCATGAAGGTGGCACGAAGCCACGAGAATGCCAAGTGAGTAACTTTAGTAGAAAAGCAGGTCACATTTCACTCTGAAATAGTGTACGTTTGGATTGTTGAGCATTGGGTTGCTGATGACTGATATAAAGCAGGTTATAAAGGTGCCTGATGAAGACCTAATGGTCGAAATGTTGCAGCAACATTAAAATATTGTTTTAAGGAGCAGTGTCTGGACGATATGTTTTTTCTTTTGGTATATTTCATAGTAAAACAATATAAAGTTGCAACAGTGGGGAGAAAAAAAAAAGTTTAACATATTTAGTAAAATTTAAATATTTGGGAATGTATCATTTAAGAAAAATTACTCAATTTAACAAAAAGACTTCTTTCTTTTGGACACTTAAACATTTTTCTGCTCATGATACTTTGGCAAAGAAAATAAATTATTTGCTGGCATTGACAAGTAAAGCATTATAATAAAATGATTTTGTGCGTTGTTCCAAGATTTTTCTGACATTTAAACTCCTTTTCTGTTTCTGCAGACTGGTTCTGCGTATCGCCACCGACGACTCCAAGGCAGTGTGCAGGTTAAGTGTGAAGTTTGGCGCCACGTTAAGGAGCAGTCGGCTGTTGCTGGAGAGGGCAAAGGAGCTCGGGCTGGACGTGATTGGAGTCAGTTTCCATGTGGGCAGCGGTTGCACCGATCCGGAGACATACAGCCAGGCAATCTCAGATGCACGCTGTGTTTTTGACATGGGGGTAAGTGGCCTTGTCGCTATAACATTTCAAACGGCACTTAGTCTGATACTTAGTCTGAACCTTTTATTGTCTACCAGGCGGAACTAGGATATGACATGACCCTGCTTGATATTGGAGGAGGCTTTCCAGGCTCTGATGACACCAAACTGAAATTTGAAGAGGTATTTATTCTTGTTCGCTCTCTTGCCTTCAAGTGACCAGAGATGTTTAGGTTATACCAAACTTAACTTGCGGGCTTTTTTTTTGGTTGACAGATCGCTGCTGTGATTAATCCTGCTCTGGATAAATATTTCCCTGTTGACTGCGGCGTGAGGATCATTGCTGAACCTGGCCGCTATTATGTAGCGTCTGCTTACACGCTGGCTGTCAACATCATAGCCAAAAAGGTCATCATGAAGGAGCAGTCGGCCTCAGACGGTAAAAACAAACATTTCTAATGTGTTCTTAAAATGATTATTCACAGACCGTAATGTATCAATTTAACTGCATTGAATAACACTGTTATTGCCCCGTTTATAACTGTGGTGCTGCTTTGAAGCAATCTGTAATGTATAAAAATGATCCGATTAACTGACTTTATTTCTTGTTAATGTTTTCAGAAGAGGAGGATGGCGCCAATGACAGAACCCTGATGTACTACGTGAATGATGGTGTTTATGGTTCCTTCAACTGTATCCTGTATGACCATGCTCATGTCCTGCCAACTCTGCACAAGGTACGTAATGAGGCCATCACATTCCTGTTTGTTAGATGGTGTTTCTTCCCTGAGACTAACCTGTAGCCCATTATCTCTCCCAGAAACCCAAGCCTGACGAGCGCATGTACCCATGTAGCATTTGGGGCCCAACCTGTGATGGACTGGACCGCATTGTGGAGCAGTGCAGCCTGCCTGACATGCAGGTGGGCGACTGGCTGCTGTTTGAGAACATGGGTGCCTACACTGTAGCTGCATCCTCCACCTTCAATGGCTTCCAGAAACCCGATATTCATTACATCATGTCCCGCACCGCCTGGTAAGTAGGAAGTGTTTGAGTTCTTTTGTAGAAAGTAGACCGAATGCCATACTAAAATAAACCATTCTGTTCAATGAATATTACTAATAACTGCAGATAGATAGAAATTATAGCAAACAACAAAAAAGTAAGCTAAATATAAACGGTTACATTGAATGACATTGAATTGATGTCTGACCTTTGCTTAAAATATTTTATTACATGTAAAATGGTAAGAAGTAATTAATTTTTTTAAATAACACTGTCCAAGCTAACAGATGTTGTGCTAAAAGAATGACTTCCAGAAAATGGTTTTGACTGACTGAGTTCATTGACACTTTTATTGCAGGCAGTGTATGCAGCAGATCCGTGCTCAGGGGATTGCACTTCCTGCTGAGGAGCAGTGCGTTGGAAACATGCCATCCCACTGCGGGCGCGAGAGCACACTGGATGTGCCAGCCAAGCCGTGCCCTACTCAAGTGCTGTGATGCTCCTCGATGCAGACTCCCTGAGCGAGAGCCAGTTCTCATTCAGACAGCGGTTTATACCTGAACCCTGTCTTAAGGTCCACCATATTCAAATGTGTGTTTCTGCTCTATATGCAGCTGTTCTTTACTTTGTTTGTATAAGTTGCAAATGCTCAAACCTTGAAAGACGCACAAAAAGGCTCAGTCCTGTGGCTATTTTCTGTTTTTTGGGTTTGTTTTTTTTTATATATGCAAGGCCAGATAACTTGACTGGAGGATTTGAGGGAAGTTTAATTGTATGTGTAGTTTTCTGTGTGTTGGAGGAAGGTTTATTCCTAAACGGACCCCCAACATTTCATTACATGGCTAGATCTTCCTCTACACACAGACTTGTACAGATATCTTCCTCCACAGTGACCATTTCCATTTTATACTTGATTAGTAAGTTAATATTAATATTTTTGACCTGAAATCTGTATTATTGACCGGAAATGTATGCCACTGATGCATTTGAAACGCATATGAAAGAGATGGGATTGCTTCTGAATTGCTTTCCTATGGAAACTTGTTTTTGTTTTAAGTTTTGTATTTTTATATAAATAAATGTAGCTGTAAAAATGTTGAGTGATTTGCTTTTTGTTCCAGTGGCATCACTTTACAACTTGTGAATGTATGTACCTGTACGAAGATTTGCGCAAAGCAAGAGTTTATAGAACACAAGACAAAACCACTTCACACTAAACATGAACGGAGCACCATCTAGTGGTGATGCTTGATTTTCTTTTTTTCCAAACCTGCTCTATTGCAATGATCGATTTCAATTTTCAGTCCGCTATCATCAGTTTGGTTATGTTTAGTTTTACTGTTCAGAATGGAAAACTAGCCTATGCCACTATGACTACATTATATTATTTGAAACGCAGTACAATGCAACAACTGTCCAGTTATCTCTGAAAAATAGCTTTCAATTCTGCATTTAAGTTTTACAAACATGCTTCACATTGTGGGATATGGAACTCTGAGGCGAATGAACATGCTTTCTGTTTGAGGAAGACATCCCTAGTTTCAACATTATTTATTCTTCAGGCATTTCTCTCTTGTATAAAAGGGATGATTGAGACTGGTTTTACTTTTTTCAGGCCAGTGCTTAAAAACCCATTTATAGCCTTGAATGCATGTACACACCCTTAACAATTAGTTTAAATACTTTTGGAGCAATACTTGTTCAGGGTTTTGGGGTCTAAAAAATTGTGATCAGTTGCAGTTTTTTTTTGCAAAATCACTGTTAAAGAAATTTACAGAATTACAGTTTTATTTAGGAAATGTGTGGATTTTCTGAGATTTGACTGATTTGACATTAAAACGCATGTTAGGCTTTATGGGGATATCGTTCTTCCATGGTTTTCATACTGTACAAGCTGTATTTTCAATCACCCACACCTAAACCTATCCCTCAAACGAAGCTTTAAGCTTTAAAAAAAAATGTGTGTATAAATATATATATATATATATATATATATATATATATATAAATTATAAGCTTGTTTCC
Source organism: Enteromius afrohamiltoni (assembly GCA_034779775.1). Lineage (NCBI taxonomy): Eukaryota > Metazoa > Chordata > Actinopteri > Cypriniformes > Cyprinidae > Enteromius > Enteromius afrohamiltoni. The sequence goes on from JAUYWG010000053.1 coordinate 19,242,872, forward strand.
TCATAGGGACCAATAAATAACTACAAGGATTTTGAACATCACCCCCACACACACTTTATAAATTCTATTTGTACTTTTTGTTTCTATCCCTAATTTTGTAATGCATTATATTAATTATAAATTCATATTTAAAGAAACGTGGCATACACTGTCTGATTCAGTCAGTAGCCTATATAGGCTAGTTCACAGGCCAACAGATAAGAAAAGCAAAACGTTCTTTCACGTATTTACACAAGTTGACACCTCGTTGCTTAGCGACAGCGGTAAGCAGCTTCCGGCGGCATTCTCGCTCATGACGAAGTATTTCGCAAACTCTCGAGTGAAAGCACCTGAGGTCAAGGATGGGAGAAACCTGCTCATCTGTGACTCAAGCATATTAATGCATTAACTATTCTGGGAGGAACTTTTGAATGTGTGCTCATTCTACTTACAATAAATAAATAAAAAGCTTAGACAAGCGTGCAATTACGTCATACAGCCAAGCGCAATAAAGCGCTAATACCAGAGCCGATGAGAATCAGAGTTGCGACACTCTTTGATCTCGCCGCCGCGCGGTCACGTGGTTCACGGAGCTCTCAATAGTTCCAAACAACACCGCGCTGTCAACATATTTGAATGGGTTTACGTGGGATAGAAACATGGAGTGATTTTACACTCAACATGATTATTAGATGCACGCACAACTACATAAATTTAATTCATGCTTCTTATTACAAACACACAGATACCTTTCAATTTGAATATGTGGAAATTCAGGATTAAACGCTTGTACAGCGATTTGTACAAATAAAGACATGTTTGCGAATAAAACCTTAGCGTGAGTTTCGTCAATGCTAAAAACCGCGGAAAGCGAGTCTCAAAATCCTAATGAACCGAACAGGATCGACTCGAACATGAAATCCATAAATGAACGCGTCACCTGATTCACAAATGCACAGATGCATTTTTTTCATGCGCAATTTATGATATATGAATGTAGAACAGAGCAGGTTTATTCGCAAACATGTCTTTATTTGTACAGACGGCTGTACAAGCGTTTAATCCTGAATGTCCACATACTCAGATGGAAGGTATTTGTGTGTTTGTAATAAGAAACATGCATTAAATTTATGTAGCGCATGGAAAATTTTGTGTGCATCCAATAATCATTTTGAGTCTAAAATCATTCCATAGGATAGACAGTAATCTTCAATATATTTGCAGCAATTTCTAGTGATTTTTAATGCATCATATTATGCATTGATTGTGCACTGATAACTACACTAAGTTTTACAATCGCATTTTATTCTGGGGAGTGATAAAGAGGCTAAATGTGCTTATTATCTGCTCCTTGCAGATCCTCTGCAGTTCTGTCAGGTTGGATGGGAAATGTTGGTGGACAGCAGAGTCTCTCCAGAGATGCTCAAATGGGTTTAAGTCAGGGCTCTGGCTGGGCCATTCAAGACAAGTCACAGAGTTGTTGTGAAACCACTCCTTTGTTATTTTATTTGTGTGCTTGGGGTCACTGTCTTGTTGGAAGGTAAACCTTCGGCCCAGTCTGAGGTCCTGAGTACTCTGGAGGTTTTGGTCCAGGACATCCCTGTACTTGGCTGCATTCATCTTTCCCTCGATTGCAACCAGTCGTCCTGTCCCTGCAGCTGAAAAACACCCCC
>JAUYWG010000053.1:19259684-19308228 GCA_034779775.1 Enteromius afrohamiltoni
GACTCTGCCAACTGTCAAATTCTAATCTAAACACACTGCAGTCATACTAGCAACATGCTAGTAACTTGCTAATCATGCTAGCAACTTGCTAATCATGCTAGCAACATGCTAGTAACTTGCTAATCATGCTAGAAATATGCTAGCAACATGCTAATCATGCTAGTAACTTGCTAATCATGCTAGCAACATGCTAGTAATTTGCTAATCATGCTAGAAATATGCCCATTTCAAAATTTCTTCAGGAATTTTGTGCATCGCTTCTAGTTTTTTCTATTCCCTTCAGGAGAGTGGATTGCTTCCTCCAGCTTCTGTGGAAGGACCCGTTGCGGAGATTCATCCTCTACCCTCTCCAGTATCAACTCTACTACAGTCATCACCAGATATTAGTTTTACCCCTGAGACAGTGTTGTCATTATCCCCCCAGCTGATTACCCAGACAGAGGAGCAACATTTTACTGAAGGAGAGCATAACCCCTTAAATAACAACCAGGCTTTAGTGCATCCTCCCCAACAGGTAAGTTAGAACTGTGCTCTGTAAACTGCATTCAAACACCCATGTGAACAGCATATTGGAAATGCATCCTCTACTTCAGTAAATTCAAAATATGTGTCTTTCTCTGCAGTATCCTCAAAAACCCTCAGCCAGCCAAGATGTCTTAGCAGCAACTCTGCATGTGCAAATGGACAACCATATCTCTACTGCTGAAGGTGAAGCTGAGGACTCGCTCACATCCTTGACTGCATCTGAGACTTTCTCTTCATTGTGTGAGAGTGAAGAGATTCTTATGCCAGCATACCATGGTTCAGAGCACACGGATATTCTATTGCAGTCTCCTATTGGTCAGTGCTCTGTCCAGACCACAGACACAGACTCCATGAAGAGCTCAACAACTTTAGTCTCGGATGAGCAGGGTTCCTCTGTTTTGATTGCGCTTGGTGCTGACCCCAAGTGTCAGGAGGGGCCAGTAATGAGTAAGAGCCCTTCTTCCTCCTCAGAGAAGTTGTTTATGTATCCGGAGCAATTGAGCCAAAGTCATGTGTTAACTGAGCTAAGCAGAACCTTTGAGTCAACCAGCCATGAGTACAAGCAGCAATACAGTGAACATGACAGAGGTAAATTCTTAAATTAAACTTCTCATCAATAACAATGAATATTATTGCTGTAGATATGAAAGAAGAACTAAACACATTCTTTGTTAGAAAGCGTTTGAAATTTCCCAGAAACAGTGGACAGGAACTTATGTAATAGAAGAGTTTGCTGTACATACAAATATACAGAAAATTGTTCATTATATCATCACTTTTGGCTTCATATTTATACCTCCTCTAAGTAGAGCTCACAGTCCCTATGAACAATGGGTTAATCTCTTCGAATCAGCCTGAGTTACTGGAGAAGGCATATCTGGGGCAAAGGCTGCGAGCCCAGGACAAGGAGACCTACTCAACACTTCAGAAGAACCAGGTAAAGGGGCAAAAGAAACGTGTTAGTCAAAATAATACAAGATTTCAGCAAGATGTGACATTTCAAATGGATTCAGAATTTCAAAGTCATTCAGGATTGGAAGAATGTTATTAACATTCTCTCCGTGTCACAGACTCCAACTGTGGATCCAAAAGAGGAGAAGCTGACACTAACAAAGAAGCAACATAGGTAAGCAAAAATAGACCTACCCAGGTCTATTTTTGAATACTAATTTTATGTAGACATCAGTATGAATAAAAAAAAAAAAAAAATTAAGTTTAATCCTCTATATGTCCTGCACATAGCAGAATTGATAATAAAGTTGAATTTGAATCCCCAATCCTGATCCCTTTTAGCTACCATCTATCAGAATTCAATTCCAGCCCTGCACCAACACACCTTTTTGTAATTCTTTCATTCACATTACATCACTTTTATTTATTAGGGTTTATTACAAGACAATCAATCTCAAGGAACAGGTGTAAAGACTCCTGCCTAGGTATATAAGATTTTGGACCCAGGAACAGTGGGCAGATCTCAAAACAAGACTCTCTGATAAAGGCTTTGTATCGTATTGCTTTCCAGGAAAGAAATACAAAAAAAAGCAACACTTCTGATGACAACAAAGCAGAGGTCTCCAAACCTGCTTCTGGAGAGAGCTACTGTCCTGTAGATTTCAACTACAACCAAACAGAACGGAACCAGTCAATTTTTTTAGGGTTACTTGATAATTACAGACAGGTTTGTTAGGGCAGGGTTGGAGATCCCTACAACAAAGTAAGTTCATTCTAAACACACATGCTTTTCCCTAGAGCAGGGGTGCCAAACTCAGCTCCCGGAGGACCACAGTCTTGTGGAGCTTAACTGCAACCCTAATTTAACACCTGATCCAACAAATCAAGCCATTTGGGATTACTTTTAAATGGCACATAGGTCTACTGAAACTGAGTTTGACACCCCTGCCCTAGAGAGAAGAGAACATCTGTGTATAGATCCCAATGTAGGAACTAACCTGTTTCAGGAACGATTTTGTTCTTTTCACACAAAAAAAATAACTATTTGGTCTTTGATTCATATTAAACAAACTTTTAGACAGACCACTGTAAACCGCAAGGACATCAGGCCTAATAGGCGGAGGCAAGTTCGGCAAAAGCAATATTTTTATGTGGTACATCAGAGGTATTGCTAAGTCTGAACCCTAGACTAGATGGGTGGACAACCAAAATCAAAGTGGACATCAATTCTGTATGCAGGTATTCTGAGAAAGTAGAGTTACAGTAGCTTTTATACATCCGTTGACAATATAGGGTGCATCCCTGTGTCCAAATGGCACACTTTGCTTTAAAACACAAACCAGAGATGTTATCTATGAGCAACATAAATGCTATAAACAAAGCGCAAGGCTGACAATCTGAAGGAGGTTGAGATTGCAGTCCTTCTAAGGAGCAATGAGTCATCACTATTATGGTTTACGCAAATATATTTTGGCACTTTTGAATTTCTACTTCACATCTGATAAAATGCCAGTGCCAATCAAGTCGTGGGAGCAGCCTGCCAAAACTATGCCAAATATCTGTGAATGGCTTGAGTTAATAAAGAGGTTATGATTTATAGGGACTAAGGTTAGGCAATATGACACAGGGTGATTGTGTACACACACTGCCAAGACACATTTCAGTTCAAACTACATGTAAAAGTGAATTTTGCATCAGTTGACCCCTTGAAGATTAGGCCACGCTTTTAGACAGAGGTGTAGAGTACCTGAAAACCATACTTGTGTAAAAGTACGGATACCTTTCTGTAAAAATTACTCCATTACAAGTTACCAATTCCAAAAGTATCTGATTTAAAAAGATTTTACTCATACTGATATTTACTAATATAGAAATGAAATTAAACACCTCAATATTTCAAAATGGCAAAACAAAACAGATCAAACAATGTCAGTCTCAGTCAAACTCAAATGTTCAAAATAGGCACAAAACAATTCGTTTTTTCAAAAAACTTATTTTCAGTCTACGATGGACAAAACTGACTTGATTTGATTTACCTCTCAGGCCTTGTCCACACTAATATGTTTTTGTTTTCATCTTTTTTTGTCAAGGAAAACTTTTGAAAACACTCTCCAAAGTGGATAAATTTGAAAACGTTTTTGTGTCCCAGTGTGAAGATTAATATCAGTTTGTACATGCTCCAGAAAGCTTTTCTTCAAAGACGATGTAATGCAAGTAAATAAACGGCAGATGGAAATGACGCAGATTGAATCGTCGAATGCGCAGTACAGGAATGTAAGCGTTTTCAGTCATTTCAGTGTGGATGGTCAACCCTTCAGAAAGGATTGAAAATGCTAATGTGGACATGGAGCGTTTTTAGATGAAAACGGCGCTTTAAAATTTATCCGGATTAGTGTACACGTAGCCTCAGTCTCAGAGGGCGGCAATATTTTTATTCAACTTAATCAAAAGTAGCCATGTCACTAATTAATATGGAACACCTGGTATTTGGTAAGCTGTTAATTCACGTTCATGTGGAAATTAGCCATGGTATATAAAGATGCTGATAACACAGTGTAATGAGCAACGGTAATTAGTGTCTGTTTAAATGTAGTGGAGTAAAGCGTACATATATTCAATCAAAATGTAGTCTTGTAGAGAATAAAAGTGGCTTATATATTATATTATACAAGTACTGAGTCAAAAAAAATTAAGTACAGCAACAAAGTCCATTTACTCAAATACTTTACACCACTGCTTTTAGGGGACAAGGGTATAGTGGGAATATGAGCCCTAATTATCAATGGTTAGAACGGTTAAGGCGGCACTGGACAAATCCAGCAGGGTCCAGTGGAGAAGCTGACCATTGAATAATGAGCCTATTGACATACTCAAGATATGATAATGGGGTCAAAACACTTTGAATGGCCGACTGGCCTAAATGTTTGTTGGAAAGGATAGCATCTTCATGGAAGATGAGACTCCACTAACAGTGAAGAAACACTCTTTTGCTTTGTCTAGGACACCATAATGAAGAACTAAAATGTTATGAAAGACAAAAAGTTTCACAAAGGTGCTAATTAAAAATTAACGTAACAAACACTTTGTATGTGCATTTGCAGGTTCAAAAAGCAGCTGTTTTTGGACCACAGTGCTGTTCTCAACCCAAACACTTCGGCTCCATTTGCTTCAATGGAGGATGCTTTGAGACATTTGTTGCCGTACCATACATGCGCTAGAACTCTTCCCAACCAGGCTGACTTTATTTCAGGTTTGACTCCAATTGTGAAGTTTAAATTTAACAATATTTTATAATGTCTTGTCCTGTAATTGACTCGACAGCGAAATAAACATGAGAAAATGTGTCATTCTTTATGCAGTGGACAAGCAGTTTGACTGTGTTTCAGTCGTTCTGTTGAAACGAATCAAAGACATGTTGAACAAGTACAGGAAACTTCTTCTGACTGAATCCCAGGTAACAAATAAATGTATAACTTATTTAAATCGGTGACCAATGTAATTGTCCTGAAACTCTGTGGCAGGTCTGAGTTGTTATTGCTTTCTTCAGCAGGAGAGCCCATCAGCAGAGATGGTGATGCTAGAGCGTTTGTTTCTCCAGTCAGAGAGAGTCTCACTGGCCGAGGACAGATGCAAGACCAGAAGAGATCCGGGTAACAAGGCACACAGTTCTTGTTTCTCACTAATAAAGCTGGTTCCCAGAGGACCACTGCTCTGCAGCATTTAGTTCAAACCCTGTTGATTAGGGATAGAGCTAAACTCTGCAGGGCAGTGACCCTCCAGGGTCAGATTTAAAGGAGTTTAAGCACTAAAGTTCTCATTCACACACAGGTTTACATTAAAAACACAATTATGTCTGTGTTCATTATGTCTGTGAAGGTAAACAGCTGAGAAATAAATCCCATGTTTATATTAGATCTGTGTGAAGGCAGCAATATAAGTTACAGTAAATCAATAAACGCACTGCTCTCTTGTCTCCTCTGAGGGGCTGTTAGCATGTTTTGCTCAAATTTTCACTGTGGCGTTTGAAGTGGTTCACCTTTGTAACTTGCAAAATCAAAATGACAGCATCTTGGGTGGAAACTTAGAGATTTAAAGAATAGTTCACCAAAAAAATTACATTTTGAAGAAAGTCTAACCAGGCTGTTTTGGGTCACAACTGACTTCCTAAATTATATAAAAAAATACCCCACTATGGATGTCAATGGTGACCCAAAACAGCCTGGTTATAAAATGTCTTCCTTTGTGTTCGGCAGAACAAGAAATTCATAGAGATTTGGAAGAGTAAATGATGACAGAATTCACATTTTTGGGTGAACCATTTCTTTAAGGGGTGGTATTATTATAATGAGATCCCTTTGCATTGCCACAAGGGGAGTGAGATCAGACATGCTCGTTTTTTCAGAGGCTTACTAAAACAAAGTTACTGGGTTAATGTTTCTCACGTTTCCTTGGTTGGTAGAAGCACCAGGGCCTGATTTTAGTGCTTAAACCTGGAACGTTTTCATGATATGACACCTTTAGAAAACCCTGTCAACAAAGTGTTGCAATTACAGTCACAGATTACATGCACTGAAACAGTGAAATGTGAACAGATTTCATTATTTTGGTGGTTCAGCAGAGTCCTTCCTCATGTCCCGGGCCAAGAACTTATCTCGGCACAGCCAAGTGTCATCGGTCCGGACAGGCCCTGCCAGTTGTCCTCCATCTCCACCACCATGGACCTTGCAATCAGACAGACCTCCTGGCCTCAAGACATATCGCTCCAGCAGCAAAGGAGCAATACGCCTCACTATCAAACAAGAGTCAGGATCCCGCAAAGTTATTCGCAACTCATGTGATGCCTCACATGTGATCTCTGGGTTTAAACGAAACTACAGCGGGCAGTTAACTAAGGGAAGTGCCACGCAGGGCAAAGATGAATCTCTCAAGCCTCCTTTGTCAAATATTGCAGAGGACAAAAATGCTCAGAGGCCAGATCAGCCAAACAAGATGCACCTTGACATGGAGGCAATTAGGACAGGTAACGATTCGCAGAACCTCTTCGACTCTGTGGCCACTCAAGACTGTGTAGCCTCAAGGGTGCAAGGCTCGCTTCCAGAGCAGTGCACTCCAATGCTTAAAAGGAACAAGCTGGCTGCTTCGGCAGCAGAGTCTCCCAGTTTGCCTGCATTAGTGGAAGACGGGGAACTGAGTGAACACCTCCAAAGTGCTTTAGACAGCATCCTGGAGCTGCAAAGGCTGCAGGGATCTGTAGCAGGGGTTAAACCCAACATCCAACAGCCTCGTGCACTGGATCAGACCGTCAGCAGTGTGCTAGAAGGACAACTGTAAGATGGAAGAGCTAGATGAGGAAAGGAAACACCTGAAGATTTGGTTTTCATTTCCTGCAATCCACGTCCAGCAGAGACTAATTTTTATTCATTCATTTTCCTGAGGGAGAAAGTCTTAATTATTTATTGTGTAAATATAGTAAATCGAGTCTGGAAAGCTTTTTGAAACTTTTTGTGGAGATACATTATACTAATTTATAGTCTTCTATCAGTTTAAGACATCTTTAAAAAGTTAAAAGTGCAGTTTGGCTATGTGTATATGCCATTTTCATGTGAATGTGTCTGTAACAAGGTTATTTCTCTTCTGATGGGGGGCTTTGGTTTGCTTGACATTGTTTGGTGGTTTTTAGTAGCTCTTTGCCAAACTCCGGGGCTCCCGAGGAAGCAAACCAGAGTACATTTGAAAACGGCAGCTTGGGGTACAGTTCATGAGGACGTAAACTGGCCAAACAGCCTTAACCTGTGAAAACTGCCTTATACAGCAATTTTGAGAATGTATCAAGGCAAATTGCTAGGTCACAACTCGTATTAAGAAAACACCAGTCAATTGAACCAAACTGATGTCAAGCAGACTTGGGTCTGCAGTATAAATGCACAGACAGTTCAGAGAATGATGTCATCTCCCGCTTGTTTACCCCCAAAGAAAATACATCCTAAAGTCACCAGCAAAAGCACCAGTGAGATTTCACAATTGTGTCCTGACACAGACTGAAAATGTAAATGTAACAGAACCTCCTTTGATTATCTGGCAGACGTAAAGTATGCCTTATTCTGTAATGAACTGTGCCATTCCAGTTGTGGTTTAAGAAAAGACGCATAAATGCAAAAGCAATAATTAACAGATGGTTGATTAACAAGCTTGTGCCTCAATCAAATTACAGCATTCTTTTGCATTTCTGTTAGATCATGCAGTTGAGTCACTCCTGATGCTCAAATACACTCAGTATTGCTAGAATACAGATCATGTACAACTCTTAAAAATTCTGTATGTTCACCAAAACATCCAGTCTATAGTTAGCTATAGGAGTATAGACTGTAGAATTATGTTAATGTTTCTTTTTCTTGACAATCTACTACAATGTCACGCCAGCAGTGATCACTCGATTATTATAACAGAGTAGTACGGTGAGGCTTTTCTTTGTCCTGTTAGTTTCATCACTCAATATACATTACAAATATTGTGCTCAAGTTATACGTTCATGTTAACCTTTTATGCATTGCTTCCCTGACAAATGCTATGCACTACTCTTAAAGAACACTTAGCCCTCAAACTAAATACTGTGACTGGCCCTAAATGTGACAAGATGTTTGTAACTAATTCTTTTGTTTGATTTAAACTTAATGTACTAAACTGTGAAATGTAGCATATTTGACACTGATCCAAAACAAACAGATTGTTCTGATGCCACAATCAAAGAGGCCTTAAAGCTGCAGTACAAGATTGTCAGAATCCCTAGATAAGTCACCATTAATGTTAACCCCCACTTTTAGACTTTTTTCTTTTATACAGTTCTATAAATTATTTATTAAATCTCAATTTTCTAAGTAATAAACAGTAAAACTGCATGAGTGTTGGACTGTTTTATGAATTGTTATACTTCAGGACGTGGGAAAAAAAGTATATTATACATGATACACTACTAAGTAAAAAAAAAAAAACATCCAGACAACTCATTTAGTCTTAACATATGAAACGTATTTTTTTATTGACATTAAGGAAACACACAAGCTTATAATAGGTTACATCTGGACAAATGTAAATAAAAAGGAAAGCTGTCATGTTTCTTAAGGTAAATTATGTTAGGCTCAGACTTCAGTGTCCTTGATTTGGCCATTTATATTTGTTTCCATCCCATGGAGCTGAATCTCTCAGGCTGAAACTGCAAATACAACACACACTAGCACTACAAAATCCCGATCGGGGTGAGAATTAATTTCATCCACCCTCACGTCTTCAGCGTGTCAGGGGTGTATATAAACACACACCGCAAGATGTTATGCTGGTGCGTTTTGGAGGTGTCCTGACTCTAAGAGGGATCATTTGTTGTACAGACTTCATGTGCTAAGCCGTGCTCAATTTGGTCCAGACTCATAAAGATAGATGGAGTTTTCCTCAAAACCCACAAACAAAACCCAGCCTGAAGTTAAATAGAAACAACAGAGCTCTATTATAAGTAAAAATAGCCATTTGTATAGTCTCAAAAGACAAAACTGATTTAACACAAACATTTAATATGGCCTCAAACCTGCAAGAATTGTAAGCTATGAATCTTTTATTCAATTCATGATTAAGAATTATTAAGAGCAGGTTTGGGCTGCTTAAAATACAGCAGATTCTACTTTTCACAGGGAAATGAGAATGCTTTTCAACATTTTAAACCTTAAAAAGTGTGCACATTTTTTGTTTGTTTTACCTATCACCATTCTATTCTTGCACTATCCTTGAGTTTCTGCTGTTCACCACAGAGGCTTTCGATCCCTAAAGAGTCTCTTACCCAGTCTCCATCTGGTCCCTTAGGGCCCAGTCAAACTGGGGCCACAGCGTAGTCATTGTCTTGTTTTTTTCTCATTTGGAAGTCATCACCGGTGCTTACCTGTAGCCAAGACGAGTCAGTCTCTGGTACACACTCAAACGACATAGGATGAGGACACCAAGGTGTTGCACACGCAGTGGAAACCTTCCTAGCTTAAGCAGTTGTTGCACAAAGTCTCTTTCTGTTTGTGTGGCGAGGAGCTCAGTTGAGCAGAATTTGCAGGTCCTCACCGTACTTGCGCAGATATTTGTCATGGTTGTGGTTGACGGACCAGAGAGGGGGCAAATGGCGGGGTTGCATGCTAGTCAGAAAGTGTTGTCGCCAGCAGCGCTCCAAGTCCATCAGACCGCGCAGACCGCGCTCTGCATACACCTGAACTACTTTCAGTCCGTGCGGCACATAGCTCTCATTAAAGATCCTGAAAAAGGTAGAAGACATTGACTTTCACAACCTAACAACCCAGCCTACTCCCGAAGTATGTTAACATGTGTGAGCCTGGAGCACAAAACCAGTCATAAGACTTGTGGGTATATTTGTAGCAATAGTCAACAATACATAATACGTGTAACGTTACATCGTGTCCTAACTACATGCGACGCCTGTTGCACAAAGGCAACATGCAAAATTTAGAAGCTACTTTTATTTCCACGACATCGCGTCTGGAACAACATACAAACTATATGACTATGGATGATCTCAAGCGATTAGATTAAGTTAAACATGTCCAATATGAGTTTAAATATCACATTATGTTACCTTATAGCCATACTAAAAGCAACAACAGACAGTTTCTGTGTCTTAGCCAAACATTGTCCTATCCTAGCAAACCACGCATCAATCGATAGCTTATTTAGTATGTATACATCTCAATTGTCAAATAATGCACCCTTATGACTGCTTTTATGTCAATATATAATAACAACAACAGTTATAGTTTGGCTCACTGTCAGCCCCTTCCTGCCTCAACGGTCAAAGTTAGTTACCTGGTTTCCAGCGCTGCAGCTCTCTGCAGCATCTCTTGCGTGACCTCCTGCTGTCCGTTGCAGAAGAAGCTCTGGATGACTAACAGGAGCTCTTCCTTCCTGGACTGAGGCATCCCGTCGCTGGCGCTGAGGAGAGCCCTGGCGGCCGATCGCACCCTCCGGCGGTCTGCATCCTCCAGCAGCCGGATGCCCTCCTCACAGCCCTGCGGGGCGGAGTGCTCCTCGGCCAACCGCTGCTTCAGGACCCCGTCGTGCACGTTCGAGGCCGCGTGACAGGAAGTGCACAGCAGCAGGATATCATGCGAGTTGTGGTCCTTCATCTCAGCTGGGAAGTGGCGCCTGTACTCGTGCGGGACAATGTTCTTCCTAGGTTAAGGTGAACAGACAGTAGGTCAGATAACGGAGTTTGCAGAATTCCACAAACAACTCAATAAATGGCAGGAAGCACGAGACACACCTGATGTAAGAGTCGGTTTTCCCGCACACCACACACACGTTCTCTTTGGCTGTGAGGTAGTAGTCTTTCTGGGAGTCTGGGCGGCCTGATGGCTCAAACAGCAGCCGGACCACGAAGGGATCCTCACTGACCAATTCTGAGATGATGTAGAGATTGTATTTACTCACAATTATTATATTTGATATTATTCAAAGGCTCATTCCAAGCCCCGATCAGTCAATAAACCACTCTGACACAACAGACCGCAATCATTCATTTCCAGTTTAAGATGTTAGATGTTTTTGTTTTCTGCCTGAACGGTTGTGAATCTCATCTAAGAGCATGAGGTAAAAATTACCAAATGTTTTGAAATAACATTTTACTTAACATGCAAAATGGACATTAAATAAAGAATTATTTTAATATCAGCATCACTAACATACTCCTATAGTTTGTTCATATTTCTTTTATGCGTAATGAGGCTTTTAATTTATGTTGTGCTTACTCATTAAACTGTTTTCTATTCCGTTTATATTTCTTTATTTCAGTTTTGTAGCATATCAAGTTAAAGTATAGACTGAGATTATCTTGGCAACTAGCTGAAATAACAGGCTTAGATTCCATTTTAACTTTAATGTTAACTAAAAGAACCCTGGTAATGATTTTTTGGTGTCCTCACCCCCTTCAGTATTATATTACTGTAAATGTAATCATCATGTGCAAACTGCATCACTCGCTGATGGCCTTTCATGCAGTGTGACACAGCTCTAAGTGAATGATAACACCCTGCGAAGTTTTAAATCTGAAAGTGCATCGAGCAAGTTACTGCCTCTCAAAGGAAAGAGTTGAGACTGAAACTAGCCATTTCATGTTGACATCAAATAAAAGAGCATATTGCCCACCCACTATTTTTTGGTTGGTCTGAATGAAAATGTATATTCACTCTCCAATCAGTGTCACTGTAACCTTAAAGGATCTAGTTTGGACAGCCCTGCCTTAAAAGCTCACAAACACAGCTTTGAATGAAATCGACCAATCACAAGGTTTTTGACCTTGCATGCATGTCAACCTGTTGTTGGAGACTCCCAAAACCAAAATATGAACTGTTCATAACCCATAATAGGGGCATCTCACATGCACTGCATCACAAGGGGAAAAATGCAGTTCAAGTACACGTTGAAAATTCCCCATTTTGGTGAGCGATATGAAGTCATTGTGTACCTCCTATACCCTTCTCCAGGTACCATTTTGCTTTCTTCTTGTCACATGTGCAGAGCGGCTGGCCGTCGGGCGCATGAAGGAAACAGTTGTCATAAAGGGGTGACTTCCTGAATCAAGACAAACAGCACAACAGTCACATGAAGTGGTTCAGAACCCAATATCATGTCAATTTTTTATGTGCTAGAGATTTCTTGAAAGATTGGTCAATTTTAGCGTTTTAATATCGTTAATTGGATCTATTTTAATCGCGACTAATACAACAGGTTATTACAGGAGAAGTCAAACACCTCCGTCCTTACCTGGCCGAGTAACCAACTCCCAGTGGTTTGCGTTTGTTCCTCCGCGGGTCTGGAACTTGCTGGTCTCCAGACTCGGGACTCTCCACCGTGGACTTTCGGCTTCGCCGCCTCCTCTCCCCCTCTTCCCCCTCTCCGTTATAGCGTGCCCTGAAGGGCACATCCACCAGCCCCTGGCAGCATGCTGCCAGCTGGACAAACGTGCTTTCACCCTCAGCGGGGAGCCGGGGTTCTGTGTTCAGCCCCAGCAGGTGAAAGAACAGGGCCACAGAGATCTGGGCATCATGTGCTGCATAGGCCATCTGGTGGAGACGGTATGACAGAGAGTTTGCTTTACTGACAATATAAAATTCAAATCCACAGCAAATATCACAATGCCTTTGTTTTGCAAATATTAAAAACACCAAGAATAAACTGCATTGCATGCATTATTTTTATTTTAAGTAAATTTATTATGCGTTTCACTTTTTCATTTTTATTAACTACTGGACAGGGACAACTGTTCGGTTGGAGAACATATTGAAAATGTAACTTTTTAGTAGCGGTCAAACAATCAATCCAGACTTATCGCATACAAAATAAAGGTTTGTGTGTAAATGATGTGTTATTTTTTTTTAGATATGCAAGAACAACAAAAAAAAAAAAAAAAAAAAAAAAAAAAATCACTGATGAATTTAAGTGGTTAAAAAGTCACACCTTGGATGTTTTTTGGCCAAATGAATGGGAAAGGTCAGTACTGGGCAGGGGCAGGGCATACAGTGCAAAACTACCAAAAATCCTAAATCAATTTGCATAACTGTGTTATACTACTACTCCAGCAAACTATAACGTTAAACAACAACAGCAAAGAGTTGAACGACCAGATATGCTGTGACCCTGTGAATACCGTGAAGTGGAAAGCTCCATCAGAGTATCTCCTCCTCACCTGTTCTTGGGTCAACACATCCGCCTCCCAGTCACTGCAGCGCAGCTCCAGAGATTTGTCCAGCGTGACGTTCAGCAGGTCCGCAGCCAGAGACTTCAGACTCAAGCCGTTGTTCAGCACCGCTTCCCTTCAACACAATCCAGATCACCTCGGGTCACTCCACAGGCGTTTATAGTCTTCCTGAGGTTTGAATTCATGACACCTGGCAGCACCTATAACTGCCCACCTTATTTATTTCAACAATTTTAGAACAGACTGAGCCGATAATGACACTAATGCCTGAATTCAATCCACACTGAGCAGAGTAATAACACTATTCTTCTGTAGAGCTGTTTTTCAGATTTAGTTTCATAATTCCTGAATTTCACAGAATTAACATTTGTTTGCCTTCAATGTGAGCTGTTCGAAAACAATCTGTGTGCTTTGACTTGATCATTTATTGATAGTAGGGTTGCATGATTTAGTGGGGAAAAAACAAAATTTTGCTGATGGAAAGAAAAAAAAGAAAAGAAACGTGGTTTAATAGACAAAGGGGCAAATCGTTGTCATTTAGGAATTACATGGTGTTACAATCTTTTAACAGTCAATAGCGCAACTCTACTGGGTTTATTTTGATCAACTGTGCAGCTCTAACAGATAGCAACATTTAAACACTGAATACGAAGTCTTGGACCAAACTGAGGTATTACCTCTGTCTGAGGGCCAGGTAGCGCAGGTCCACGGTGCAACTCAGAGTCAGACCGTGATCATGAGTTAGCCGTTTGCCATCCTCATAACATCCCACCCCGACCTTCAGCACACGAGGGTCAGAGAGGGCCCCGATGAGGCCCTCCGGTAGAGGAAGCTGTGCATCACGAAACGGCAGCAGCCTGACCAGCACACATCGTCCGGAGAACGTGGCGAGCTGAAGTAAGGACACCGCAGAGGCCTTGCCTTTGACAGACACCTGTGAAAGCACACAACATCGTCTAGCGCTGCCGCTATGCAAGCGCTGCTGAAACAAACCACATACAGAGCCATGCTTACACGCATGCTTTTTACCCATTCACAGTCCAGCCCCAGAACCGGATAGATGGAGAGCTCCTTCTGGAAGCCAGGCCAGATCACCTCCCACTCTTCCGGAGAGCTGACGATTACAGGCGGCACCTCCAGCAGCGAATGCACTCGCAGAAGCTTCTGGGTTTGGGGCTCTGGTCTCGCTGGCTGCGAGGCCAGGGCGTCCGCTTCGAGCTGGGCTTGTACGGGCTCAGCTGAAGCGGGGCCCTTGAGGGCCTTTCTCTTCTTCGTGCGGATGCTGCGCCATAGGAACAGGCCTCCGAGAGTGGCTCCTAACATAGTGGCCAGAGCCGCGGTGAACGTGCTCTGCTTTGACATCGCTGCTCCAACTCCACGCTGAAAAAGCTAAATTAACATGCATTACTCAGTGCTCACCAAGGCTGGGTTTAAATGATGAAAATACAGTAATTTGGGAACTACTGTTAAATTCAAATCAGCGTATTAGAATGATTTCTGAAGGAAAACTACTCTTGCTTGCATCTGTGCTGAAAACTGTGTCTAAATATGGGCCAATTAATGAATGATGAACATATCAGTAACAATGAATTACTACAGGAAAAGCGTACTGAAATATAAACCCAGAATCTGTCCTTTTACTTCATTTTTGGTTAACAGTGTTAGCTATCGGAGTTACAGCAGTTTTATTGTAATGTCTGTGACATTGTGACAGAAAAAAAGACTACTAGCAGTTACTGAGGTGATAAACATAAACTGTTGAAAACAACAATAAGCTGTACTCAGACATAACTGGAGATATATGTATGCATTGAAGTCAGTTGTGTTGATATACTCCCTTATGCCATCGTGAAAACATTTAACGACCACTATTTAGAAACAGATAACGTACAATTCAAACAAACCTAAAACAACATTTAGATGAAGAGTTCAGAAATAATTAGAGCAGTCAATCACTTTAATCGCAGTGTTTGTGTTTATGTCAGAGACGCTGTACTTCATTCTGACGGACTCTTGCGACTCGCGCATCTAACTGAAGCCTAACAGGTCATTGTCGTGTGAGCGTTGCTGTGGATATACTCACCTGGAAACTCAATAGATGTCAGAATAACGAGTGAACACTACTGTAGACACTCTCACACACGCTTATGATGAACAGCTGCAGCGCGTCTTCTTCGGCGGGTTTATTTCATCAGCGCGCGCAGGAAACATGCGCGCCACAGCGACACCTCTGCCGGGGGCGAGCAACTACGACAATCTCAGGACAACTGACAACAGGTTTTACAAACATTTTTATTATTTTGCATATTACTGATCAAAAGTGAAGTATTGATATAAGAAATTTACAAAATATCTTCATGGAACACAATCTTTTCTCAAAATATTCTAATGATTCGTCTTGATAAATAATTTATAGCCATTCAAGGCATTGTTGGTAATTGCTATAAATATACTTCTGCTACTGAAGTTTTGTGCTCCAGAGTCACATTCATTGTCCAGTAACAAAAATTATTAGTTAAATTATTTTTTTTTTTGTTGTTAATAATGATTTAGATTATTTTTTTAGTAGTTTATAAAAAAGATGTCTATAGTTATTATGTGTGTTTTTATGTTTTGTTTTAGTTACCTCAAGTTATATAAAAAACAATAACTAAAAAAAATAAAAACAATTCACAATTAGAAATGTTACATTTAGACAAAAAAATTTAAAACCCACATTTTATAAGTTAATATTTTAATTATTTCAAGTATTCAATTTTTTTTTATTTTAGTTAAATAGCCCTGAGGCTGAGGATTACCATTGGGTCTGAAATAAGATATTTAGACTAGCAACCATCTTTCTTTCCCCCCCAGGCATGCCTTCTTCAGCAGTGCTGAACAATAATTTACACCTGAATAATGACACTGGAAAAAATTTAATAGTCAATTAACTAAAAATAAACAACAGAAAACAGAATAATTATTTTTCCAACTCATCATACTGGACCAATTATAGATAATTAATTCATTAAGTCCCTCTCTTTACCCATTTCCTATGCAGGTATATAGATCCTGTCCTAAACAATACTACTATACTTGTGCAAGCGCAGGTGAAATACATTACATCATACAACAGAATAATTCATAAATCAACATTTTTTTCAAGGTGATGTTGTTCGACTGTGACACCTGTGGTTAGTTTTATAATTCCTGCAGCATCTCTTTTGCCTCCTTTGAGCTCACTGTGGGATCATTGAGCATGCAAGAGCTTGCGGTTCATGGGCTAAACATCTTACGATGTTACCTAAATCCTAAATGTGTAACAGAAGCACACAGACCTGCTTTCGTCTACCACCAACGTTTTATTCAATCTTTTAGATTTAATTTTCCGTAAAGAATTGGAATAATACAATGCAATACTTACAAAATGGAATCAAAACCTAAAAACAGGACCAATCATCTTTACGTCTGATAAAACAAAAGGGTTTATGGGATTGCATGAAAAGCAGGAAAATTCACTGCAATCATTGTAGAGCTGGAAACACAGGTAACTTCAAGACAGTGAGCGCCATAGCTCACACGCCACAGACCGATGTCACGTCAACTGTAAGTGGCCAAATGATCGATTAGTACAGTGCTTGTGCTAAAATGAGTATCTTCTTATCGAAATAAAATAAAAGTGGCTTGACAGATGACACTGTCAATAGTGTTAAAATTCTTTAAAAATTTTGCTAAAAAATGGTAATGATATGTAGGCAATAGAAATCAAAGTACTCAAACTATAGTACAAAAAATAAGGTTAAAATGACAGCATGAAAGACAGATAGCATTGCCTGGGGCCTGCGTGATTTAAAGAACCTCGAACCCAGCCTGAGTCCATAATGGATTATCTATTTACAAAAGATGAGCGATGAACATCCAAACTATGTATGGTGGCCAGAAGACTAAAACCGAATAGAGACGAGAAATGAAAACCGTCCCTTCATGCCTATATATATATATATATATATATATATATATATATATATATATATGCTATGTTCCTGTATGCACACAAAATAAGCCTGCACCTTTGGAAAGATTATTTACAGCTCTTCAGTTAAATTTCAAAGCTATTTAAAATATACTTAATGCATAAAAATAAAGATTTTGGCATTCTTTCGCTTCTTTCTCTTCTGATTGCGAAGTTCTACAAGAACCTCGAGAACCCAGAAGATCCGTGAAGTGCCTTGTCCTTCAGGTAGGGAGCAGTCATCCAGCCTGCTAGGGGGCGCTGTGAGAAGGGTTAGTCAGGGGAGAGGGAGTACTGAACAATACAAGGTCAGCTTTAGAGAATCAAAAGATTTCCTTTACCATCATCTTGTCACTCTAATTCATCTTGGACATAAATGTGCCATAAATGCCATAAAAGTTTTACTCTGTGTAGTCTCTGCGGGGCACCTTCATTAACCCCCTTGTCTCCATTTGTTCATGTCACAAGCAAAAACCATACACGGACGAACAGACAAAGAAATCGAAAGACGGAGATATGGAGCTGAAGTGGTTTGCAGGGTCGTTCCCTCTATAGCCGTCTCCCCATGAATGTCCATCGCACTGTCCTTCAGCATTGCTCTGCGTGCAATGCGTGTCCTTAGAGTTGGATCTCAAATGTCTTATGGAGCTCGGTGGAGAAGGGGTTTGTGGGTGATGGAGCAGTGCGTTGCTGCGAGCGGCTCTCCAGTGCGGCCCACTGGGCCTCGAAGGCATCGGGCTGATGCTGAGTTGCCGCAGACTGCCCAGTTGATGACACTGCCGCCCAGCTGTTAGCCCCATTAAATGTGGCATTGACTTTTGGTGGCTGCAGGGCTGTGGCTGTCACCGGAGGTAGGAGCGGTTTGCCGAAGGGGCTGCACACTGCCTGGGTGTCAAACTGGCCTGTTGGTGGTGTGGAGAAGGGTGAAGACTGCATCTGCACCTGGGGCACCTGAACAGGTACCGGGATGGGCTGAGATTGCGTGGCAGAACCAAAAACGTTGGCCACCATCTGTGCAGGTGTAATGCCGACCACCGGAAAGGCTGGTTGCACAAACGGGATCCCATTAGACACTGGAAAGGACACCGGAGCCTGAGCGTGGAAAGCTGGCTGACGTGGAGGTACGGTAGGGACAGCAGATGGAGGGATGCCTGGCATGAAGGGTGCAGAAGGGCCAGGTGGTACAGGTACAGGGACGGGGGCGGGTGCGGGGAAGGACTGCTGAGCGGGGGGGGTGTTGGTTCTCACAACAGCGGCCGGTTGATGGGCTCGCACAGACTTGGACACCTCCTCCAGCCAGCGGTCGGCTTCCGATGGGGTACGTTTGTGAGAGGAGACAGGTGTAGAAAGATTTGCGCTGACGGAGGGTAGGGCTCCTGTTGTGGGTGCAGCATTTGGCCACTCGCTCCCTACAGGACACAAAAAGAAGAGTTTTTGGTAAGCATGCCATTTATTCTGGCAAACGGTTTAGAGCAGGGACCTTCAACTCTGGATCTTTAGATCCACTTCCCAACAGATCAACTCCAACCCGGATTAAACACATCTACCTGCAACTCTGTAGTAATCCTGAAGACCATGACCAGCTTTTTTGTTGAAGCACCTTGGTTTAGAGCAGGGGTGTCCGAACTGGGTCTCGGAGGGCCAGTGTCCTGCAGAGTTTAGCTCCAACCTTTAATCGTGTCGAGGCATATTGGAACTAAACTCTGTAGGGCACCAGCCCTCCAAGAATGAGTTTGGACAACCCTGGTAAGAAGCTCTGTCACTAGGGCTGGGACTCAATTCCAAAAAAATCAAACTGTCAATTTGGAGACATTCGGAGCTAACACATCATAGATAATCCGTGATCTGTACAGACCAGGCCCCAAGCAGTTATCATTTGCATGTGTTTTACTGTGCCAATTTACACATTCAAGCAATTTCAGACTATTTAGATAAAGTCGTCGTCGAATTTTCCCACACTCAGCTGCTGCGCACACACCGAAGCACCCAGAGAGAAAGGTGCAATACAGATGTTGCATTTCAGTGCCTCAGCAGATAGATATGGACACTCAAAGTTATGTGAAAATACCTGTTTTGGCAAGTATTCTGGTAAACACAGTAGGTTATGTCCATGTCCTAAGTTAACGTATACAGCTGACAAAAGAAACCAAATGTATGTCAGTATTACTGTAGGTCCAGATAGCAAGTTTCTGCTGGGGTATAGAAAACTTTAAAATTAGCTTTTTAGCAACAAGTGAATTTTTTTTTTTGATGATCAAAAAAATTATCCGATCTGTGATCATGATCTGGTGCACCACTACAAAAAGTTAATCCATACATAATTGTTTCATGCAGAATCCATTCTGCAATTTTAAATGTTGAACTTGACACAGTTTTTTAAGTGGTCAGTGGTCAACAAGTTCCATTTATCCCAGTGGTTCCCAATACTAATCCTGGATTACACATAGCATTTTTTAGTTGTGTCTAGGGCTGGGCAATATATTGGACGATATATTCAATGTACATCTCTTCAGTAAAGCTGTTCTTTGATTAGCGATAAAACTCCATCACCTGTTTTTAAATGGAGCAGCAGTTAATACACAGAGCCGTTGATCTGTCTTCGCAGCACCGTCTAACAAACCTTTTACAAATGCAGACTTTAGCTCCAATTAATTACAGCTATGCCCTGATATAGCATTAGCCCTCCAGGAGCCGGAGTTGCTCTGATACCTTTTGTTTTTTGTATACCGGTTTAGATAAAGTTTAGACAAATAGGAAAAATACACAATAAATACAGACCTATTTCACAGATTCAGAAAATTGACATCAGATTTTCACTTTGTGCATTCAGTTAAGACATAGTGGACTGTTTATATTTGCCAAGATGGGCATTATGACATGTTTGTGAGTTTTAGACAGTTTAGCAGTGCACCAGAATTAAGTTTTTTTTCTTAACACGCAAAAAGCCTCCAGTCAGACAGTGTGAGTGCCTCAATGAGATCTCCTTCACAGTTTACTGCACTATATATAACTCTCGCTTTATGTAACTTTTCTTAATACTAGGGCTGGGCGCCCGCTCAATCAGCTGTTTTTAAAATCAGCAGCAGTTGATACACAGAGCTTACAGAGATCACTGACGAGCTACCCAATATCGCATTCGAAATCGGAAATGAATTTTCCGCTCATTTTAAAAACAGCTGATTGAGATTCATTGCTAATCAAAGATCCGGCTTCACTGATGAAATGCGCATAAATAAATTGACAATTTAATTGCCCAGCCCTACTTAATACCTGGTCCTTTCTTATAGGACATTCTTTCATGGACAAGACATTCTTTGATTTTTATACAATAATTCCAACAGGACAGTAAATGCTGAATAGTTTTTTTAGCCACATATTTTTGTTTAATCATGCATTTTCAAATAGCAACTTTCCTTGCTAAATGTTTTTTATTTTGTTAATATTCTTTTCTGTAGAAATATATTTAGTGATCAAAGTCAAAATATTACTTGTCACAGATGTATATTTACTAAGTAATCCACTATTTTGTAGAGGGGGGGGATCTTTGTTTCATTATATGCCAACGTCAACTATTAAGAATTTGCTAAATGCAATACATGTGCTTTTTGCCTGAAGTTTGCATGCTTGTAACTCAAGAAGTAAAGCTATCTTAGTATACTATTACATATTAGATTTTATGTTCTTAAACTTTCCCTTTGATAGATTAATTTTAAAGTCTCTCAACGATGAAAAGTGTTGATCAAATTTTTCCAGGTCAATAGTTTCAATTACTTTGCCTTTAAAAACACTACCGTGTGTGGAGTCACATGACCCCGCTCCGTTACGTTACCCTACGTTCACACCAGACGTGACTTGGACACTTGAACATTTTTGAGTTCGCTCAGTTCATTCGCATGTGAAATTCGCTTCACAGCAAATGTGAATTCACGTCATGGGAGGGGCTTCTGCCAGGCGTTTCCAGTCTCTGTACGTCGCAAAGTATATGACTCCCTTGGCTGCAGCAGAGCGGGTTTAAACACCTGGTTAAAACTCACCACAGAAGATACACTGTGCTGTCGCGATCACAGTTTTCTAAAACTACGCTGCCAGACATGTACAAGACATGACCTGAAAAGGTTAACATGCTCGTGTTTCTTAGTAAGAACTAAAATCACTAAGATAACCTCATGCAACTGTTTTAAAATCAAGTAATGCACCCTTCATTCAAAAATCTCTCACTTGAAATATGTGAGCATATTTACTGTAAAAAATTTGTCAGTGAACTATGAGGGCAAAGAAATGAATAAAATAATCGTTCATTAATCGTAATAGAGTTAAAATGTTCAATTAATCGAGATTTTGATTTTAGGCCAAATCGCCCAGCCCTACCATAAATATTTATTTATTTTTTCTTCCCAAAGTTTACATGCATGCAACTCTAAAAGTATTCTTGATGTGTAAAGGCCCTATATGGTTGACTCCATGTCCAAATTTTAGCCATTTTCAATGGTCAATAACCAAGGAATGTGGATTAAATGTGGATTACTGCACATATGGTTTTTATCAACAGACAGGTTTACCTTTCTTCAGAAAAAAAACCCAGATGAAATAAGAAAAATTGACCCAGGCTGAGTTAAACTATGAAGACTGGGGCCATGACTGTCTGCTTAGTTGCAAACTACAATTAGCATCTAAAATAAAACAATTCTGATGCATGCTCATTCTTCTCCAAAGTCAGTGAAAAGCAGTTTCATGCAACAGCTGCTCACAGCACTATATAGCCTTGCATTACGAGAGAAATGAGTTTCTCAGCAACTATTCTGCATAGTCAGCACTTCCTGTGGCAGGACGCCCAGCTCTTACCTATGTGTGCTGTGGTGGGGGCTGTGTTTGGGGTCTTGGCCCAGGGGTTAGTCTCTCGAACAGGCAGCGGGGGCGGCAGCACGGGTGAGTTAGCTGCAGCAGTTACAGTGACACTAGGCGGCGGGAAGGCAGGAACTGCACCGTTAACTACAGCAGCAGACAGGACGTGAAGATTAGAGACAGAGCCGGACACAAGCAGACAGAGTGCTAACACATAGGAATGTGCATGCGCACACACACACACACACACACACACACACACACAGGGGGTTGCCAAGACAATTAGATTAGTTCTAAATCAGGGTTCTGGGTCTGAAATGACTAGTCTTGAATCACATGATTTTAGTTGAGTATGGTGACAGGAGGAGGAAAATTATCTATATCAATATACGGCAAAAGCATTGTATTAGTAATGTAGAAAACATGGATAATAATAATGAACACTTTTTAAGCAGCAAATCGGCATCAGAATGATTTCTGAAGGATCACGTGACACTAAAGTCTGGAGTAATCATGCTGAAAATTCACTTTTGAGCATAGCAATCAATTACATTTTAACATATATTCAAAGAGACGGCCTTTTAAAAATGTAGTAATGTTTCCCCAATTTTACTGTTTCGCTGGGTTTTTGATTGAATAAACGCATATCTTATGGTGAGCATAAGAGACTTCTTTCAAAAACATCTTGAAAATCTTTACATGTAATATATCAATTTCTTCATTCCTTCTGATACAGATGCTGCATAGTGTGTGTCTTTTACGTGAACACTGAACAGTTGACTGGTACAAATGGCTAGTGGTGCAAATCATAATACAAACATGTACTCCTTTGCAAACTGAGAGTGTGAGGGTGTAGCTGACCTGGAGCAGAGGGGGACTGCGGTGAGGAGGTGGGTTTGGGCATCGGCGCTGAGGAGAACGGGTCCTCTGGAGGCCCACTGAAGGTAGATGTGATCTGAGTGCACAGAGAGCTGATGCTGTCGCTCTCCCCCTCCACCTCCGGCACTGACAAACACAAACACAAACACTACTGACATCTGCTACAGGAAACTGCTGCTCTCCCGACACTGTGCTCGGTGTGGGCCTATAGTCATGAAGCACCCAAGAGTTAGCTTCCCAACTTGTGCCTTTATTTTAGTCACTGCGCAGTAGATAAATAACACAACATCTGTTTTTATTCAATTAATTTTAAGATAATTCCATTTTGCGGGAGTCCAGCGAATAATTATACTCTCCCGCAACCAGCACTAACACCTTAACGCCCGCACCCGCGTTCACCCATCAGATCTTGTCCCGCGCTCTGTGTGTTGGGTCCCGCCAGAGTGCAGGTCTCTATCGCGCACCAAGTGACCTGGTCTCGAAAAAAAACAACTTCAGCAGTTTGGTAGTATTTCGTGTTTCTACCGAACGAGAAGGGAGAGGCGGTAAATACGGACTGCAATTTGCAATTTGTGCGTCTCTGCGTGAAAATTGTTCTGGATGTTAATTCTGTTTGACTGTTGTATTTGCACTTTTTATATAAACTGCTAATTGTTGTTAATAAAAGTTGTTAATATTATGTGCATGTTATTTCGTTATTGTTTAGTATTAGTGTTTGGTATTCAGTTTCTGAACGGTTTAGGCACAAGCCAACAGTTTGGTGATGCTGTCCGAGTCTTATTCTTTTTAATATTCACGGTAATACCGTATACCGGGGGAATAAGTGTGTCACAATTTTCACATAAATATTGTGTTACACTGAATGACAATGTACCATTTCAACCAAATTTTGACATTTTATTTGAAACTTCTAAAGTAAACACTTTACTTACATTTAACGTGCTTTCTATGAACATAAAATCATGGATTTTATATATATATATATATATATATATATATATATAGACACTCTCACACACACACACACAGATAAAACAGATCGATTGACTCAAATTAAAATCAAATCATATCTTGTGAATCTAATGTATTCAGTCATACAAAATGGGTATACAGGCATAAAAGAAGAAAAAAAACACACCAATGATTTAAATTTGCAACTTGAAAATCAATCAACGTTTGTCCAAAAGAGAATGTAATGCCAGACTGAGGAGGCTCACCAGTGTTTTTGATGGGGAAGTCAGACTTGCGCTGCATGGTGGAGGGCAGCTCATTCATGCGCAGAGACATCTGCCGTTTGAAGGGAGAGGTCTTCTGACTGAGTGCAGGGAAGCCCCTGAATGAGCCCTGGCGTGCGAGAGCCTCCACTGGTGCGTGGCGTCGCGGGATGACGTGAGGATTGGCTTCCTGAGGGCCCAGTGAGGCCATGGGCAAGGGAGGGGAGGACGACGAGCCATTGGGACCAGCAAGGGTGACCACAGGGTTAGACACGCTCACAGAGGAGCTGCCCAACACACCCTCAGAGTCTGCTGACAGAGCAAAGATCAGACCGTCTCACAAAGTGACCATCAAAACATGTTACTTATAACTGACTCAAGTTTTGTGGTCAGAAGGATTTTTTTAATGTTTTAAAAAAGTAGTCTCTCAAGCTCACCAAGCCTGGATTTATTTGATCAACAATACAGTAAAATGTAAAATATTATTAAAAGTCACATGATCTTCAGAAATGATTCTAATATGCTCAAACATTTCTGATTATCATCAATTTTGAAAACAGTTATGGTGCTGAATATTTTGTTCAGTTTTTTCAGGGTTTTTGATGAATAGAAAGTTCAAAAGAACTTGAATTCACTTAAAATATAATTTTCTGTAACATTATAAGTTTCACTTTTGATCAATTTAATGCATTCTTTAAAATAAAAGTACTTTGAAAAAATCTTACCTGACCCCAATTTTTTGTATGCTTGCTCATAAAACATGTTACGACTGATCCACTAACACCGTTTGACAGATTACTCACAAGTTACTCTAAAAATATATGGTATATAAAATATATATCTAATATATATATATATAGCCAACAGTCGAATCATGTGTTTTGGGGGCGAGGCAAGATAAAAGTCATGTCAGTCATGCGGCGGTCATAATTACTGACATTAACACACAGGGAAAACGTGTAACAGACGTCTCGCAGATACAAACAGAGTAAATAATGTTTTTATGTTTCCATTAAAAGTAAAGTTAACATTAAAGTCCTCGAAACCCTAAGAATTCACAACATTTTGTTTTTGCAGTACTACTTTACTGAAGCGTACCTCAACCAAACCTAATACAACATAAATAATATACACAATATATACATATACATACATATATATATATATATATATAAACCAGCTGAAATGTGTTGAAATCACTTGTACCCTACCTGATCGAAAAAAATTCAGGCTGCTCAAATCGAGGCGTCAACTATTTGAGATCACCTCTAATATATATATAAAACGATTCGAGGGCACTCTGTTAAATCTCTCTCACACACACACCTTTCTTGGCATCCTGCAGTTGTCTCATGACCTCCTCTCGCTCGGCCTGCTCTGTGGCTGTGGTGACGCGGAAGGATCCCTCCCGTGTGAAAGTGGTGCGGTTTGCATCGAAGGTGGCCGTGACCCCGCACTCCTTCTCTCTCTTCTGTTTGCGCTCCAGACACGCAGCAAACGCACAGCCCACCGCATGACTCAGACGCTCGCCCTGAGACCAACACCAAAACACAGTCAAAGACTGCCTATGAAATGAAGCGTGTGGGTTTCATTTTATTAGATCAAATATTACACATTTTCACAGCACTAAATACACAACACATGCGACAAGGAAATATATTTTGAACTCATTTTGTGCAAGGATTATAAATAACTTTCCAGTAGTTCTTATTCCTGAGTTTTGAGCTCTCCTAACCACCAAACAAACAAAAATAAAGCTATATTTATAATGAGAGTATAATGAACGTTGAAAATGTTAAGATTAAGATTCTTATTTGAACTTCTTAATTTTATTTCTTGGACACTTTGTGACATTCATAAAAAGTTTATATTATATGTGGCTGTTTGGACACAAAATGTTCTCTTTCTAAATACTGACAGCTTATAACTGTAGGATATAGTCTGTAATGAACAACACAGATCATGCTTTTGAAAGATGTTAAATAATTCTGAGATACTCTTAGTCTTCCAACATTTTATGTAAAGAGGCAAATAAGATAAAACACGTTCACAAGTTTCTCCACTGCAGGACCAGAGTCGTGGCAGATATGATCATCTCACCGAGTCCTTGATGGCCATGAAGCAGTGGCAGATCCAGCGGCGCGTGGTCCCATCTCTGCAGATGTAGGAGAAGGCATGCTCGAAGTTACGATCTGGCGCACAGAAGGAAACCTTCTCTATCGTTTGGTCCAGAATGAGATCCTGGGAACAAAACAGGCACAATGCATTTTTTATTCCAGCCGTCATTTATGTTTTCACGAAACAGCGCTTCAGTGCGCAATCATACATCAACTCATCTGTAGTCGTGCTGTATTCAAAATGTAAACCCCTAGGGCAGGGCTCCAGACTGTGACTAAAACGGTCGCATTGACCACCAAAAATATTCATTTGAGAGCGAAGTTTTTGCTGAGGTCGCCATTGGCGACAATATTTACAAGTTATTACTTTGCAATTAATGCGTTACTTGATTGTTTTGGGTTGACATATTTTGTTATGCTCACATAATAAGCTGAAACCATGTGCATCAAAGATTTATTAAAAAAAAAAAAAAAACCTCATCTCTTACGTACACAGTCTGCTAAACACACAATTGTTTGTTTTCTTTTGTTGATTTTGATCGCTTTCATTGTATTAATGTCATTGTAAGCTTTGGATAAAAGTATCTGCTGAATGACTAGCATTTCACTGCATATCGTACTGTGTATGTGACACATGAAATGAGAATAAAACTTTTATTAAGAAAACAATAATTACATGTATATATATATATATATATATATATATATTATAGTACAGTCCTGAGAATATGAGTATTTAATAATAATAATAATAATTTCATAGAACAAGAAAATATATATTTGTGGCTGTGAATAACATTGAAATATTTTTGTTGGAAAACTACACATCAGAGACTTGTTAACAATGGACTGATAAATGAAAAAAAATTCATTACAAATTTGAGAAGATCTGCATCAGTTAAAGCTTGTACACATTAAAAACCTTTCAGCATTCATACGCAGCTAAGTGGACCATCTGCCAGACATCCAGCAGGCCTTCATGCACCAGTGAGCAACAACTAACTCTCACCAGCAGGTGGCAGAAAACGCTGAACGTGACAATTGTGCATGAATATACCAGTACGGATTCATCCACCTGCACCGCATGCTGATCCGAACCTCTTTCATGAGGCATGCTGTGTTTTTCTGTGCTATGCATTTGCAATGAACAATATTTAAAGTCTTCTAAAGCCATTTACATTTACGTAAAATTTCATTTCTGTCTCTGTTTCACAGTTCTGAAGCGATCATTGAGCACTGAAGAAGGTCATGGATGCAAGTACATTTCATCTGAATTCACTTTAAGAGAGCTTTGTTTTTTTAAAAAGGTCAACATCAGCGAACCCTTTGTTTTGATCTACTGTACTGTGTGTATCAATACTGTGGTTATCTTGTGTGTACCTTTGTCTTGTCATCTACGACCCTCAGGCCATCTGCAGACACCCAGAGCGCCGCTCGCACGGCCTTCTTACCCGCCTGTGAGGACACACACACAACAAACAGTGAGAGACGGATAGGAAGAGAGACACGCAGAGAGATGATTTTCCCACAAGTTCCCCTTGTTGAGGCCCTTCACCCTCTTCGACTTTCACACAAACGCACTTTCATCTATCAACAACACCTGAAAATAGAGAACAGTTAAAAACATATAGTTTTGAGAAGGTTACAGCAGTGTTAGGAAAAGGCTGCAATGTCGTATGATGCAAAAAAGAGAGAAACTGTAGAAGTGAATTACTCAAACAAACACACACCCTGATTTGGGGAGCTTTGAGTGTTCACACTTACCAGTGCAGAAATTAGCTGTTTCTTTCTCTCTCTCTCACACACACACACACACACATACACGTGCGCACTTGCACAATTTTGTTAGATGAAAGAAGACAAGATGAGTTTTGAAACTCAATTTGCCCTTTTGCACGCACTCTTCTATTGCTCCAGACATGTTTTAGGAGCAAACTAATCTCTCAGTAGGGGAAGAAGTGTACACACTCACACGTTTGAGCCACAAACTTACTCTTTGCAAGTACATAAACGCACATCTGAATGTTTGTGCAATGCACAATGCAATGCACATTTAACATTCGATGCTTTATAACAAATCTCAGGAGTCGTAAGCAGAGGTTGACCAATATGCTGATTTTAAATGACAAAAAAACTGATTAAATAAACAGTGACTGCAAGCTGCAGCGCCTTCCAGAGGTGGAACTACACCAGCTGCAGATTACTGTGACTAGTGCTGGGCAATATATTGAACGATATAACCATGCGCATCTTGTCAGTAAAGTCGGTTCTTTAAAGAACTGCCACTCTATTGAAAACCGTTAATCAAAGAACCGGCTTTACTGATGAGATACGCATGAATATATTGTCCAGCCCTAACTGTGGCATGTTCATTAACTTCTATTAACTAAACTTAATCAACATTTGGTGTGAGCAATCTTTGCGTTTAAAGCAGCTGTTGCTCTCGGTGCACTTGAGCAGAGTTTCTCAGAGCTTTGCAGGTATCTTTCTTAAAGCATCTTGGAGATGTTGTTCTCCACAGTTCTGGATCTAATCCATCTCAGTTTGTTCTTTATGTCACTACAGACGGACCGATGATGAACAGATAACATCTCTCTGTGCAGTGAACAAAAATCTCACTTACTATTAAAGGCATGTTTGGAAATGTAAAGTGATGGTTCCTACTGACACATGACAGCAGAAGATAGAAATACCTGACTTTAAAACATTTTTAGCTGCAGAAAATACGAATGTTCTAATTATTTCTGCCACATATAAAGACTGAATGAGTTTAATGTACTTTAATCAGTTATTGGACAGTCGACCTAACCTCAAGCGGGTGTTTGTGTTTCAGGAGTGTAATTCATATCGACTGCAGAAGTTGACTGCTACACTGAATGCTGCATGATCTGGCATTATGATTATGAACAGAAGCAACGCTCAAGCTTGAGTAACTAGAAGCACTCGAGTTCATGTACTTGCGCAGAGTATTTTCTGGACGATACATAAATGCACACAGCAGAACTTACTTTTGCAAAGAAGCCCTTGAAGAACTTTCTGTCCTGGAATGGAGGTTGATAAGGGGATGTTGGTGGGAGGAAAAGGCAGGAGAGGGTTACAAATGAACACAATGTCCTGTGAGTGTGTGTCAGGACGGACTCTGGATCGATGGGTTTTGATGGTTAAAAATGACAAAGTGGTGAAGTATGGAAAAAGAGAGGGGGGGGGTCACACCTCTAGCTCACCAATCAGCCGTCAGACTCACCACGAGTGCAATTTAAGAGTGATGTGCGTCCATGTTATTGGTGTTGTTACTGTTTTAGGATTGTTACTATGTGAGTTTGATTTCTTCACTACTCTTGAAGGAATAGCTCACCCATGATGAATACTGCGCTCACTTCTAACAGATGTTAGGCAAAACGTGTACTCTGCTCTTTTTCATTCAATAAAAGTAGACTGATGCTGCCAAGCTACAAAAAGGAGAAACCATGAAAGCAGACCATGCAACTTGAAGTGCGACACGGTGGACATATCTCTTTGAAACCTGCAGTAAGGTGCATACAATGGTGTTGCATGGGCACAGACGTACATATTTTTTTATGAGACCAGGTAGAGAAAAACATGAACATAATATGGGCATTATTGTAATATTTGGAGTTTTGTAAAACCTTTATGTTGTGAGGAGGTAAAAACTAAAAGAGGTGCAATAAACCCAGCGAGTTAACATTTTCTTGGTTCATGATCACGTGAAAATGCGTAAATTCTGAAGAAGTGTTAAAAGTCAATTTCTGAAAAACGTAATTAATAATAGTGTTTATAATTTTCTATCAAAATTATCATGATTTCATGATTCTACATGTCACACCGATTATTTTCATGGTGCTTTTTCAGTTTTCTTTTTCTAAACTCAACAGCTTCTGTCTCTGTTCACTTTCTCTGATGGAAAAGAGCAGCTTGAGCACTACTAAGACCATACTAAAGACCATACAGGTTTTGGTGAGAGTGAGTAAATCATGGCAGAACCGGATTTTTGGGTGAACTATTCTTTTAAATGAATGGTGTTATGATGTTAGTGATGGCAGTAGTTCATTAGGATTGCTTCTGATGACCTCACATGGGATTAAAAGAACTGATCTCGGCTCCAGTCTTCACTACAAACACACACCTCAGCTGAGAGAGGAAGAGTCAGTGTGAGGAGTTCACATCACTCTTCAGCCACATACACAACCGGCTTATTACCGTCAACTTTAGCAAAAAGTAGCATGTTACTTGAACTAAACTCAAATCTGAAAAAGTAACATTTCTCATTTTCATTTAGTTTACATTTAAATGTAGCTAAAGTAAACTGATTGTGTCCACTTCCACTAAAAATTAAGCAAACTCATTTTTTTTTGGTGTAGTACTGATGGTTCCCTGAAGAACTTGTTACGTCCATTGAATCTTTCCATTGCGCAAAATGTTCTTAACAGTTAAAAAACAAAACAAGAAAGAAAAGTTCTTTAGACATTAAAAACATTCTGTTCTTATAAGAACTGTTCACTTGAAGGTTATTTGGGGAGGTTTTTTTTCTTTTTAAGAGTGTACACACAGTGTTAGGTTATTTATGGGTATGATGATGCAATCTACTACTGAATTCTCAACCCGCCCGCATCATGTTTCTTGTTTACAGCTACGTGACACCAAAGCGTTGCAGCGGTTATACGCTACGTCAACCATCGTGTGCAGGGAAGTAGGTCTGATTGCTGAATTTCATATAG
This sequence comes from Enteromius afrohamiltoni, assembly GCA_034779775.1. Lineage (NCBI taxonomy): Eukaryota > Metazoa > Chordata > Actinopteri > Cypriniformes > Cyprinidae > Enteromius > Enteromius afrohamiltoni. The sequence continues at coordinate 19,290,677 of JAUYWG010000053.1, forward strand.
ACGTGGAATGATCACTGCAGAAAAGCCTCGTCATTCCCTAAACCTTCCAGTGTGTATGTGGCCTTTGTAAAACAAGAAGTGCGCCGTTCACCCAGCCTGAGACTCACTTCCTCTCATCTACACTGGCTTCACGTCCCTTAACTGAGGTTTGGGTTTCAGTTCAAGTTATTGTGACCAGCAAAACCATTATTTACTGAGCCCACATCTTCAGTTAAGGCACAGAAAGAGGTGGAGGTTACATGTTACGAGTTAAAGTTACTGCTGGTTTCCACACGTGTAAGCTCATACACAGCAGCAGAAGGAAAGCGATGCTCAGTGGGTTAGAAAAGAGGTTTAAGGGGTCAGAGAGGATCGAGATGCTTTTAATGGGTCATGTCAACAAACCTGCTTAGAAAAAGAGAACATCATAATGCATTCACTTCAGTACATATGCAAACAGAGGGAGGTGGACAGGGTTCATGGGTAATAACTGCCACTGATGCTAGACATATTGAGCAGGGGGAAAGGGCTGAATGTAGACAGACAGAAATACAGGAGCTGGAGGTGAAGAACCACAGGAAAGACTAGAGGAAAGAAAACAAAATGTCCCGTTGCTCTTCTTCCTCTCAGAATCAGCCTGGGTTTCCACTACATAACCGACCCACAAACACAGGGCAGTGACTTTTCACGTCATTTCATCATTAGCTGGATGCGAAGGAACATTCAGAAGATAACAACAAATGAGCATGATTCACATCTGGCACTTGTGAATTACTTCATTTCAGAAAAACACGGAAAACATGATGTATTTGAAGCAGCCAAGAAGTATCTGAATGACCGCTAACATGTTTATTACAAATGTTTTTTGCCAGCCTACAACGGAATGTTTAAAGAAGTTACCATTGAAATGTATTCAATTTCAGCTAGCTGCAACATTTATCATTTTCATTCAGTTAAAGGAAAAATTACTGACGGTCTGAAAAAAGAAATGACTTAAACATACGAAATGATGGATTTTCAGGCTGACTTAAAATCCTGACTTGATAGTTTTTTTCTACACTTCCTTTTTTCAGGCCTCTTAAATTCCAACCGTTACAGGTTAAAGATCATCAGTCGGTGTGTGAATTGGGAAGTGCATGTGTGCTCTCATCCTTCAGAAAGGTTAAACTATCATACTGAAACCTCTGCATGACATGATGCTTACATTCTTGATGAGCACAGAGAAACAAAATAAAAAGTGAAGTCTTCAAGGGTGCCAGAAACAGGCTTCATAAACACATTCATCAGGTTAGGTACAGCTAGCACAGTATCAATAAACAACAAACACAAGTGGATGACATCAATAACGACGAGCCTCTGCAGAGACACATGGACTTCCTGGACACGGGTGGCAAGCTTCCAGTGACAGGAAATCTTATTACATTAGAACGCTCCTCACACACACACCCGCTTGATTTGGTTCTCCGGGTTACAGTGGTAACTTAATTAGTGCTGATAAGTTCTGGAAATAAGGATGTTTGGACTGTCTGAGCGATGGTTTGAGTAGGTTACAGGGTCATGTGAGATGACTTGTCTGTTAAAGCTGCCTCTTTAAAGCATGCATGTCATTAGTTATGTTCAGTGTGTTTGTCTTCATGACTCAGACTCAGAGCTGCACGATTATTCGAAATAAAATCTAAATTGTGATTGGGCTTCAATGGATTATCAAATCTGCTGCTTTATTAGAAGCGTTCGGCACTGTGTTTAATTACGCCTGAGCAACTTGGGAGCTGGTATTTTCAGCAGCTCGGTGACAGTAAACACCACAAGAACTCTATCTGCATCTACTTTGAGTTGCTTTAATGTGCATTTGGAAAAACAAATGCTAAAAGTATGCCATTCTAATAATGAAAATAAGCTGTTATGGCTACCTTCATTACCATTATTAATGCTATTTTCTTTGAAATATAACAATATTCATATTTATTTAATTCTTTTAACAATCATCAAGATAATAATAAATGTTTATATATTTATATATACACACCATTTCTGCTTGCGCAGCTCTACATTAAACCTAGAGCTTTTTAAATCACATTTTTATAAAAATTGCAATTTTTATAAGAAAACATGATGATGAAATGACAGTGGATGCGATCGGAAGCTATCAAGCTCACAGTAGTCCAAGCTTTCTGAAACCACCCGAGCGCTTTGTGATCAAAAGTCCAACACTGAAAATCACGCTTTGAAAATATCATTCACTTTCACTGCATAAAAAAAGAGCATCTTAAGACGCTCTGGGGTAAGAGTCATGGTTTTGAAAACGAATAGATTAAATGTCAAGTCAAGTCACTTTTATTTATATAGCGCTTTTAACGATACAGATTGTAGCAGAGCACTGAACATTATGAACCAATTTTCACTTTTTCACGAGTGGTAATTCATTCACAGAACACAATTTATTTTACAATGAATTAGTAAAATATTATTCTTGAATCAAACATCTTTTCAATCGTTATACAGTAACCAGCAACAACCACCGATTTTCTTTTCTCATAAAATACAGAGATGCAGCACTAAGCAGCCTTTTGCTGTGAGCGCTTTTAATAAATTGAATAATCTGTGCTTCCACATTGCCGATGTGTTTGCTGCGTTAGTGTACACCACTATTGGATCACTTCACGTCATTGTTTAAAACAATTTATTCAGTCTTTTTGCTTTTTTGCTTATAATTTAGGTTGCCAAACATTCGGTGCATCCCTACTTTTTTTTGGTACACTTTCTTCTTACACTCACTTTCACAAAGTCTATCAAAGAAAAGAATTGAATTTCTCAATCCAGCTGAGAGAACTGAAGTATCAGAGCTGACAGATGTCTGCGTGCTCTGTGAATGAATTACCACTCGTGAAAAATGGTTCATTTAAATCTATTCGTTTTCAAAACCAGGAGAGCGTCTTAAGATGCTCTTTTTTTATGCAGTGAAAGTGAATGATATTTTCAAAGCGTGATTTTCAGTGAATTAAGAAGTGTTGGACTTGATCACAAAGCGCTCGGGTGGTTTCAGAAAGCTTGGACTACTGTGTGCTTGATAGCTTCCGATCGCATCCACTTTCATTTCATCATCATGTTTTCTTATAAAAATTGCAATTCTGATAAAAACGTGACTTAAAATTTTAAAAATTTTAAAAAGCTCTAGGTTTAATGTAGAGCTGCACAAGCAGAAATGTGTGTATTTTTTTCTTATTATTATTTAAAAGGCAGTATAAAACAGTGGGTAAAAACCTGCGTTTTATTTTGTGCAGCTTGAGCCGATAATTTTCATTTCAGTGCATCCCTAGTTAGGTTAGGGTCAGTCAACCCTAAGTCAACTAAAATTAAAATCAAACCATCAAAAACTCATCATAAACTTTTATTACTTATAATAAAATCACTACAACTTTGCATTTAAACTATAAATATACCACAAATATTTATATCAAATATAAAACCAAAAATACTCAAAATATTACTAAAATACATAAAAGGATGTCAATATTACTGAAATAAAAGTAACAAGAAAGGAACTGAGTAAAGTGTAAAGGACAGAGTATCACTACTGTGATTAAATGCAGCAATCTTTTCCAACAGAAGGTCAGACGAAGAAGAAGCCGTCAGGTGGAAAGTGACAAATATCACGGCTCTATTTTCTCCAGAGCTTAACCTGGGTGGAGGCGAGCGAGGCCTTGTCAACGTGGAAAATAGACAGCACTGCACTGGACTTCCTTTCCCTGAAGAATGGAATGTCTTCCGCTGGACGCCGTCGAGACAGGAAGCTCCCGCCTGTCCCTCTCCAGCGGACCGTGGGCTTACGTGTCGAGGTTCGGATGAATGATACCCTACCTGTTCTCTGCAGTCAGAATAACGCCTTTATAAAGAACAAAGTTCTCAAAACAATCACCAAGAAGTCTGCGGACCTGCTTCCTATTTTTTGCTTTGCTGGCGAGTGTAAATCTGAAATCAAATGATTTACATGAAGCTCATCAAACAGCTTTGGATGTTAACCACGTTCTCAAAACTACAAACACTTTTAGACAAAGTGCATGCTGGTTTGTGGGAAGGTTACGTAGTAACACAAACAGGGCTGATTCTGAGAGAGCTTCACAAACCCTCTGGCAGCGTTTGGGTGGAAATCAGATGACAGAGGAAAGAGATACAGGGCTCTACATCTCACACAAGCTACAATAGAACAGAAAAACTAAGAATATACACTCAGATTGGTGGAACATGTAAGATTTTAAGAAAGAAGTCTTTCATGCTCATTGAGGGAGTTTATTTGATCAAATATACAGGGAAAAAAACGAATATTTTAAATATTTTATTACAATTTTAAAAAATAGTTTTCTAGTTGAATATATTATAAACTGAAATTGATTCCTGCAACCAAGGCTTAATTTATATGGCCTTCAGTGTCACACGATCCTGATTTATTATCAATGTTGAAAAACATTTCTTTTTTTAGGATCCATTGATTAATAAAACGTTGAAAAGAACAGCTAACGATATGAGTCTCTTTGCTATCACTTTTTAACACATCCTCGCTGAATAAAAGTATTCATTTCTTTCACAACATTAAGGGAAAATATGACGGACCTCAAAGTTTTGAACGGTAGCATAAATTTGTAAAGGTTTTAGATTTTAAACAATGATCTTTTAGCTTTCATCAATATATTTTGACTGAGCTCAACTGAAGCGTTTAGTTTTGATGTGTGACAGCACGAGCAAGAGCAGCAGAAGAGGAAGAGAGCTAGAGACGGTCAGGCTTTAAATAGATCACTTGGTGTCGACTGCAGGAAAGAAGAGCAGTGTTGTGAGGTGAAGAACAGGAGATCGTCCCCGCTCTGGAAATGTGACCGATGAAGGAAGTACACCTACCGTCTTCAATCTCTTGACGGCATCTTCACAGATGTGCATGCCACGAGACTCCTCGACCTCCACGTGCCCCAGATACTACAGACACACACAGAGAAACAGTAGTTTAGCTTTGAAACAGTGACGGGGGTTTCCTGTCCCAGCAGGAAGAGGTCATGCTGGAACTAGCAGAGCGGTGGCCAGTGACACTCAATGTGCGGAAACAGCGGCGCCCTCCTCTACAAGCCGCAGAACGCTTTGGTACAAGACATCACTGCGTCTCACCCCAAGAGACTCCTGGGACTAAGGTCAGACCAAGAGGCGGGCAGCTATTGTGCTGACAGGAAGTGCTTCCCCTTCCCCTAGTAAAGCACACAGAGCTCAGGAGCTACTATTGTCAGTTAGTGACATCATCAGAGTCACATATGAGAGCACCATGAGTCATGTGTGCACCTGCTTATGAACCCCGTCCAGCCTGGAATACGAATTAAGAGCCTGTAACGTAGAGTTGTGCTGATACACCATAGTATCGCTGATCTGGGGCATGCTCCACACAGGATTTGTTTTAAAGATATTTTTTTGGCATGCTGATTTGGAGTTACTTTTATTACCTCCTGTGTGACACTGGACTAACAATTTAATAATATTCATGCTAACGAGCAACTAGTTAAAAGACCCTAAAACAAAGTGCTACATTGTTACCTTAAGTTTAGATGTGGTGGGAAATTTACTAAATATCTTCATGGAATATCCTAATGATATGATGATTATTTTGACTCATACAATGTATTTTGGCTATGGTCCCACTTTATATTAAGTGTCCCTAACACCATAGTAACTAGATGTGTATGTAGTATGTAAACCACAGTGTAAGTACACATCGCTACATAGTATCTACAGCTGTAATATTACTGTAACTACACACATGTAACACCCCTCAGAATGGTGTGTGTAAGTACTAATGTGTAACAGGACATGAGGGACACTTAATATAAAGTGGGACTGCTTAAAATGTAAATCAATGAGATCTTTATCGCAGCATAGCTGACACTTCCATTAAAGGATAAATATCAGTTGTCACTCTGTATTTATGTAATACGTCTTAGTAAGAAATATTTAGCATTATTTACATGCTTAGTTTTATGATCACAAATAATATAAAATAAACACATTCCCAAAAAAAGCCTGGTGATCATACCATTTGAATATGATTTTTATGGATAATCAAGTACAGCGAAGCTCAATTAAGAGGTTTGATCGTTATAAGGCATTAGAAATTTCAAATATAGCATCAAATACGATACAGTAGGATATTTAGGGGCGGCTTCCCAGATATGATTCAGATTAAGCCAGGACTAGGCCATTTAAGTATTTTTTAGAAACATGCCTTGCAGGACAGAATCACTCGTGAACATTTTAAGAATAACAACGGCACTATTTTTAGGAATGTCAGTGTGACATTTTTGCCTGTTTAGACAGCTCTGACATTTATTTTAATCTAGTTCAGGAAACCGCCCCATAAAGCTAAATATCAGCATCTTTCATGACTTTCACAAATGCTTAATAATCTGACTACCAAAGAAATGACAATTCTGACATGTACTTTCAAACATCTTTTGTCTTAAAATTAATACATTAAAGTAAATAAAGGGTTATTTTAAAACCCCTGACACAAGTCCAGTCGTACAACCAACTACATATGTGAGTGCATATCACATTAAAAGGCTTTACCCGAAGAAACAAACACTGTCACTTTAAAACTGTGACAACGAGAACAGATGTTTCTCATAGTGTTCAGATGATTGTGCGATGCTCTGGAGTTTGACATTCATTTAGAGAGTCGGCAAATGAGGTTTTTAGGTCTGGTCTTCGTCTGACATGGCTTCTAACCTGGCTCTGAACCAGTTATTGAGCATGAATGAGAAAAGCAGCTGTCTATAACCACCGGAGCAGCCGTTTTCCACAGCCTGTAATAGAACAGAGCAGCGATTTAGCTGGGAAATGGGCACAGAGTTATTCATAGAGCTGCTCTTCTTCAGCGGTACCCGTGTGTCCTCAACACTACCAACCCTGTGCGGCGACTGCTCATCACTTCAGAAATGTAGCGCTTAAACAAAGCCAGGTATCAAGAACTCTAGTGCATCTGGTGTTACTGTTAATGATAACTGGCTGTAAGTGTGAAGCTCGCCAAAAAACGTGCCTGTTCGATGCAAGATGTGCGAGAGAGCTCAATGCAAGATTCACATGCTCCAGATCTCACTTCTTGCACATGAAGATTTCAGTTGGCCAAACTTTTGCGACAACGCAGCACTGGCCCCATCAGGACAGTAGATCTGCCAGGATAGTTTGGGCAGCTGTCCTGAGGTGTTATTAAGCCTTGCATATGAAGAGTTCATGTGCAAAAAACGATAACTCCATTATTATTATTAGTTCTTTTTAATTTAATAGCCTATCAATCAAAATGCGGTTTGTGATGTTTTGATTAAGTAATAACAACTTAAATAAAAACGGGAAATTTACAAAATCAAAGTTCTAACGCGTGTAAAAAGAGCTCTAAGTAAAGTGATAGCTATTGATGAAAGATCAAAACATCTACTTTCACTGATGTCATACTGCTTCAAAAGCACCGCACAAAGCCCACAACACACTGACTCACTGCACACACACACACACACACACACACTTGTGCGAGTATATTTTTATTATCAGCAGGAGGAGAAATAAGAGCTGTGAATCTAGGACACAACACAAAACACCATCCCGTCACAGGCCACCAATTTACTGTGACTTTACGCTATGATACGATAAAGCAGACAGAGGCTCTACAGAAGAAGAGGAGCGCTGATGGTCAGAATAAAGAGGAGTCTTTGGTTTCAGGCTGCTCTCTCTGTGGGATTGTGGGTAAAGTGGTAAATCAGACACGCATCAAAAGCAGGTTAAGGACGGTGTGCAGAACCACTAAAGATTACAGCCAATCCCATAACAAAACAGTCAAGCGCTCTCAACGAAACTGAGCACCAATTATTATTATTATTATTATTATTATTATTAATGTAAAACTAAACTTGCTAATCAGGCATTCTGACCCATTTCTAGTTTAATAACCTTCGAAACAATGACATACATGACCTTTTTCACATAGTTAAACAAATATTACATTAGGTCTTACTGCAATTTGTGCTGGTCCTATCCACAACTTTACGACGCCTTGAAAATATAACATTTTTGTTATACCATAAGAAGACTTTTCAGAATATTTCCCCCCTTTTTTTGATGAAACGATATTTAAGGCATTTTAAGGACCTGCAGAATAACTGGTAGCAGATCTAGTCTTTTTTACATTTTTACCATGTGTGAGGAAATACAAAGTACAAAGTAAAAAAGGTTAATAAAGCAAAGGTTAAGGTTTAACATTTATTTTATTGCTGTATTTTTATGCATGTTAGTTGAGCTATTCTTGTAAAATGTTTCACACACACAGCAGTCGACAAGTCCCTCAAAGCTCTAGTAATCTCTAGCATTAACCCCGTGAGAATGATTGACAGCTGCAGGTGCCTCAGCACAGGTGTGTGCGTTTATTACCTTGACGGGGAAGCAGCATTTGCCCCCACGAACGGCCTCCTCATCGGTCTGCCACTGGTGCGGCCGGCTGGACTCTGGCACGTAAACGTCTTTCTTTCGCCGGAAACTCTGCCGTAGCTTATTCATCGCTCAACCTCCTCCTGCAGACAGAAGAAAGAGACAGACATCTGATTATCTGCTCCATTGGTGACTGAAAAACTACTAGAAAAAGTAAGCAATACATAGAGATTACTTCACAGATACAGTATCAAAACTTCAATACAGTCGATACAGGACCAGTACTACTCTCAGATACCAATTAAAGAGATGACTGGAAACACAGGCATCGTTAACGGAAACTTTAGCATCTACTTGGCACTGAATCCTGGCACTGATATGGATATAAACAGCAAATGTGTTTGTAAGCAAGCTTCTAGGATCTAATGGTTGGATTCAAGTATGTCCTCAGTGCTGGCAAAATAAAAGTCCCACGGCAAAAACAAAACAAAACAAAACAAAACAAAAAAACAACGTTTTTTTACAGAAGTAGCTCTGAGATGACTACAAGAAGTGTTTACTGTAGAGCAGTGTAAAAGGAGTTTCTGTCTACTTATCACACACACAATTCACCCCTGAATGCACCAAACACACACACTCACACAAACACACGTGTGGTTTCACGCAGCACTGAGTCACATCAGAGCCACTGCAGTCAGTCAGTCACCTGCAGAGCCAGACAGCAGACACACACACACACACACACACACACACACAGCACAGAAACAGGCTGAAGATTCATTGCCTTTTACACTCCACAGAAGCTCAGATTTCAACTGCATAACGTGACACTCATTTGAATGAGCCAGGAAAGACGCATAACCCCACACACACACACACAGAGAGAAACAGCTTGTCTTGAAAACACAATAGCACATTAGGATGAGAAGCCAGTGCTGTGGCCAGCTTGTGTGTGTTGTGAAAGTGACAGAAACAAAAACCACACACATGCCAAAAAAATGTAAAACTTGCAACTGTAACCAAACATAATTACCCACATGCCATATAAGATTATAAGGACCTCCATAATTATTTTATTCATATATTCATATATATTTTATTCAAATATATATATATATATATATATATATTTTTTTTTTTTTTAAATAAATGCTAGAAACTGTCAGGCTTTAAAGAACAAATTTCAACACTGATAACAATCAGAAATGTTTCTTGATCAGTATAAAATCAGTATATACAACAGTCACAACAGTTCTTTTAAATTGTAATAGCATCTTACTGTGTGTACTGTATTTCTAACTATATAAACACAGTCTTGTTGAGCAGAAGAGAGGTCTTTCTGCAGACTGACCGACTGAAGACTTCTGAATGGTATTATAAATAAACCGAACCCCACACAGATATTCTTTCACAGTCTGAACATGCAGAGTAGCAGAAGAAAATGCAGAGGAAAAAATGTTAATAAGCAGAAAAGCTTTGTGTGTGTGGGACATCCAACGGCCGGACCGGTGCCAATGAGTTCATCTACTGTCAGAGGACAGAAACAGAAGAAAACAGCTTCCTAAAGCTCAGCAGCTTTCCTCCGCTCCTCTGTATTTAGGTCAGAGAGACTGCAGGCCGCGGGCGAAGCTCTGTCACTGATGCTGCGGAGGAGACCATGAAAACACAGATTTCTGCCACTACTCACTGAAATCTCTCGGTTCTGGGTCGGTCTGAAGCTCTCACACTGACAGTGATGGTATCTCTGGACTGTTGGTCATACAGTAGGATGCTCTTGCTGAAATTAGTGGGCTGCATAACTGATCGAAGCTTATAGAAGCGAACACAGTTGGTGGTGGTGCCAGGAGAAAGGTCTGTTCACAACAAGGGCGATGACAACAAAGATATCGTTCTAAAAATTCTCAAAATTAAACAGTAGCAGAGTTCACTCCAGAGCAGTTTTTTTAGCTGGTGAATGATACAATCATCATGTAGAATACGAAATATTATGTTTTCCCTCCATTTTAATCTGGAATCAATTTTTTAAATCTCTGAATTTAATTTTAATGGTTCAAATTAATTTTAGATTAATTACATCAGTTTAGATCAATTCATTTTATAAAAAAACAACATGAATTCTATACACTTCGACTAATTATTAAAACTGGTCAAAGATGTCATTTTTAAGGCTCTTTTTTTAGTTCTTAGTTTATTTTTTCCAAAATTCATTTTTTCCTTTTACTATTGTTACTTTTGAAAGCATCATGCTCTGGGGGTGTTTTTCTGCACACGGGACAGGACGACTGCACTATATTAAGGAGAGGATGAACGGGGTCATGTATTGTGACATATTGGGCAAAAACCTCCTTCCCTCAGTCAGAGCGTTAGAGTTAGACAATGACCCAAAGCACACAGCCAGGAAAACCAAGGAGCAGCTCTGTAAGAAGCATATGAAGGTTCTGACTCCAGACCTAAATCCAATTGAAAATCTTTGGAGGAAGCTGAAACTCGTGTTTCTCAGAGACAGCCCTGAAACCGGACAGATCTAGAGAAGATCTGTGTGGAGGAGTGGACCAAAATCCCTCCTGCAGTGTGTGCAAACCTGCTGAAGAACTACAGGAACCGTTTGACCTCTGGAATTGCTAACAAAGCTTCTGTACCAAATATAAAACATTTTGACTCAAGTGATCAAATACTTATTTGACACAGTAATTCCCAAATAAATAGTTATAAAAATCATACAATGTGATTCAAAAATCAACAAACGTTCTCACTGGATGAGTTTCGGCGGACTGATTATACTGGAGCACCAACTAGCATTGCTAATGTTCTGAATCTACTTGAAGCAGGGCTCTCAAGTCTCTCGCATTCACCGTGAGACACACACACATTTCAGCCAGTTCACACGCTCTCACGCCACACCTTGTAATTTCTCACGCTGAAAAGTAAGAGATGATTATAACTTGTATATACAATTAATAGACGAGGCGCAAACATACGAATAACTACCAGCCAAGCAGAAATGAGAATTTGTATTTTCCGGGTGATCCCGCCAGGTGCCAGCACGTTCGATACTAGGCAACATGGGTGCGCACACAAACACACGGAGTGGAACTTGAAGGAGCAATAATGACGAATGCGGTAGGTAACACATTCATTATTTATTTATGTGTATTACTTTATTTTATGATTCCTGGACAAGATCAGTTGCCTGTGATCGAAGATAGTGTGAGCTGCTGCTGCTGGGAAATATTGCCAAATTCGTACTAGCATTGTGTTTTACTTCAGTTTACGGAAGGTCTACCTACCTATAGGGTTCCTGAATATCTGAAATGTAGGCTACTATATTTCTAAATATCCTATTGCTACACTTATATTGCACTGGTCTGTTGCGCTTGGTTGAACAAAAATAAACAATATTTTGTTGCTTAAGTTTATGTATTCAATCATTATTCAATGGTATACTAAAACTCCATGAGAAAACTTGCTTCTCACTGTTCTCAGGTCAAATATTTATATGCGATTAAAATGAGATTAATTTCGATTAATTAATTACAAAGCCTCTAATTAATTAGATTAATTATTTTAATGGAGTCCCGGACCTAATATATATATATATATATATATATACACACACACACATACACACACACACACACACACATCAGTCCATACCATAATTTGATTTGATGAAGTCTACAGCCAGACCTTAGATTTTTTCATCCAAAAAGTTCATAACAGAATTGTGATTAAACAATGTCTTGTGTTTTATTTTAATGTAATGTGTATTAGGATGACTAAGAAGGCATTTAGCTAATTAGTACAACAGTTTCCTCTTATGCTCCTTTGACATTTCTTGGTCTCTGGAGCGCTCTCTTCAGGGTGAATCGATGCATCATATTATCATGCTACATGATTGAAGCTGTGTCAGTCTCTCTTGCACATCATCACAGGCTTCCTGTTGCCTTGACACTGCAACCAGTTGTCAGTGAAATGTCGTACTTTACTCGTTTCATGTCTCTCTGTAGAGTGTGTGGGAGAGTGAGTCTGGTGTCAAGGGGGTAAAATAAAAGCCAATGAAAGAGAAGTGAGCGTGAGAGCCGGTGGGAAACAGAAACACACAGCACACCGAGTCATGTGAGGAGGCTTAACTTCACCACATTCCTTCACACATTTCTGCTCTAACTGCCCTTAAATTGATGGATTTATTCAAGATCCAACTGTTATTCACAGGAAATACTTTCATTCATACACCATTATGAATATGCTCTTACAACTATTCAATTCTGAAGTAACTGGACATTACATTTACTAGGGCTGGGCGATTTAATCGTTGATTTATTTCAACCATTCTTTGATGAGCGGTAAATCTCAGTCAGCTGTTTTTTAAATGAGCCGCAATAAATCTCTTTCGATTCTGAAGACGATATCGCGTAGCTCGTCTTGCTTCTGGTCTCTATTTCTTCCAGCTATTTTTAGTGTAACAAAACAACGCATTTTGCTCCTTGATACTGCAGATAGTTTTTTATGAACACTGGTTTGTAACGCTAACAGTATTTACTGCACTATTCTTCTCATCATTTCCCTACAGCGGCTAATGAACCAGAAGTCTTTCTTCTGAATGTAGGAATAAGGGAAAACAAAAAAAATAAAAGATGGGACTTCACAGGGGGAGTTAACCATTGCTCATACATAAAAAATCAGTCCAATTAAGAGTCAAAAGACATAAATGAAGGTGTCCCTGACGTAAATAAAAGTTAATAAAATAGAAAGAGAATGTATAAATGAATGAGTAACATTGTAAGTGAATGAAAGAACTGAGTGAACAAAAGAAACGAAGAGTGGGTGAATGAAGGACGAGCCTCTCTCAGCCTGTTGTCCGTGTGTGTGTGTGTGTGTGTGTGTGTTAATGAGGCCATTAGTGCGGCAGAAGAGCACTGAGCTGAGCTCTGGCCATACACAAGCCACTCGCTGCTTCAGTCACGCGGCTCACAGCACACACACGAGCGCTGGCCTCCGAGAGAACCCGTTTAAATCATCTCTCCAGGAACGGAAAACAATTATTAATTCCTGCGAAAGGAACCTGGAGAGGAAGACAAAAGCGCATTCAGACAGACAGATGGACGCTCTCAGAAAAGCTCCCTCCATGCAACAACACGTGGCTCTGCTCCCTGTCAGAGGCCCTCATGAACGATACTCTCTGAGATGTGCATTTAAGCTGGAAAAAGCAATATCGGGCCTCACTGACAGCTTATGTAATGATGGGGAAAAAATCTTAACATGAATAACACTGTGGCCTAACTTTGCTTGCTTTGTTTGAAGATCTTGACCAGCCCAACGCAGCAACACTGACTCAACCAAACGTATGTTTTAGGGGCTGGGCTACATGTTTTTCCCAGCCAATGAGTGGCTAACACTTATTATTTGACCCTTTCTAAAAACCCTTTCTGTTCACAGGGATATATAAACTTTAAGTCTCATGATTATAATTATTTAGACAAGCTTTCTGATTACTTACATTTATTAAACCTTCATTAAAACAGAAAAAGTGAAAATGAAAAGGGGCAAAAAAAAAAAAAAAAAAAAAGATTTAAAGAGAAGCTCAAACTAAAACTTGTCATTATTAAGTTTATTTTTGTTTATTTTCTTTTTTAATGCAAAGTAATGAGGTCATGAAATGCTTATTGCTGCATAATGCATGAGTCAACGATATTACACAACAGGACACAGTTAAACGGGAAGTGAAAAAGGGCTGGAAAGGAAGGGAACCCTCTTCTGGATCTAGAATGTTGTGTAACTGCTGGTTTATTTCTTTGCCAGTCGTGACAAACAGCCCGATTTAGAAACAGCCGATTACAGCCAAGCAAAGCAAATCTATTAAAACACACAGAGCGTCGAACCTTCACTCCCAGACATCACAGCCGTTTACAAAATACTCAAAACTGAAGATATTACTGACAATATCTGAGCAAATACGTTTTATCTCATCACATTCAGACCACACAGAACATCACTGACAAGTCTGACGCATAACTTGAGTCTAAGCTCATCAGTGAATCATATAACAACTGGCCGATTTAATCATCAATTTATTCATACACATATTGTCAGTAAAGCCGCTTCTTTGATTCTAAAATGAGCAGCAGCTGATACACAGAGCTGTAGATCACTGGCGAGCTACGCAATATCGTCTTCAGAATCAGAAATTAATCTGTCTATACTGCACAGTAAATCGATTATTTACATTGTGTTTTAGAACGGAGGTCGTTTAGTGAGGAGCCGAGCCAAGAATCACTGATTAAAATTACTCCTATAGTATTTTGTTGCACCGCTCGTGTCCCATGTAGATGGTATAACATTGGTTCTGCTTTGTTTCACAGAACTAATCATTGCCTGGGTTGTATGTGTGGGGCGGAGCTATTAAAATAGGGGCAAGGCCCTTTTGGGGGTAGGGCCATGTTTGTTTTGGGGATCTGAAATATCAGCATTCACCTAGTATCGGGGGGGCACCAATAACACCTAGTATCAGGGGGCATTTTGGTCGAACATAAACTGGTGTAACTAGAGCTAAAGTCATGATACAGAGAACATGATATACTGAAATCAGATTATTCTAAACCACCGCAAACCAAGGCAAAAAACAAACATTTTTACTAAGAAGCAATATACAGTCAAAAACAGTAACACACTCTTTATTTACAAAAAACAAAGCCTCTCTTAAAAGTTGAAATTGAAACATTTCCAGATCAAATCAATCAATCAAGAACACCCTGAAAAACCAGGATGAATAAAGAAAAGGAGCAGGAGGAATGGAGAACTCTGAGCAAGGTTAATTCCTCTAATGACTCTGACAAACGCAAAGAAACTGACTGACACTTCACGTTAACAAACTGTGCGTCTGTGTGCAATCACCGCTGCATGAGACAGAATCACACAGGGACAGGTGCACAGGCAGATCTCTCAGCGCCGTCAGTCTCACGAAATAACTGATCGCTGAGCTTTGGCTGGGAACCAAAACCCACCGAGGTGCTCACTGACACAACATTACTGGACAGCAGTATGTGTGAAAGAAAGTGCCATATTACATACATGTTATGTTTCAAATGTCAACAACAGATTGTTAAACATCTAAAAAAAAAATCTCTCTACATTTCTGTGGCTCGCTGAACCGAAATCTGTTAATAGTTCATTGAGTAGTTAAAGAGAACACACTATTGTAGAGCAGGGGTGTGCGATATACAACACTATTTTCTATATATATATATATATATATATACATATATATATATACACATACACACATTTTTTTTTCTGGGACTTTATTGATAATGATAATCAAGCAATATTTTGCTGAGTTACTGTGCTGGCACCTGCTGTGGACATCTGACTCCTGAAGTTTTTGATATTCTTCATATTCTGTCAGCAGTGATAAAAATCTTCCAATTTTACATTTATTTTCCAAGTTCCAACTAATTTATGGGCATTTTTACCTTAATGAAGCCATTTTTTTATTCAAGCATTATCTTTTGAGTGAAATTCTTACATTTAATCAATGAATTGGAATAATTAGACATTTGGGCTGTTACCAAGCAAATTCAGTATCAGTTCATCTCTGCAGGGGAAGAGGAAACAGAATTAATGCAAGACATGAATGCATTAAACCTGCTGGTGCAAATGCATGAATAATGTTTTGATATATTAAATGTTAAATACTGATATTTGAAATTATTAAAATAATAAAAGAAATGAAACCGCCAGTAGGTGGCAGCAAGTCTGTGTTAATATGTGAGTCTCAGCAATTGAACCGAATAATTTAAATGGTTGATTCATTCAGGAATTAATCAGTCATGTTTGTAATTATTTTTTGTTATTATTTCATATTTTGAAGGGAACCGTGGTATATTTTGTGATTATCTAATGAACAGAAAGTGCAAAAGAACATCAATTAGTTGATTTTAAGGGATGTTTTTGTCATATAAATGCATTTACAGTCACTTCTGATCAATTTAATGAGTCCATGTGGAATATAAATATTTTTAGGAAATTAAAAGTACTTTTTTGTGGGAATTGAAAGATTTAGCTGGTTTTGCCATCAAGTACTCTGCTTAACTTATTTGATTTATCATAAGAATGAAAAGTGCAGTTAAAAGAAGTAATTTGCAAATCACCACTAACAGTACTGGAGACTCTAATGGAGACGGCCACTGTGAAGTACACTGTATCACAGATAAGCCACGTATGAGAGCAGAGCAGAAAGGCACCAGCATTTGCATATCTAAATGAAAGTAAGCATGTGTTTATGGCTCTGTCAGGGTTCAGTGGTATCTGTAAAGGGCAGGTCTGCATTGCCTCACTTGACAAAGTCTTCGGACAGACATCAATCCTCCCCAGGACATTAAACAAGACTGCTGACTCTGATATCTAAGTGATCAAGCATTTTTAGTTCCTGTTCTACAAGTCAATTTGAATGCAATATGCTTTTTCTGCTCAGACTTGAGCATGAAACATAAGACCGGTACAGTTTTTTGAAAACCATGCAAAATGCTTGGTATAGAAATACAAAGTTCAAAGCACAAGGTTGCAGGACATTCCTGCTTAAAGAAACTAAACACTGCAGTTAATAAGTGATGTATTAGAATGTGTTTATATGAGAGAAAGAGTACAGTGAATCTATTATGCCATTTCCAATATTGCCTTTCATTTGCAAACTGCAAAGATGTAAACCTGAATGTGCATGATAAATAAAGTTGATGTCTCCCAAAATAAAGAAATCGACTCTAAACAGCCTAAACGAGTCGTGAGTAATTCAAAATCCCACTTCAGTGACACATCTGCATAGTTCCCGCCTATGTTGTACATTGGCCGGATATGAACAACTTGACCCCACAAACAGACTGCTGTGCGCAGTGTAGACCAATCACAACAGACGGGTCATCTGACCAATCAGAGCAGAGTTGGCTCACAGAAATGAGGGGATTAGAGAGACTGAATCTTAAAACTGCTTCGAATACATAGTTTGAGAATTGCTGGAAAATGAGGTGATATTAAACACATACAGGTCCTTTTCAAAACATTAGCATATTGTGATAAAGTTCATTATTTTCTGTAATGTACTGATAAACATTAGACTTTCATATATTTTAGATTCA
>JAUYWG010000053.1:19332930-19343256 GCA_034779775.1 Enteromius afrohamiltoni
TCCACACCATTGCATTCAGTTTTTATTCACAATTTGTTTAGTGTCCCAACTTTTTTGGAATCCGGTTTGTATTTATGATCCATTCAGTTAATTAGAAATGAACTATAAAATTCACCAGAGATCAGTTAAATCCAGAAGTTGTAAGCAGCTCAACAAACTGCACAAAGAATATGACTCAGGAGAATAAAGTTAAAAACTTTTCAGAAATAAGAAAAATTAAACTCAAAACATGTCATTTTTGCTCATTGGTATGATTAAACTGGATCATCGAAGGTCAGCAGCAAAGACATTAGTTGATAAAATGGGATTAAATACAGAAGTGATATTTTACAGCCTATTTAATCAGTGCAGGTTTGAGTTTGCATTTTCATTCATTTTGAGAAATGCTGAATCTGTTTTGTTCTGCATTTCCTCGTCTGTCGAGATGAGTAGACCTAAATGCATGTTCATATATATATTTAGTCTCCAGAACTACTTAAGATCATGTTCAAACAATGTTCTGCGCTTACTCCTGATTTCTCTTAACATGGCAACACAAGAGCTGACACTCTACATGGAAAAAAGTAACTTCATATATTTCCTTCTAAGTTGAGAGGTATTGCATTGCTTTACTTAAAAAGGTAATCTGATGATGTTACATACTTTACTTGTAATTCATTACCCCCAACACTGGATAAAAGTACGAGGGCGTGTCTGGAGGGGTTCGAGACACAAAAGACTACAGACACTTGATCAGTCATAGCTTCTGAAGAGATGTAGCGCTGAAACTGAACAAATAGGCATGTCGAGACCTTCTCTATGCACTCAACTATTGCAGCTGTAATAAGGGGGAGGGGCTAACTCCAATTATCAATGACAAAATAAACATATCAAATCCATACACTACACGACTGAGTACATGGTGCACAATTTGGGACACAGCTATCATGAGCCACTAGGCCAAGAGCCCTATTTGGATTTTATTTTTCCCTTGACTATTTGGGGGCCTTGACATGCTCAAGAACTCATGAAAATTGGCACACACGTTGGAAGCAGTGGTCATCAGGATGCTGCAGAGGCTGGGACCTGGGCTCTACGGCGCCCCCATAGAACACAGCTGGAAAACACATACTTGCATGTATTTATATGAAACTCGTTACACATATAGATCTCATTGAGCCAAACAACATTTCACACTGACAAGCAGTGCTCCGCACAACAGGAAGTGTGCTATTCACGGCTGTTTAAAAAGGGCATGCTCTGGAATTTGAAAAAAACTCAGTGAAACTGAACTCAAGACTTTGGGGACGCTAAATTGCAAATGGATCTTCGATATCTCGAACGGTTTGTCCGTGGCGCAGGCCTAACCCTAACATCCACATACATTTAGATCAAACTTCATGGGTGTGTTCGCTGTATGATGCCGATCGCATATATGTGACTATTAGGAGTGAAAGTTATAGCGCCACCAACTGGCAGCAGGAAGTGTGTCGTTTTCAAAATGCTTTGAACTCAGCATCTTATTTTTCCTCGATGTGTTTAAAAATACTGACAAAAACACGGCCGATGTAAAACTCTTGAGGGGAAATTGAAAGCTAAAATATTAGCATATGTTACTATGGCAACGTCTCAAACTTGAAAATTCTTTTTTAGTGATTTTGAGGCGGATAATTTGGGTAGAACTGCATGAAACTCAACACATATCATTATTTTTATAGACACAGAGGGAGAGTGAGTGAGAAACATATATTTAATCACTAGAAAAAAATCCATCAGTTTTTACATAATTATTTAATGCATTAGTAGGTTTTAGGGACAAAAAAAAAAATCCTAGATCCAGGTAATTTGTAGGGAAATTGACAATTGACATTTGATACTGACCAACATCCTGTGACATGACATTCACCCGATCTAACGTCATCTCGTGAACGCAAACGTAAAACAGTTCATTTTACAGATGTGATGCAGGCAAAAATATTTCACTAAAATGCCTATATCATTAAAGGTTTTAGTAACAGGTTTTATTGCACAGTTCCGTGGAATACTCAATCCTGATTGGTCAGTCGCCACATTCCAAGGCTTACGTAATAAGGTCTCATTTGTTAACATCAGTAAATGCATTAATACATAACATGAACTAACCATGATCAATATATTTTCACAGCATTTCTTAATGTTTGTTGATGTTCATGTTCATGTTAATTCACAGTGCATTAACTAAAGCTAGTTTAGGATCAAAATGTTAATAATATGGTCATATTTAATGTAGTAAATGTAAATAAAATAGTAAAATAAACTTTTATTTATATGTTCTGCGTGTTTGTGTGCCGGTCTTGATGATTCGGATTTACCCTTTCATTGCTGTATACCTTAGAACCACTCAGTGGGTTACCGTAACCGCACGTGTCTCTGATGCCCCGGGTGGCCCTTGCACTCATTGCTGTTTGCAGCTGTATTTCTTTTTGGAATTTTCAGTGTGCAAATACACTAGCATACTCACACCATACAACAAAACGTCATAGAATAGTGCACACGTACGCTATTTGGCACACTCCTTGTTCTTAAAAAAGTGCTAGAAACCCATTGTAACAATACCAGCCGTCAAAACGTGTGGAAGTAGTACGCAGTGAACAGCATACTGCGCAACAGCTAGTACGTAGCGAGACAGATCTCCATTCCGCGCGCCGCCGGTGTAATGTGAGCCCTCCAATGGCTGTGTGAGAAACCCCGTGTAACCGGAAGCGGAAAAAAAACTCCCGCGGCATGAGTTTCGCCGCCATTTTGCATCAGACCTATTGAAAAGAGTGAGATAGCAGACACGGCAGGATTTGGCCACTTTATCCTCTCTCAGTACATTTCCCTCTGGATTTATCCCAACATAATCCAAGATATTAACTGACAGGTATGAGCACGTTCTGTTGAGATTTCCCGCGCGCGGAGTCGGTTGTGTTCGCGGTGAAGGTTTCGTTAGAGAGTTAACGTTAGAGAGGGCTCGCACCGGCTTCTGTGGCGGCACGCGCGCGGGTCACACATTCAGGCGGAATTCACGGACTGTAGTTAGCTTTCTGTGCACGAGCACTGTTGGAGGAGTGTGGTAAAGTCATGATGTGCTTTGTTGTTTGCTGGCGGATCAAACACGATGTCGCCCCCTCCTCCCCTAACACACACACACACACGTTGTCAAACAAACAAACTTAACATGGCCAACCATGACTAAAGTTTACGGTCGAAGTGTTCGTTTGTTGTTTGTGAAGCAGATACCGTGTGAAGTTTCTCTGAAAGACTCCTCAGAGACGGGCTTTATTAGCGCGCAGACTGTCCACGTAGCTCATGTGTTGTGTGGCCTAGTGAGTGTGCCCTTGTCATTCAGCATCTGACACAACAAAGAGACACAGCCCGGTGGGAAGAATCCGTTTATCACACCGGCTGCTGTTCGAAGCGGGATGTAAACACTTGTCGAGGAATAGGCTAGTTAAATATATCGCCCGTTCCGTGAGTAAACGGTGTCGATCACTTCGTTTGATAAAGTGATGAGTTGTCAAGCGTGGACGTGTCGGAGGGGGGGGTTGTGAATCTCTGGTTTTGGGGCAGAAATGGCCGTTTTGTGTGTAGACGCACGCTCCGAAGCGGGAATCACTCCCCGGCGGAACACGTGGAGTCTGAGTGATGAGGTGCGCGACAGATATAGGACACGATGCTATTGTCTTCATACGGTCACGATTGGGAGTGTGCTAGTGATAATCATAGACTGAAACGCTATGAATACGGTATAAATGCCATATTCACTAACACGATCGTTTCGGTCAGACGAGAGTGCTGGTGTCTACACAACTGCCTGAGCAATATAATTAGTCTATAACGTTCCTGTAGGATTGTGGATAATTCAGCGTAAATACGTGCTACACCATATCCCCCATTAATAACAAGTACTTCATCTGATCCTCTAACTCTATCCTAGTTATATTTTACTTAACCTTTGTTTTTGTGTTATATTTAAAGAAAGCTAGCTTTCTCTGTTCTTCTATTCGCTCTGCTTGTTCTGTTTTTGTTGGTTTATTTGTTATTTACTAGTGGGTGCAGGACACGGTCATTTAGTTGAAGGAAGGATAGCAAAAAAAGTCTATTGGCACATTTTACCCCAAAATTCTTAATACAGCGGGGAAAATATTATTCAGACACTTTGACTCAATTGTTTTTGGACCAAAATGAATCATTGCTTGGTGATGATCTAAAACTAGCTACCTTTCTATTACATTTATGACATTGTCAAGGTAAATTTGTTCTGACACAGTTTAACTTGGGAATTCTTGTCATCTTATTACCATTTTATAAACTAAAGGGAATAAAATAAACGTGGAAGGTGTCTAAATTAATATATGTTTATAAACCTATATCGGCCTAGCTATGTGTACTGCGCTTGGCTAACTGAGACTTGTCATAGCACATGCTTGATTTTATTATTGCTCTTTTGTTGATTTTGATTGGTACGTTTCTTTGGAAACAATGACTAAATGGCCATATTGAGGTAATGCTGGAAACAGCTGATATATTGGTACCAATCATTCATCACCTGGTAATGATTATATGGGACCATCTCTCTGTACCATGGCACTTTTTCATGAAAGCTACAGAAACGAGCAGCTATTGTCAGTGAGAGGAATCCAGTGCATGGGCTTGATTCAGTCCGTTGGATTGTTTTCAGCGGCGAGATGTCAGATTTTAAAGTGTACAGTATGAAATGACTTTATTGTAAGTGCTGTGGCACCAGCAGACAAAATTTTTTCCCCAGTTTCTTTCCCCATCTGCCATTGGTCCGATAACTGGGTTGTCCCTCTCCTAAAGCAGTGATTGGCTCATCGTCAGGCTGGCTGTGATATTCAAACAAACCACAATATTTTAAAAGTGCCACTAAGAATGTCTTGCAGTTGTCTGTGGATAGTGAGAGATGAGGAAGTAGCAGAGTAATGTTAACTTGACTTCACATTTTTGCCACAATCTTGCTCTGATGTGTAAAAATCACACATACATACAATAATTCATTCCTACAATTTTGACTCGCCTAATGACAACAGACTGCGATTTAAAAAATGTGCTTATTGTTTTTCTTTTCCGAGAATTTAGAGTAATGTTGAATCATCCAAGGGTCTTTTTTAAAGCAAATGATTTAGTTTCAGGATGCGTTTAATTAAATCTTTCTCATTCGATTCTCAAGATTAAAAACCCAAACGGCATAATAAATTACCATTCCCCCGATTGTTCTAATAAATACTGCATGCATAATGCATTATAATAATGGAGTAAACAAATACTGTTTGTAGTCATTAAACATCGCTTACGGTAAGTGTTTGTGAGTCTCTGTACGGCTGTGGTGATGAAGACAGCCGGCAGGCTCAACTTTGACCCACTTTTGGATTAATTTGGCCCCTTACATCTGCACAGGTCCTGGAGACATGGCCACGGAGCATATAAATGGAAATGGTACGGACGAACCAGTGGAGTCTTCAGTGGCAGTTACCCATTCAGAGCACTTCCAGACGCTACTAGACGCCGGCTTACCTAGAAAAGTTGCAGTCAAACTAGATGAGATTTACATAGCAGGTGAGACGATGAAGGTGTGTGTGTGTGTGTGGGGGGGGGGGCTTTGCAGTGATGCTTGAAACGGAAAGGGAAGAATCATTTTTGGTTCCCCAACGGACCGTTCAGTCAAGAGCTGGCAAATGTGTGTTTGTAGAACATGTCAATGATCTAAAGAGTGTTTTTCCACTCTTAAAACCTTTAATGGAGCCGGAAGGGTGTTAAATGTGCTCTGTGAAGCCAGTAAAGAAGCTTTAGCTTAGATATGCGTTCAAGTATATATTTTCCCCTCAGAATCGTACCCATGACCTTGGCGTTACTAGCACCAAATGTTTACGCTACAGTAAATCTTCTTTTTTTTTTTTTTTTATCACTGGCACTAATTCTGTGCCCAATATCGATGTATACACATGTCCACAATATAAGTGTAGTTCTGGGTATAACTGCACAACTGGTATTCCTAACTGTTAAAGGGACAGTTGACCCAAAAATGTTATTGGTCAATTACCCACCCTCGTTTCGTCCCAAACCGGTATGAATGCATTTAGTTTGCTGAATATGAAAGATGATGTTTTGAAGAATGTGGGTAACTGAACAGTGTTTTTTTTCTTCCATACTGTGGAAGGCAAAGCCAGAAGTTTGCGTGAACTATCCCTTTTATTGATAGTAATTCATGCAAACAGAAGGTCAAAGCCAGTGTTTAGTGCTGCCACGAATGGCTGTTAGTTGTAAACACTCCCTACATGTCATTCGATATTGAAGGAGCCAGTGTTGGTTTAAGTAGTTAAACTGTGAATATTGGAATCAGCCTGATTAACTGTGATCTGAACCTGAAGAACAAATCAAACCGCCAACACAAGCTCTCCTTGTCTGGAGTCAGAGGAAGCATGCTGGCAAATGTGCACATGCAGGAACAATGACAGCAGCTGCTCGTGATTAGATGATTAACGCTTATAAAGCGCTGCGAGTCCATGAGGTGCAGTCAATGGCTCTGCTCTACTGTGTCAAATTACACATGACATCAATTGAGGAATGCAATGCATCGGTGCAGATCACATCCAGTGAAGGTGAGTGTGTTACCAGTTCGAAGTGTGTTAAGTTTGTGTTTTTGTGCAGGACTCGTGTCTCACAGCGATCTCGATGATCGAGCGATTGAAGCTCTGAAAGAGTTCAACGAGGAGGGTGCACTGCAAGTTCTGCTGCAGTTTAAAGACAGCGACCTGTCGCATGTTCAGGTATGTTCGAGAAGGCCAAACTAAGAGTGCTTGCATTTGACATTAACTGTAAACCAGAATGATCCAAAATAAACGTTTGTGTTTACATAATTCATGTGTATATTAATACTACATTTTCAATATAAATGTATTTAATATATAAACATTTTCCTTGTTTCCTTATTTTGGATGCTCGACGGTATGTTTGTTTTATGTTAGAAGGTCTCTTTAATTGAGATCTGTAAATCAGTACTTGGACTAAAATGAGAAATGCACTGATTGCAATTAGTTTTTGTTTTGGTAACACTTTATTTTAAGGTGTCCATAATACAGATTAATCAGCTGGTAAGTAATTGGTAGAAGCCAATGCATTTACCTAAAACAAAATGCACTGACCATGTAACTAAGTTATGAAAGAGTTTTCTAATTATGCGGATGTAACTACTGTTACACGTTTGTTACAGACAGAGCCTGTTACGCAGATACCTGTGTAACCAAACGATTGTTACACATGACTTTATACGACGTAATTATAAATTCAAGTATACAGACATAGGCTACTTAAAATAGAGTGGATCAAGATTGTACTTAAGTATCTGTGTAACAGGCTCGGTGTGTGTAACACTAGCTGTCTGTTACATCTGCATCATTACAAACTCTAATAATTACAGGCTGTTACCATCACTTAATTACATAAGTACATTTTATTTCATGCAAGTACAGCGGACACTACTAAGCAACAAATTAGGGTAATTACTCTGTATTATGACACCTGAAAATAAACGATCTGCCAGTAATGATTTTTTGGCCAGTTTTCTTTCTAAAAGCTAATTGACAGTTCTGCTTGTTGAGTCCTGGTTTGTATTTCCATGGACTTGCAGGCACACAAACACACTTGTTCACCCATTGATGTTTTGAACAGAATAAAAGTGCCTTCCTCTGTGGAGTGATGAAGACGTACAGGCAGAGGGAGAAACAGGGGACCAAAGTGTCAGACTCCACTAAAGGACCAGATGAGGCCAAAATCAAAGTGAGTCTTTGCAGCCACCAAGACACTTTTTTCTGTCTGTCGTTCATGCTATATAGCCGTTTGTGTTGCTGCTTTTTCTAATGATCCAGTAACTGTCCGACAGTCAAATGTTTTGGTTTTGTACTTGACAGGCTTTGCTGGAGCGAACTGGCTATACGCTTGATGTGACGACAGGCCAGCGCAAGTATGGCGGTCCTCCTCCAGGGTCGACCCACGCTGGAGTTCAGCCCACCGTCGG
The DNA here is from genome assembly GCA_034779775.1 of Enteromius afrohamiltoni. Lineage (NCBI taxonomy): Eukaryota > Metazoa > Chordata > Actinopteri > Cypriniformes > Cyprinidae > Enteromius > Enteromius afrohamiltoni. The sequence goes on from JAUYWG010000053.1 coordinate 19,340,966, forward strand.
CACAGAGGTTAGTGCTGTAGTCGAGTGACTGATGTCGGTGTTCAGCTCTGTTTTGTAGCTGTCAAACTGCATTGCATGTCATCAGCCACAGGAATCGGTTCATTAAAACAATCTACTGGAGCTTGCATAAAATCCCAAATTAGACTGCTAAATAATAAAAGTATCGCACTTGACATATCGATGTCGTGCCCTTATTGCACTTGCATAGTGAGATTCAGGTGATTGCCTGCTGCAGGAAGAGAAACTTAATTTGCATAGTGTTTAACTAGTCATTTAATTGCTGAAGTAGTGGTCGACTCGTGCACACTCCTAACATTTGTACTCCTACAAATGTATAAGGTTTCTGTAAACGGTATTCAGTTCCTACACATCTTTTCATGAAGACCACCACCACCACCACCAAAATGTCTTATTTAATCCTACCTTTTTAACAAACACATTTAGCAATTCTGATTCGAATGTAAATGCAGCTTCTGTGCTTCCTGTGCAATGCAGAAATTGATTGTGGTCGATTCTGATGTAATTGGATTGAGTCTTATTATCCTGATCGTTCGGTTAAATGAAAGAATTTCACACAAAAGATGAGGCATACATTTAATAAGGTTAAATATTGCCATTCTTAAAGCAAAAACCTCCCTGGAAATCAATACAAGGTGACAAACTTCACGCTTATTAAACACTTCCTGCTCACTAAATAACTTTGCAAACACACGTCAACTAATTCTCATTCATTTGTGAATGTTGCGGACCCATCGTGACTGCTAGTTGACATGCAGTTCAGAAGCTGTTTGCTGTCAGTAGATTGTCTAAAGTGGACTATACAAATAAAAAATTGGGAACGCATTTATTTCACATGGTCCTTATTGCATGTGACATGTACTTTTGCAACTCTAAAACACATCCTACCCATAACCCCATGTTATGATACTAATGTTACGATACTAATGTTACTTAATTACACTGTAACAACTTAAAATATAGTGAAACTAAAAAGACAACACTCCCAGAGAGCAGTGAAGTGTATATGTGTATTTTTTAATAAAGTCACAGACCCCTAACGGCTAGGAAAGTGCCAGCTGACTGTTAGTTTATCATTTTTTTTAAAGGTTTTTATGGACATCAGTCTGTATACTGTGGCTGATCTGGTTTTCTCAAACTCTCATAGATTTTTGTGGGAAAGATCCCAAGAGATCTCTTTGAGGATGAGCTAGTTCCTCTGTTTGAGAAAGCTGGACCCATCTGGGACCTGCGTCTGATGATGGACCCGCTCAGCGGCCTGAACCGAGGATACGCCTTCATCACCTTCTGCACTAAAGAGGCTGCCCAGCAAGCCGTCAAACTCGTGAGTGATCGCCTGCTTGTTTCTGTCCAGCTGTGGTCTTTTGGGTTCTGATTGTAATCTTTCCTGCAGTGTAACAACAATGAAATTCGCCCTGGGAAACACATCGGCGTGTGCATCTCTGTTGCCAACAATCGTCTGTTCGTGGGGTCCATCCCCAAGAGCAAAACTAAGGAGCAGATCGTGGAGGAGTTTGCCAAAGTAACTGGTAAGTGTTGGTGTTAACTGTTGAGCTACTCATGTATGTGAATGCATTAGGGCTGGACTGACACCGGTTCGCTCCATGATTCGTTTAAATCGTAAGTTCATCATATCTTTGTGTTAATATGTTTAGGTTATTTAATTAGCATTTGTGCGACGATAAAGCATACTTTGTATTGTTCGTATATACATGCACAGGACCAACCGGTCTCTGTTTGAGCTTTCTGCTTGTTTTCTTAACAATCTTTAAAAATGTATATGCAAAGGAAATATAAAAATACAAGTAAAATGTGCCGTGCACACAGGACACAATGCTTGAAAATTCTTTGTGTAATAACTACACACTACTGGTCATTAGTTAAGCATTAGTAAATAGTTAATTAATCATTTGTTCCTGCATTAAATAAACATTAGTAACCCGCTTATAAAATCACAGCTATAAATGCTTTATTCTTGGTTTATAAGCATACATATAATACACTTAGTAATTGTATTTCCGTACATTATTAAGGATCAGATAATCATTTCTAAATTATTTATTGCATTATTTACAAACCAGTTAGTTAGCAGTTCTGAGTGCTTCACGAGATCAGTTATAAGATGTTAGTAAATGAAGAATAAACTATTTGAATGCACCTATATTATTAACACATGATTCATTCAGGTGGTTATAAAACATTTACTAGCTGTCAGTTAACTGTTTTTGTGAGCTCATCTAAAGTGAAGTGCCTTGTAAAGCATTTACAAATGA
>JAUYWG010000053.1:19343356-19379907 GCA_034779775.1 Enteromius afrohamiltoni
AAATCTCATTTGTAAATGCTTTACAAGGCACTTCACTTTAGATGAGCTCACAAAAACAGTTAACTGACAGCTAGTAAATGTTGTATAACTACCTATTAATCATGAGTTAGAGGAGAAATATGACTCTTGCTGTACAGTATATCTGAATAATATGTATAAATGTGCATTTTATCATCAGTATTAATCATTTACTAACCCTTTATCATTAACCACTGATAACTACTTACTAACTGGCTTGTAAATAATTTAATACATAATTTGAAAATTATTAATTGACGTATGAAAATACAATTAAGTATACTTTAGGTATGCTTATGAACCAAAGAATAAAGCATGTATAGCTGTGTTTATAAACTGGTTACTAATGTTGATTTAATGCAGGAACGATGACTTGTAAATGATTAATTAAATATTTCCTAATGCTTAACTAGTGACTCACAGTGTGTAGTTTTTATAAAGTGCATATGACCCCAAAGTAAAAATAAATTAGTGATTTGCATTACTTGAAATGAAATGATTGTAATTTTCTTAGTCCATTTTGTTACTAAACCATATTGATGGGTTTGTTCCTGAAATAATGTTCTGTCCCCGATCTCAACAGAGGGCTTGAACGACGTCATCTTATATCATCAGCCCGACGACAAGAAGAAAAACCGTGGCTTTTGCTTCTTAGAGTACGAGGATCATAAAACGGCAGCCCAGGCGCGACGTAGATTAATGAGCGGCAAAGTGAAGGTTTGGGGGAACGTGGTGACTGTGGAATGGGCTGATCCCATAGAAGACCCCGACCCAGAAGTCATGGCTAAGGTATGTGGTTCTCCACCAACAGCACCAGCGCAGCAATAGATTAGGTGTTTGTATACATCGATGAGTAATTTTAGCTAATTCTCATTAACTTGCAGCTACGTGTGTACTAACTCATACAGACCGTTTTAGGGTAGGTTTAGGGTTAAGTTGACACGTACTTGTGACGTTTCTCATAGTAAGTTTTGAAAACACGATTGTGAAGCCAGCATGTCAGTTCTTTCTGTGGGTTAATGTAACGCATGCCTTCATTCAGAGAAACAAACAACAAATGGCTTTGTCTTCAAACGTGATGTTTTGAAATCTTTAAATCTGCTAATTACACAGGATTTCAGGCCCAAATTATCGATTAGCATCAACGAGACGGCCTACCACATGTCTCGTGTCTCGAGAGAGGATTTTGTTTCTGTGCACACTGTAAACGGCGCCACAATTTCATTTTGGCTTTGAAAATGTAGTGTCATAGCAATTAGAGAAGACTTTGTAATGCGAGTGTGTAAAAAATGTGTAGTGATCAAGCTACTGAAGGTTGATGGTCTGTGAAGTTATGAGAACGACTACATCTTTCCACCGAACAGGTGTCAGCACTGAGAATGTGTTTTTGTTTGTTATGCAAATGATAATTGTGGAAACATTTGAAAATGTCTGTCTTTATGCAAAACGCTTTGCATGAGATTTAATGCTAGTTTATACTGAAACGATTATTTGGCATGTATGGTGTAGGTCAAAGTCCTCTTTGTAAGAAACCTGGCCAGCACAGTAACGGAAGAGCTTCTGGAGAAGACGTTCTGTCAGTTTGGCAAACTGGAAAGGGTTAAAAAGCTTAAAGACTACGCCTTCATCCACTTTGAAGAGCGAGATAGTGCTGTTAAGGTAATTATCTGTCTTTCTGCATCAATTGAGAGGTTGCTGGTCATTTTTGCGCAGATTTTTAACCAGTGTTTTATTTTTTTCCGCAGGCTCTAGCTGAAATGCATGGGAAGGATTTGGAAGGGGAAGAAATTGAAATCGTCTTTGCAAAGCCGCCTGATCAGAAGAGGAAAGAGCGAAAGGCCCAGAGACAAGCTGCTAAAACTCAAATGTAAGGCGATTAATGAGCTTGTCACACAACTGACTCCACACACACACACACACATATATACATAATAGCACAACATTTCTATCAAGATCTAATGCACTATTACGTATATTTCATGTAAGTATCTGCTATACCAGGGGTCAGCAGCCTATGGCATACCATATGAGTGATAATCACAGACACGTGGCAATAGGGAAACATTTAACCAGCTTAAAAACTAAAAAAGTCACTGTTATATTTTTGTTTTTCTCAAATATGGCTATTTTGAGAGCCTGTGCCTGTGTGTGATTTATCCATGTCTTGTGTTTTCCTCTATAAACAAGCTGAGCAATATAGCGTTTAGGGCAGGTATTGTCAAAAATGACAACTCTTCCTCTTCCCACCCAAAAGATTGCTGACCCCTGTGTTACACTGTTATATGAAGATGTCATTGATTTACATTACAGGCATTGGAAGCCTATCGTGTACATCTCAGCATCTGCACCAAATTAGGTATTTTTGCATCTCAGAATAAATAGAGCCGTTTTTCCTCCACATTCTCACTATAATAGACCATATAAGCCAAAAAAGTCTTAACGGATCAAATGTAGCGAAGTGACCCCAGATTATTCTCTCAATAATCATTACTCCTACATGTGACCCTGAAGCTAGAAAATCATTAGGATATAAATAAAGATCATGTTCCATGAAGATATTTCAGATATATTTAAAAGCCATAAAAACACAAGTGACATGCATATGATAATTTCTACTCAAAATATACACGATAATATTACGCCGTGCCTGAAAATAGTCCTTACCAGTTTTAGGCTCTGTGTGATATCATTAGTCAAGTCACTTTTATTTCTATAGCGCTTTTAACAATACAGATTGTAGCAAAGCACTGAACATTATCAAACGGAACAACAGAGTGATGGTAATGTATAATGACCAGATCAAACTTTATTTATCAAATGCAGAGATGGTCTCTGTAGTCAAGACGACGATAGTCACTAGAAATCAGGTGTCCCCAACTAAGCAAGCCAGAGGGGACAGCGGCAAGGAACCAAAACCTTGAGAGAACCAGGCTTAGCTGGGGCCAGTTCTCCTCTGACCGGACGCCCAGCTCCTAATCTCCAGTTCATTAGCTGTGGTACGGCAGCAAAGTTTCTTGATTATTACGCGGAGTGAGAGTACATATCGGCCTAGAGCAGGGTTCCTCAAATCCGATGCACTGCAGAGTTTAGCTCCAACCCTGATCAAACATGACTAGCATGCTCGGGTGTGTTTGATTAGGGTTAGATCCAAACTCTGCAGTGCATGGGACATCCAGGCTAAGATTAGAGGAACCCTGGCCTAGAGATTCACAACTTTTCATTTTCCTTTGGTCTTAGTGCACGATGTAACTACAGACGAGTCAAGTTTTAAACGGGAAGAAATATCTAAACTCTTTGGTCATTTTTGAGCGTGATGCTATCTAGGGGTGTCCCTTTGTTAGTGGGGACAGCTTCGAGGTGTGACCCACCCAGTGCTGATGCACTCAGACTCATGAATGACTGTAAACGTGTTCATGTGTTTCAGGTATGACGAGTATTATTACTACGGGCCGCCACATATGCATCCCCCGACGAGAGCGAGAGGACGAGGCGCTAGAGGTTATTCGTATCCCCACGACTATTACAGCTACGAAGATTATTACGATTACTACGGCTATGACTATCACAACTACAGAGGCGGTTACGACGACCCCTACTACGGCTACGATGACTTTCAAGCTCACGTCAGAGGAAGAGGCAGCAGAGGAGCCCGGGGCCCCACACTGTCCAGGGGCCGCGGCTCCACCGGCAGCAGGGGCCGGGCCGGTTTCTCTCAGCGCGCAGGTCTGGGGTCCAGCCGAGGTGGGCGGGGGTCCAGAGGAGGCGTCCAGCAGAGATGTCGAGTGGTACGTGATGTGTGGGTGGAGCACTCCTGGAGTGTTGGCAGGAGGTTTTGAGGCGCTCTAGGCTAGCCGTGCACTCATTTTAAGTCAAATTTGACTAAGGACATAGTGATCAAAATACATGTTTTGGCGTTTGTTTTTTCCTTCCCCTCCTTTTCATATTGCTTACATATGCAAGGCACCTTGTGGACGAAACGGACCAAAGGTTTGCACTTTCTGCTCTTTCATTCCTGGAAATTCACGGCACTTATGTACACTGATTTATTTTTGACTTCTGCATATGCAAAGTGTCTTCATCGAGAAGTACTCGCCTGTGTAGCACAAGCTGCGCTTCGGTCTGAGCGATAGAGCTTAAACAGCTGTATTATTCAGGTGTTATATCTGAGTATTTGCTGGTGATGCACCATAATTGGTTTTCACAAACCGTTTTAGAGAACGAAATCATTGACCGAAATGGTGACGTTTAATAAGCGCTTTTAAGTCCGTTTTGAGCGCATCAGTGTCTCTTTCATTCACAAAACACGGATAAACTACAGAGGTAAACGTGTCTGTTTTTACACGGCGTTGGAAATGAAGATTTGTAATTTCTCAACCTTCATTTTGATGAACCGACATCATCTAGTTGTTGTTGTTGTTTTTTTTTCAAGCCCCTGTTTAAATGTTTCAACAACAACATTGAGTGAAAACCTATTATTTTGTGGAAAGGAGAGTACAGTTTAAATGTTTTTATACAAGTCCGTTTTTGGGTGTTGGGTGTTAAATAATGATCAGTGGTTGATTTGTTTTTGGTGTTTAGATTTTTCAAAATGAAAACCTTTTTTTTTTTTTTAAATTAAAAAAACAAACAAACAAAAAACATGGTGCAGGACTAGAGATTGCTTTGCATTGGCTTAGAAGTGCCTTTCCCTAATCCAAACAAACATTTTAGCAATTATAATCCCCAAAGAAAACGATGTGGATTCACACATTGAATTAAATAAAAAATATACTCTAGTATCTTTACAATATTTGCTTGTATGAAGATTCTCACTTTGGATGTATTATGCGTTTTTAAATGAGTCACCGAAGTAAATCATAATCCTAAAACTAGTCTAAAGATTGACTTCATGGGCAAAATAATAGTCACGCTTGTAAATATTCTGTCCCGGCCTTCGCCGTAATGCATCTCAAAACCTGTTTGTTTTAAATGTCAGGATTGAATCGCAACAGGTGCACTTCAGCAAAATCAGTCCTGTGACCGGACACGCTCATGCTCCATGTTTATTTGAAAACATTCTCACGTTAACTGGGTTTCCACCATCTCCTGCGCTTTTGTTGTGAAGGTCTTGCATGAACCTGATGCTGTACTGCCGCTTGTGTTTGTGTGAATAAAGCATGCGTGTTTTTTTGTTTTACCAGGGAAAGGGGGTCGAGGCTGGTCCTGACCAGGTAGTATGAAGACTGACTTGTTGTATGGGGTTACACCGGATGCTACCAGTGTTCATAAGGTTAAAGCAAACTCAAAGACCCAATGATATTCCAGCCTGTATCGAAGCATATCTCCTATACTGCCACCCCCGACAAACCCTAAGGGTTCTCAAGTCCAAACCCCGGACACTTCCCCCATTCGGAGCCCTTTCTAAATAAGCCAACTCACTACTACCCCCCCCCCCGGTTATATAGTCTAAACTCGCCACCTTCTCTCAAGGATCCCCTTACGTCAGATGTGTTTTGCACTCCCCTCCCCCTTTTTATTTTTTACTCCTGCGTTTGAAGTGGCTCCGAGGAGCTTGATGCTGATGTATATTTTTGTGCTAACTACACTTTTTGTTGTGGGAATGTCCATGTTAACCTAAAGCGCTTGGATTCGGCTAGAGAACATCTGCGGGGTTTTGGTGTAACCGCCTTGCGTGGACAAGTCAGGCATTCCAGGAACGTGGTTCTTTTCAGAACTTGTCTTTTTAAGGGTCGGTTAACTACCTCAGTAGAGAGGATTCAACTACCCTGCCTGTACTGTAAATAGGGACACGTCGAAGCATAGGAGCAGGGCTTGTTTCTCATGAAATATGCACAAGGGCAGCAGATATTCTTAATGTAATATAGTCAATCCGCTGCTGCTCTGACATTGCAAACAGTAAAACTGGGCATGCAAACGAATCTCATATGATGAGCTGGAACAAGCCCTGCTTTTATCCTCCTTTCAACTGAATTAGCTGCCTCGCTTCTTCAGATTATGTAGTTACTGGGTGTATGATTGTATGATAGTTTGGAATAAAATGTTACTTTTGTATTGGCTTAAACATCACAAATGCATCAGCTGCATTTGCTAAGCCCTGCAGTGTCCTTTTTTCTGCCAGTGCTGGAGCTATGAATTATGTAGGTTTTATGATCAATCATGACTGTAGGTGAGCGAGCGGTCGATATTTGCGCTCGCCGAGCTTGCTTGCGCTCATTCGCAGGCCAGAGATGAACTGGTTTTTGTGGGAAAAAGGACACTGCAGCTTCAGTTTATATTCCATATATAGCAAGCAGGTGACCGAACCATTCAACCGGTTTTGTACACAGTTAACTCCCTCTCGATAAAGCTGTAACATTGCAACCTTTTGAAAAGATGTGTGAGCAGTTTTAAACTATTGTTGGTGGCCAACAACGTTTTTGCATTCCAGCAAATAAATTGTTTTATACTGTAAAATGAGGTGAGTGTAACTTATTTTTGTAATAAAGGTTTTGAATTCTATCTTAACCCGCTCACTGTCGTAATCTTGTCGTCTGGAAAGATGCTGCTGGTTTCTTTTAGTTTACGCAAGCTTGTACAAACTGGGCTGTTCTACGCTAATAAAAAGTTAAAGTTCACTTTTAAACAATTTTCACTCGTAGGTCTTTAATTTCTATAAAATAATTAGCTATTTGTACTGATTTCATCATCCTTTATCTCCATGTTAGCAAAGGTACGTTTTTGACGTTTCTACTCGCACGTCTGTCGGACGCTAGGAGGCGTTTGCTTTTTAGCTCATAAGGGTTAGTGTAATTGACCTGAATCTGTCGAGCACATGGGCCAGTTTTAAGACGACGACACACTAAAGTACATTTGAATGAGTGGCGAATGTTTTTTTGTTTGTTTGTTTTTGGTTTTGTTTTTTTGGTAGTCCTAATATTTTTAGCGTATAGGGAGCGCTGCAACTACAGACCTACCAGAAAATGTTACGCCTGTCTTTAGGACGAGTGCAAACCAAGGAATTAAAAATAAATTTTAAAAATAAAAATGTTTTGTTTTTTTTTTTTTTTTTTTTTTTTTTTTTTCAGCAAATCGCTTGAATGCTAAAGTAACCGACATGATACTGTAAAGAAACGAGTGACAGTCTTGCCACAGTAGTCTCAATAACTGATTCATTTTACGATTAATCAACTATTTCACAGATGCTTTGTAAAAGCAGGAAAAACTGTTTAAAATATTAAATGACACATTTTAACTAATAAACAAAACAAGGTGATCTCTACAGGTTTTCTGACTAGTGCAGAATTACGTTTATTCAATTTATTATTAAACCACCTTGTGGCATTCTAATAATCACAACCGTACTGCGCTGGATTAAGCTTTATTCTTCTATGCAAACCAAAATAAATGATAAACATTCAAGGAAAAAAACCATCTTGCTATTGTTTGACCAAGTGGCAAAAATCCCTCACACGCAGGACTTGCACACAGAAAAACACTACAGGAGTATGTGCTTTTACTTCAACCTGCTTTGATTCATTTGTTGTTACACAACGTTATTACTTAAACCTTTTTGGGAAAACCCGAGAGCCATTGCTGAAAGTAAGTTAAAGGGAGTTATGGTTTTCGTTTAACTCTAAAATCACAATTAACAACTGAAAACAATAAACACGCAATATGTGCCAAGAAAACAACGAGACAGGATATTAGGGTTACTGTCAACTGATGTCTTTATTTCGCCAAATGCAGACATACAAATAATGTTCAACGCATGCATTTCAAACTAACTGCAGAAGAGATTAAGCTCTGATTGAATCTAGTGTTCTCTCAGACCCCCAGGAGTTTCTTGGCCATATAGCCAGGCATACTGTAGAGGAACAGGGCCACAATGGCAAGAAGCAGCAGCGCCAACACAATTTTGATGACCAGCCACTTGTACTGGTTGCAGATGAGATGGCGGATTGCCTTTAGCGGGCTAAGGAACCACAGGAGTGTAATGTCGGGGCGGCTGGTGGGACAAAACCATTGAACAAGCTTTTAAAAACCGGGAACATACATTAAAAATCTGTCTCAATGATGACATGCAAGTTTGGCAAGTAATAGTGCACATCAATGCTACTCGTGACTTCGTCAACACCGCGTTATTCTCCATTAGAGGTTTAGCACGAGTTAGAAGAGTTTAATTTCTCCTACAATGGACATTAAAAGGGCCTGTTTATTGTGAAATTGTAAAGGACAGGAATCCGCATTTAGGCTGGTTTTAGAGGGTTGGTGCAGAAAGAGTGGGATTTTCATGAACTGTTAAGAAATAAAATGCATGCAGTTTTCTTTATTGATTTATTAGTAGCATCCAAAGCACACAACAACAACATCCTTCAGTGAAGAAAAACTTAACTTAAACAGATGAAACTAGCATTTTCCAAAAGAACCGCTCCTGTCAGCGTTTGATGATCGCCAGTGACTTTGTGTTCTCTGCTGGGCTTTGCTATTTATTAGTACGTTTATGATCATTCAGTTCAAGCAGTAATGATTGTTAACACAGATTAAGAACAGTAAGTATGCAAATGACTCCTCCAACAGACAAATGGCTCATTCCAAAAACAACCGCTTCAGTCAAGTGAAGTAATAAAGCATTGATGCTGAGCATCGCAGCCTTTGAGAAAGCTTTTCAAGCCCCTAGAAGCTTTTTCACCATGTAGCCTGGCATACTGTACAGAAACAAGCCCAGCATCACTAATATCAACAGAACCACCACAATTTTGATGATTAGCCACTTGTAGTTGTTGCAGATTAGATAGCGGATTGCTTTGAGCGGACTGATGAACCACAGGAAGGTTGTGTCAGGACGGCTGGTGGGACAGAGAAAAACTGGTGGTAAAATCTGTGGCACAGCAGTGAGCGAACTTTGTCAAAATCATTACGAATTGGGGATTTATTTAGCTTGTTCAGATGTGTGCGATGAGATACTAGTTACTAGTTCTAACCAAATATAAGGGTTTATGTCTGTGAAAACACTCAGTACTTAAGTCAGATTCAACAATTCTTTTTTATTGACCTTGTCAGTGGATATAAAAATCGAGAAATTAGCATTTTTTATTAATCATACTTACGGCCTGTAAAAGCCTTCAGTTAACTCACAAAGCACAAATGATTCAAATCTCAAAATCTGACAGATTCTTCTGATTCCCTTGATGTTTCCCAGACTCTTACCAGTTACTAATGATCATCTTTAAATGGATAAAATCGGCAGCACCTTCTCGAGGTTTCTGTATAGTGGGTGAGGCAATGGTGAAATGAGGACTATTAAGCAGGCTGATATTTGAGATGAGAGTTTCAGAGATTTTGTGATCTGGAAATTTTAAAGGGACGAAATTCTAGTTTAGTTTAGTTTTTTTTTTTTATATATTTATATATAAAGGTCACATTAGTGTAAGGTGGAGTATCATTCCTTTTCAGGGATGTGTTGCATCATGTCAGGAGGGATTTTATTTAAAGCAGGACATTAGCTCTCTTAAATCAAAGCTGGAGGAAGGAAAACAAGAAGCTACCATCTATTTCCCATTCAGCACTTTTGGGTGATTAAATGTTTATTAGATTAATTCGATTTTTAAAAAGTGATTTAAAATGTTTAGCTCAACAAGCGAATACCTGGAATATTTATACTTTAGTGAAAGTGAACAATGTTTTTTGGCAAATGACTGAAGCACTGAAGGAAGGGTGGTCTTACTTGGGTTTCTCCAAGGGCTCTGGTTCATTGCGTCCTTCACCAGCAGGACTCTTCTCGGCCTCCTCACCTGTCAGCAGGTGGAGCTCTGCCTCTACTTTTCCCTATAAGAGAGGTTCAAGTTCAAACTATCAAAGCTGAAGAGAAAATGCTACAATTACACATTGATCGTTTAGGAGCCTCAAAAAAGCCCCATGTATGATTACCGTAGTCCATGTGACATGTTTTGGCATCTTGTGTATCATGTGACTGAGTTTGAAAATGCAGAAGTGTAAGATTTGAAAACATTGCGGTTTTTAGGCTTTTTGTTTATATTTGAGATATCCGTGTCAGCACTGCCATCTTACAAGTAGGGGTGTCAATCTAAGTTTTACAATTCAGTTGAATTACTATTGTCATCATCAACTCAATATCACCATGTGTCATGTTATCAGTTTTCAGTTTTACTGCACATGGCTACATTTTCACAGAAATGTTAAATCTTTTTTTGTGCAAAATGTACTTTTTTTATTATATAAGCAGGCTACTTAAAAAAAAACTTAATTAAAATAAGCGTTCTTTGATTAACCAAATGTTTACAGACAATAGTTGAAGTTTTTTCCGTTTGATTATTACTGATGACATCATAGACATGCTTCATTGTTTGACTGTGTGTATGTCAGTTTCATATAAAAGTATTTGAAAATGCAAGTGCATTTAACCACAGCCGCGATCCTCTGCTTCAGGACAAACACAAAGAGCATGTGGTTTGGTTACGCAGGTATGTGGCTGCGGCTCTGTGCATTAGTAGCTGTTGATCTCATTAATTCTCTTTAATGTAGTTGATGCTGACTCGTTAATTAATTAGTTGTGGCAAAAATGCTGATTACAGATGCCATTTTCATAATGTTAACATTAGCGGCCACAATTAGCCACCCATCCGAGACATAGACACACACACAGTCGCGCGCATATTTAGACAATTTAGTGACTTGTACGCGGTACATAAAACAAAATTGAGCACCATTTTGGCCACAAAGGTGCACAGCTTTCATTAAGATGGAAAAAGGTCATTTCCTCAGCATCTATTTTGTGCAAGCTTAATGACTCGACTGTAAACAACATAACAAGCATTGCAATAAAAACTTTGAAAATGACCTCCATGCTACAATAATAATAGAAGCAACGTTTTCCAGTTTTGACATAGCTTTATAAGTACAACTTGACTGTATTATTTGTGTACCCTTCAAGAAAATGCTCGAGAAATTTTATGTTTATTGTCCCGTATTGTTACTGTTAAATTTACGCCGATGCCCAGATTGTGTCTTTTAAAATGTCATACCATGCATACTTCAATGAGCACTGATTTGTCTGCAATTTAGCACTTTTATCAACATCTATTAAAACTGTTGATGAGTGAAATTTATACATAAAGTGGTATAGCGCATATCTGCTGCACGGTAAGCAAATTTATTTGAGTTGCACAGTGCCTACTAGTGGCCAACAGATACAAGTGGTTTGGCCAAAAATAAAAAAAACAAGTCTCTTTTACTTGAGTTGAACTATACTCTTTTTTGGCAATAATCATATTGAATTTTGACTCCAAAATGTCATATTTCATGAATGCATTGGCTTATCATAAAACAAGGCTTAAGCTAGTCCCAGCTCAAACTGTGTGTTTGAGCTGTCTCAGATGAAAATAGCTTGCTCTGACGTATCTTAAAACATGTCCGTGTCATTGTTCTGTGTTAAGATGCACACCTGTAATATTTTCTTTATAAGGCATTTTTGTAAAAGTTGCTTAAATGCCTAGTCCTGGCTTAAGCTAAGCCACGTTTGTGAAACCGGGCCTTAAATTGTCGTCAGCACCACGTCCTGAAGGTACTTGAACCGATTAGGGGCAGTGCCACCTTGTGATCAAAATGTATAATAAAATTGATTAATGTCAAGAACATTGGCAGCTAATTTGATTTCCTTTATACTATTTCAAACTCTTCTCGTGTCGATAGACAAAAAGTATTTGATGCCAGACTGCATCTGAGGGTCTGCAAGGTTTTTGTGTGCCATTCAATTATTTTACTAATGATTGCATTTACTCTGAGCGGCACTTTATTGAATTTTCTTGGAAGCTGACAAAAAAAAAAAATAAAAAATCATTTTCTTAACAGCATTTCAGACATCGTCACCTTTTGTATCTCAACAGAAGAAAGAAAATCATGCATATTTGTAACAACAAAAGGTACTAACTGTACGTTATTAGTATGTCGATGTGCGGGTCACTTACTGTAATTTCCATCTCATCATTTTCATCGCGGGCCACGAATGGCCACCAGCCTTTAATTCTCTTCTGTTTGAAGATGTTGACCATGGGCATGTCTTGCTCGTTGAGCACCATGTCAATGGAGCACTGCTTCGCTGTCTTTGCGCCGCGAGGAAATCGGTTCAGGTCTAGTTCAATTGCACCTGAAACAAAAACCAAACATTAATGAAGGTCATTAAGATTGAGTCTTTATATCAGGAAAAAAAACAACGGCACACCCAAGAAGTCATCTGCAGAGAAGTGATCTGCATCCCACACTTGCAAATTCAGTCGGGCAGGAATTTTATACTCGGTTTCGTCCCAAGAAAACATGGACTCTTTCTTTGAGATGACGATTTTCTCCTCGGCCTGTAGGTAGTCGAAAGGGTAGACGAAGCGCCAGTTGAAATTGCCCTCTCCGGTCAGCGAGTGATAGTGGACATCTGTGTCCTGCTTGTCTTCTTGTTGGCCTTTCAGCCATCTGTTGGTCACAAGCTACACAGTGATTATACATGTAAATGTATATACATAAATCTACATATACTTATAGGTATATCCAAACTTTTAACAGGTATTCCAATAGAAAACAACATTCGAACAAAGATGTTGTAGTAGTATTTCACAATATTACAGTTTTTTTTATCAAATAAATGAAGCATTAGACTACTTTCAGAAACATTAAGCAAAACAATATAATTATCTTACAGTTTTGATAAATATGCACAAATATACATTGCTGGGTAGATTATTTACAAATTATAGTTACTGATTTCAGATTACATGACAAAAATTGTAGTTAGTAATGTAATCCACTACATCGCACATTTTCGATTATTTTTGGATTACTTTTAGATTACTGCTACTGAAGCACTGTAACCAATGTAACCACGGCTGACGCCTGTCACTGCATTACATTGTAATCTTTTGCGTGAGCCCATCACGGAATCTTCGGGGATTACGTGATACTAACACAGAATTTTGCAACAAGAATACGTGGTTATTTCTGTGAGATCAGGTTGGACTAGTGACTGGTCCACAAAACTGGAAGACGGACCAATTTAATATACATAAATGATAGGCTAGTTTAGGAAGGAGCATGTAAAAGAGCATGTAAAAAGAAGCGTTAGGAAGAATGAATAACCAATTAATGAATTGCTATTGTGTGGGCTTCGTGTAATCAATAAAAAAGTAACTGTAATCTGATTACGGTATTTCAAAATGTAACATAATCTAATTACAACTACCTGTACTTAATGTTTCAAATCTAATTACATAATCCAAATTGCATGTAATCAGTAACTAACTGGCACTGAATATATACAAGTCATCTGAATGAAGATCCCATACCCTCTAACGAATATGTCACTGGATTTTTCTCCCGTGAAAATGTCATCGTCCTCCAGAACGACTTCGTCTGTGTTCCACACGATCACCCTGAGCTCAAACCTGTCAATGACAAAAACATCGTTAGAAGAAAAGAAAACATTCATCTCTATTTTTCGGACAGATTTCACCAAGTACGTCTTACTTCTTTGGTTTCCTTGGTGAAATATCGAGAGCGGGTCCCGGAGCAGGCATATCCTTCGGGAACATGTCCACCCACAGCTCAATCCTTCCCTGCATCAGAAGCACTCACGCTTATTAACGGCTCATGAACTGCATTTGATGAGCAGACAGTGCTGTTTAGGACATTGTTGCTGACCTGCTCCATCCCAGGTTTATCGGGGTTCAGGAGACGCCTTGTCTCCACGTGCTCAGGGACCAGTTTGCAGCCGATTCGTGGCATATCCTCCCAGCGGTTTAGTACAGCGAGAGCCAGGTGCTCGTCCGTCTGTTTCTTCAGGCCTGGCAGAAAACAGCATGTGCATTTGTGTTTATGAGCTCTTTCAATGAATGCATAAAGTTTATTAAACGCAATGAGTGCATTAGTACAGTATGCAGAATTATTCATAGTTCTTCCCTTTCCAAATGCTTTTTGAAAACGTGCATACCATTTTCATCCTCAATTTCAGTCAGTCCTGTGTAAACTCTGTTCGCCACTTTCACTTTTCCCCCTGGGCCGTACTGGGGCGGATCCATTTTTCCATCTTTGCAGAGTTTGGCAAGGATTTGCGTTGGCTTCATTGGGTCCCTCCACACATTATAGCCGTGACTAAAGAAAACCAGTAAGGAACGTTTTATCCAGCCATCCCTTTCTGAAGCATGTAACAGCAGCATTGCTACTTCTAGTAAACTCAAATCACGCCAAAACTATTTAAAGTACTTGTATTTATAAGAACTATTATTGTCATTGTAGTCACTTGATTCTTTAGAATATGATCTATTTTCTAGCTCAACAAACATTTTATTGCATGTTATCAATATTCTAAACAGATTTGCTGCTTCAAACTTTTGAATTGTGGGTTATGCAAGAAATTGAGTAAAAAATTTAAGAAAGTATGTTAAAATAAATGAGTACTGTTATTTAGCAAGGACACACTAAATCAATTAAACTGGTGCCACTAAATTTATTAAGAATACTAATTCCATTTGTACAAATACTTACACTTTTATTTCTGTTATTTTGGTATCAATGAAATACTATTTTAGTTTTTATTAATATTTTAAATTAGTACTTTTTTTATTTGTTTTGTTTTAGTTTTTGTTAAGTTTTAATAATTTGTTGTGTGTTTTGACATTTTATTATTATTTTTAATATCTGTATTTTATAGATGCATATTTCAATTTGAGTTATTTTAGGACTAAATAAAAAAAGAGAAATGTTGTTGAATTCAATCCAAAATTTATTATAACAAAAACTAGAACCATAAAAAAATAAACTAGCTGACTTATTAAGTGCTTTGAGAGTCTAGAAAAGAACTATATACACACACACATATATATATATATATGTGTATATAGTTCTTATATAT
The DNA here is from genome assembly GCA_034779775.1 of Enteromius afrohamiltoni. NCBI lineage: Eukaryota > Metazoa > Chordata > Actinopteri > Cypriniformes > Cyprinidae > Enteromius > Enteromius afrohamiltoni. Next base: position 19,358,265 of record JAUYWG010000053.1, read on the forward strand.
ATATATATATATATATATATATATAAATGTAGGTACATATTATTATTATTATTATTATTATTAATTAATAAAACACTAACTTGGAAAAAGGAACTCTCTAGTTTAGTTAGTGGCATAGCAAAGCATTAACATGAAATACTAGAATAACTAAAACTAAAAAAAGGAGAAGACGAATACTTAGTTACAAGACATAGTTAACCTAATAAAAATGACAGTGACATAACTAAAACATTAACTAGAACTGTAAAAAAAAGAAATAAAAAAGTAATTTCTAAATATAAAAAAAACATGTCAGTTAATTATCATCCACAGGTTTGTATTGTGTTTGTAAGAAGTTAGTATTACACACATTGCGTAGCTGGTGCTGAGACCACATATTGCCCGGTGTTTGCTGTAGAAACGGTTCTCCAAGTCGATCTTTGTCTCCCCAATCAGGTCATCGGTTCCCACCAAGTCCCAGTCGTAGATGGACACGGTGAGGGTGGAATCCATTGGGAGCGTGGCTTCGATGTCAAAAGACCTGGGAGTTTGAAGTTAATATTAACTGAATGATGAAAGAGAAGAACAAAAGCGTCGTTAGTGCTAATGTACTGACTTTCCAAACACAGGGTTGAGTTGTTTCGAGATGTAGTTCTCTTTGTCCTTGATCTCTGTCTTCCCGAGCTTGATGGAGATATATGGGTCGGCCTTCCCGTTGATGTCTGCAGGGTGCAGTTCTGTTGCCTGAAACAAAGCCACGTATTTGTTCAAATCAGCAAACAGGAAAAAACTCTTCTTGATCGTGTTTAGTACATACCCGGACCACATAGACTCGCACAAGGACGTTGATGGGGTCATTGTGTGGAATGTTCTGGAACATGCCCATGTTAGAATCAAAGCCCATTTCTCTGGACACGTCATCTGATACCGGGACTTTATAGATGCACATGGATCCCTAAAATACAAACAAACTCGTTTCAGTGTGTTTAGTGGGCTACTCTCTCAATAGCTGGTATGCAGAATGTTTACAAAGTAAAGAGTAAGCAATGAGTGCCAACAAACCTTGAATTTGCCAATAAGTCTGTCTTCATCCGCTGCATTCTGCTCAACATCAGCATCATCTGAACACTTGCCTCGATAAAGGTTGAAAGTGTGAAGCCAATCTTCAAAGGTGTCAAACTCATATTCAAGCTCTCTGTTGAACATCTGTGGAAGAAACCAGATTTCCCACATGCTTTTACATTCTCAAGGCAGTTCCTTTTTAAATGAACTTTTGCTATTGAATTAATTTTGCATCCAGCAATGAAAATTTGCTGGAAATGTCCTCGTCCTCAAGCCATCTAAGATGCACGTGAGTTTTGTAACAGTGATGGCTGCCCTAACACAAATAAACTTTATTTCATAGGATTAATCCTGTCAACATTTTTCAATTAAAAATAAATATAATAAATTAAACATTTTCCACCTTTTACAATAAAAATCACAAAAACAGTCAAAGGGAAGCAAGAGCTGATTTATTCTGTAATAAACATGGGGGAAAAAAGAAGAAAAATGTTTGAAATTGCATCGCACTAATTCAAGCATGTTTGCAGACATAAAGGAAGCTGGCAAGAGTAGTGTGTCATGAGACACTAGGACAGATTTGTCTTCAGTAGAGCTTACTACAACCAGTCGATCTTGAAGTGCAGCGCTTAAAATGTTGAGTCAAACCCCGCGACGCAACAGTTCAACAAGCGGCCATCTTTCCACTACACACAGTAATCTATTCACTCTCCGTACTGTAAACCTTAATGATATCTCTCACGAACGCCACACAGTTCCCTAAATCCTGCTTCCTTCTATCGTTAATCAAAACAATCCACCCCAATCACACAAAGAGAACAGAAAAGATGCTGTGGCCAAAGTCACTGCAACGGCTTGTTTGTTCATCAGGTTTGGAGAAATATGTATCTGCTTCAGTGTCTCAGCAACGGATGCACTGCTGTGAATGGGTGCCGTCAGAATCCAAACAGCTAATAAAAACATCACAATAATACACACCACTTCAGTCCATCAGTTAACATCTGGAGAAGACAAAAGATGCGTGGTTGTAATAAAAACGTCAACATATTTTTTACTTCAAACCAGCTAAAATAAGAGTCTATAATTCATATTAAAGCTTCCTCCAGTGGAAATGTTTTCTGGTCTGAATCAATATAGAGTAAGTGATATTATATATTATAGACTTATATGTTAGTTAAAAAAAACATCTTAATGATAGGTTTGTATCTTTTCACTTCTCCAGATGTTAACTGCTGGACTGGAGTGCTGTGGATTATTGTGACTCTGATTCTGACGGCACCCATTCACATCCATTGACAGTGATGCAGATCTGATGAAGAAACACACTTGTTCTCTTGTTTGAACACACTTTCAGCTGATGTTCATTTTTGGGTCAACTGTTCCTTTAAATTCCTTACTGTACCTTCAGCTCTTCGATTTTCTGTTTCTTCTTCTCTGGTACTCCCTCACCAGGCATGGCTTTGTTCTTATTTCCTTTTCCTCTCTTCTTCCTGGTCCCTGTCATATCAGAGGCATTGGGAACATATTTGGTAATCAGGGCAAAGAATCTAAGGAAATACAAACTTCTGGATTATTAAGGTACTTTCAATTATTTTGGAATTTGAGGATTATATCTGTCAGATATCTTTGTTTGGGTATCACTAAATGCAACAAAAAGAAAGATGAACTTTTTTTCATACACTGTTCATATACTGTTTTACGTAACAAATGTCTTACGCATTTAATTATATCTCATATGCTAATATCAATGTGTTAGCTTATACAAAGTCTCTGAAAAAGGCAAGTCGTATCATAGTACAAATGCACTATTCGTAGTTGTGCATGTGTAACTCCTATCTGATTAATCATTTGCATATTGTAAGAAAGTTAAAACACATATTGTTGACGTACCATCTCCAGAGTCAAAATCTTCCTTCTCTTCAGCTTCTGCCTCTTGCGCTTTAATGATCTAAATTGATCATAAATGGTCATCAAATCTTGGTTAAAAAAAAAACTGAATCATGTATTTTTAAGGCTCTTACCTCCTTCATTGTTTCAATCGAGGCAAAGTATTTGGACCACCAGTCCAGCATGCTTTCATCCAGCTCCTCCTCTTCCACCTCTTCACCCTTCTTACGCTTCTTCTTCCCTTTGCCACCTTTCTCATCATCTGGCTGTCACAATGTTGAGGACGCAGAATTCATTTTCACACATAAAACTAATGAATTTATGCCAAAGTTATAAATGTTACAGGCACTGAACATAAGAAAGTGTAAAGGTACACACCATGTCAACTTTAACCACAGCATCAGACGCCTGAAACAGATTCAGTTACATGAACAAGTTCAAAAAACAGGACAAAATTCTGTCAGTTGTGATATAGTTAATAGAAGCGTTTTGTAGCGTTTCTTACTGAGTCAAGTTTGACCACTGTCTCAATCTTCTTCACAGGTGGTTCTGGCTCTGTGTGGATCACAACCTCCTCTGCAGAGGAAAAAACATGATAGTATACATGACAATAAAGAAATATTTACATTATTTCCAACTTTTAATGGATTTCATATTTTTATGGAAAATGTTTTTTGAGGATTCCTTGATAAATAAAAAAGTAAAAAAGAACAACGTTTATTTGAAATAGAAATCTTTTGTAACACTATAATTTTTTTGAATGCATCCCTGATGAATGAAAGTATTACTTTAAAAAATGATGAACATTCAGCTGCAAATCACAGAAATAAATTACACTTTAACAGATATTCAGAAAGAAAAAATATATTTTAAATGGTAACAATACATCACAATTTGTGATCAAATAAATGCAGCCTCAGTGAGAGACTTTTTAAAAACACATTACAAAAACCTCTGCAGTCCAAATTATGGGTTGCACAAGTTATTAACTAGGTCCGTTTTTTTTTTTCATTTCCATTATTAGAAAAAATTATTGTTGTTATTAATTATTGAAATTATGTTAGATCCCAGATTCTATAAAACAATCAGTTAAAGACACACATTGAATAGCTTCTATCTCTGCATACTCACCCATGGCAGACCAGTTATTGACACTCTTGTCTGATGCCCTGTAAATGAATTTGCGTAGAGATGTAACAGCATGAGAGCCAACGAGTGTGTAACGACCAAACGCCCGGCAGTCCACCACACGGATGTTCAGAGGAGGGTGGAGGAGCTCGTTTTCAGGCAGGTCCTGGTGAGAAATCACTGTCAAATATCTGTAGTGCAGTCAACATCATTTTGAAAATGCCTCGAGTTATAAACAAAAACTCACCACTTCAAACCACTTGACCAGAGTGCTGAAGTTGGGGTTTTTCTTGTAGTTCTGAATCAGCGCTGACTGAACACCTTTCCCTGCACACTCGATGTCCACACGAGGACGGTCAACCTGGGCCAGATTCACTCGCTTCAGGTCCCTCAGGCCCCAGAACAGAACCTGCATGAATGTTTTCATAACTGAATGAGATTCAAACTTTTTTACATTTATTTGTATTTTTTTGGTTATACATGATAACAAAACAGTTTTGCACAAAGACATATGTTGGATTCAAAGATTCAAAACCAAATGGTGACAACTTTGGGGCGTTGTTAATTTTGTACATACAATAATTTGGAACTTACTTCAAATCAAATATAAAAAATTCTTTATTTTTGTTTTAAGTCTTGCAAATTGCGATTACCCAGACCTCAATATGAACAAAATATATATATTTTTTGGTGTGTGTGTGTGTGTGCATTTATGAAGGCTGCATACCCCTCTATAATGGCATTAAAACTGTACAGGGAAAAAAATTGTAATAAAAAGCATTGGGTGAGGGGATTGCAATACAAAAAAACATTTCAGGCAGCAGGTCTTATAACAATTTTTGGGGGGTCTGTAATAATCTGAAGCCTTTTTTCCAAGGAATAGTTTACCCAATCATTGACTTCCATAATATTTTTTCTCCCCACTATGTAAGTCAATGGTGAAAACTTTAGTTTTTAGATGAACTGTTTACTATTTCCTTCATGAAACCATTGCTGGCAACAAAGAACCATGATATTTAAGATTGTAGGTCAAACATAGATTCTAGGTCACCCTTTAACTGTTTTACTAAGAGCAATTCACCTCAATTCGGTATTTACTCAAGACAGGTCTTATGCCAATAGGAACAGGCAGGATTGGACCACGATCAATATCGGTAGGTCCATCTATTGGGGGTAGGTCGGCCTTTCCGCCTGGTCCGATCTGAAAGATTTCCACAATACATCAGTATGTATTCACACAGACACAGAGACTAAGATCTAAACAGTTTCTGGTTCCTGACAGATGCACCTGCAGCAGTTCAAAGGCCGCCAGCATTTCTCCTGCAGTGCAGTTTCCCCGGTAGATCTGGTAATACTCGAGCTGAGGAGGGAAGCGTGGTGGCCCATAATGCTCGTCTGACATCTTGGTTATAGGTTTAGCAAATGTTCTACCCATAAAATCAGCTTTGCCCTTGAGAAGAAAAATGAGATTGGAAATGAACCACATTTAAGGAGGTGAAAGCATGTTAGGCAAACTGAAATGAATTATTTTGCAGGGCAGCAGCACTCACCACAGTGTCCTGATCATAGATCTCGATGACGATTATAGGTGGATCATCTCTCAGTTCACCAGCCTCACCATAGAGCTCCACATTATCAAACACCATCAGCTGATCCCATGTAGGACACAACGTCTCATTCAGGACCTGAGAGGAATTAATCAGAATTGATGTGGAGATGTACTACATCACATCTCAGACAGTTCAGTGCTCCACTGCTCAAGTAGTAAAGCAACACAAAACAATAGTAAATATTTTAGTTCAAGCCCCTCAAGTGCTATTGTATGTTCAATATTGTATAATATTATTGGTATTGGTACAATTGTATTATTTTATGAATATATATATATATATATATATATATATATATACAGTACTGTGCAGAAGTCTTAGGCCACTATTTCTCTCTTTTGCGGTAACGTGTTATTTGGAAATATGAGTTTACATTTGCAAAAATAATTTTTGTCATTAATTGTAATAATGCAGTGAGATTATTGTCTGCTTTTATCTCACCTCTGTGACCTGGCTGTGTGTGGAAAAAAATACCCTGGCAAAAGGGTCTGACAGGCCTGTGCTGTCGGCTGCAAACAGACTGCGAGCCTGATACATGTGAACCCTCAGCTGGAAGATCTGCTTCACTGTAGCATACAATACAGGAGTTATTATCACCTACTATTACACAGGCAATCTGAGGTCACTTATATAAGTTCTTTGGTATCTTACTGGTGTACATCAGGCTGATGGGGGGTGTGGACTGTATTCCAGGCCCTTTTACAGCCTTGTTCTCCTCAAACCCATTCGGTAGGCCATTCAAGTAGTCCTTCCGCTGCTTGTTCAAGCCAAGCCACAGATACAGCTCAGTTTTAGCCTGAACGGTCCAGCCTGCAGGTCCAAAGCTTTTCTTACCAGGGAGCTAAAAAGAGATGAAAAGTAGTAAAAGAAAGTCAGTTAGTACTTGTTGCTAAAGTATATGAAGTAGACATTCAAAAAAGCCCCATCTAATGGTATATAATAGGTATGTAAGATGGTGGTGTGCATACACATATTCAAATCTTTTCTTCAGAGCTTAGTGGCTGCATCTCTACAGCAGTCACTCTTTCATTCACCTTGTAAGCATTTTGTGGTGGGGGATACCCCTCTTTGCTGCTACCCAAGGCAGATCTCTCATAGCCATCTGCTGGAGTGCCCATGACAGCCACCAGAGGGCACTCCTTCCAGATCATTGTCCACAGCTTGTGGACTGCAGTTGCCTAACTGACGCTCTGCATCACACAGAGCCATGCCGGTTATCATTCAGGGTGATCTGAGGGTTACGGTAAGAACACTTCCACCAGGCTAGTCCTCATGGATTTCCCACTTCTCCTCAATGTGGTGTGCTATTGAGCTTCCAAAGAAAATATTTGCCTATTGGACCATATAAATCCAGCAGTGTGGGTGGTTCCAATTTTTTATTGGTTGGTCAATTGTAACCAAAAAAAATGATTTAGATATTTGATTATTCTGGAGAACCAATCCTTTCAATTATTTGTTCAATAGGGACTCCACAGAGTGCTGCACAGAGTCTCATGTCGACTGGATGTCATGTATCCCACGATCACAAACTCACCAGTTATGGTGCAAATGAACTATTTTATAAATTAATTATTTCTTAGTCACATTGCTGCAACTTGCTAAGTGATAAACATAAATCAAAAGGTTCCACATGATTCTCCACATGCTCCATTTATTGGGCCTTTAGTTTGACCTCTCCTGGACACAGATTTGGAATAGCAACAGACTCCACATTATCTACTAATGATTTCTGGAGAATTCTGAAATCCATCCTTATACAATTAGTCCTAGCACTTCATTTTGGGCTCCAAAGGAGAAACAGGTGTCAATTGTGGCATCCGAGAAGGGGCCAGAGTCCTCAGAGGATGATAACTTTTCTGAGCTTCCCTCTTCTGAGTCCAATAATGAGGTGACGGCCATACTTTTCCTGCCAGTCACAAGCATCAAGCTTGAGTGGAAGTCTCTGCCCAATCTGGAACATTCTTGGCTGGATGATTAAGGATGTTAACTAGGAATTCCTCCCAGCGGACAGTGAATTAATCCTAACACAGGACACAAAGATAGAGGGGAATGCTCTTTCCCAGAAGGTGGTGACAACACCACTTCTTACCCTGTAGAGGGCTGGGCGAACAATCTTTTGTTGCCTTTCTTTTCTCAAATTGAATGATTCAATGGGATTCAATGAATTTGATATCAATGAAAGAGTGGTTTCCTCAGTTTCTGATTTATCGCAATCTGGCAGTGAGCAAGGCAATGTTTAATCACTCTCACCCTCATCCTTTCCTTTCGCCACAGGCCAAAAGGTTACACCTTAACGATGCGCTGTTTCTTAAGCATCCCTAACCAACCCTTTGCAAGATCCAGGGAGCTGGGTTAGTGCTACTCCACACTCCATTGCCTCCCTACTTACAGCACTCATAGTAACACAATGAAGGCAATAGAATCTGAGTTCTGCACAAACTCCTGTTCAAGATGCGGCTGTTGACACAGAAGTGCGTTTTCACATGCTCAACCCCAAGAATGGTTTGCAGGATGGATACAGCAACTTCTCAATCTTGCCTCGACACAGTTTCTTCAGTTTGCATTTGAGGGTCAGCCATTCAGAACATCTCTTTTCTAAGTATGACGTTGGACTTTGGTCAACAAGACAGCATATCTGTCTCATGAACAACCATGCTCTGTCAGTGCTGAACTGCTTAAATTCATTCAAGGGGAAAACAACAGTTCCACTGAAACACTTTCACAGGCTCCTGGATCATATTGGATTGGCAACTATGGTAACACCACACAGACTGATGCATATGAGTCCCAAGATGGCCATGGTCACAATGCCAATTCTACGTGGCCATCACACAGAGCTGTCACCAGGTTTTCAATCCCTGGTCAGACTGCAGGCAGAACAAGTGTCCAGGCATGGCGTTGCCATAATAAAGGCCTCCAGAATGGGCTAGGGTGCTCCTGGAAAGGACCTTGTCTGCAGTGAGATATCAGTTGCTTTGAGTTGCTGGCAGTACTGCTGGCCTTGCACTGGTTTTGACTGTTGATTCTCCCAGTGAGCCTCCTTGCACAAACACTGTTCAAGATCAGGAATTACATGAAGCAAGCCTTGATGCTCTGCTGGTCCACCTGGACCCGGTTCTTGGACATGCTTTTTGCAACAGCCTCTCTCTGGCAAGTTCCCCTGATGAAAGACCTTCTTTCTCAGAGTCAGGGCACAAATTGGCACCCACATCCAGACCCTTGGAACATCCACATGTTGCATGACTGCATCCCTTATAGGATAGCCACTATCACTCTGGCCAGAGCCTACCCTATTAGGTAGGCATATGTCCTGAAGCACTGTGTATTCATTTCCTTATATTAATCCATGCAACAGTGTCCCTCATGGTAAACCTGTGACTGTCCCTTGACAATATTTACTCCTTTGCAGTCTGTGCATTGGTAGTAGCAGGACCTACTGTAGTGACTCTTTCAACTGTAGCACTAGTAATGCCCTATAAGTCAGTCCATATGTGTCCTCTTCATATTATCCCCCTCCTTTTATCCTTTTGCAAATATACTTGATTCCCCTACATTGAAAATGTACATTTGGCCTCTTTCAAGATAAGCATTCTGACATAAAGTGTTAAAAATAAATTTTTAGAATTTGAGTTCATTCATCCTAACCTTGAAAAAGATGGTCTGGACTTTGCCACAGTCCTTTCCAGTTTCTTCATCCACAGAAGAGAAGAGGATGTCTTTGGAGGGAACGCAGGCATATGCAATGCGCTTGTTGTTGCTTATCATCCATATGTATATATCTGGAACGCTATGCTGAGGCTATGATAAAAATCAAAAGAATTTATGTGAACGTTTTTACAGTGATACAAAATCATCTACATGGCCTCATATCCTGGCAAATATTTGTTGTAGCTTTTGTGCACTACCTCATCAGAAAAGAATCTCAGCTTGTGGAGGAAGTTTTGTGCCAGTTTTATTTTGTCTTTCACATTGCTTTTCTTTACTTGGGATCGCATATTCTTCGCTTGCTGGCCCATGTTTTCCTGGAAAAGATTTTACAAGCTTTAGCAACAGACATAAAGCCACTAGAAACTGTTTTAATATTAGTTACTATTAACATGTATTAGTAACAGCTGCTTTTACCAATTCTTGCATGCATAATTTCAGCCTCTCCCGGTCCAGTTTAGTCTTCCCGGACTGATTCTGATCATTGTTTGCCAAAGTTACAAAGGTGCTGAAAGAGATTCACTGTTATTTTATCTTTCCTCTGACATAAGTCAAGAGGTAAATCGAGCACAAATAGTTTCCAGATAACTTTGTCAGGATTTGCAGGATAACATATATCCAAACCTGCAGCCATTGCTGAGTTCCTCCAGGACTCCTCTCAGTCTGCGCTCAGGATAGGCTTTCTCTGTTTTAATGATCTCCTGCACATCGTTCAACCCCTCTTCCTTTAAAATGATAGAGAACACAGGCTGCAATGTCAATGTATAGATGTATTTTCACAGATTAACTTGTGATTAATGGAAAATATGATGAAAAAGAAGATTTAAGGCGAGACACTACAGGCAAAACCCTTGCTTTATCAGGAAGTTTTCGGGCTAAATTGCTTCCATAATTTGACCTCTTTCTCACTAGTGAAAAGAAAGTATCTTTTTTTGATTGCAATACATAAATGTGAACAGGGTGGTAAAAAGATAAATATTTCAGAAACTAACTGATTTATTACCAGTTTATCTGCAATTCTGTCCATGATGTTAGCATTATAAAGTCGTCTTCTTTGGTCCTGCCACCAGCTCTTGATATAGATACAGGGCTTCCTCTCAAAGTACGGGAGGTGGAAATAGTTTCTGCAGAACATCCAAACATTTCACATGATTTTGCACCTGAAACTGTAAAATGAATAAATGGGTTTTGGGTCATGTTAAGTAGCTTAACCTGTCCGTGATGACTGGCTTCATTGGAGGAGTGGTGGAAACTGATGTCATATCTCCACCATCATCCACCTCCTCGTCACTGGAGCCGTGAATGAGTTCAGACTCCTCATCATCGCCATCACCTCCCTTCTTCTTTTTTGTTTTTGGCTTGGTTGGAGTATCGACTTCACTGCCATAGTTACCTTCATTTGAAAGGATAGTTTAATGATGTAGGTATCTTAAGGTAGGTATTACTTGCATAGAGATGAGGTGTATCACTTCTGCACACTGTAAAATAGGATGTTTTGAATTTGTAAAAAAAAAGATAGATTATTGGTATTGGGATGTTTTTCTTTCCTGATTCAGACCAGACCGATTTTTCACTGGAGGTAGAGATTATATTATTTTAGCAAGTAGAAATGGTTTGAAGTGAAAAGTAGTGTTTCTTGCAGCTTCAGTCTTCTCAACATTTGAACTGATGGACTGGTATAGATTATAGGTTTTGGATTATTATATTACTACATATTTATCTCACACACACACACATATATTATTGTGATGTTTTTATCATCTGTTTGTCACTCATTCACAGCAGAAGATGTGATGCGAAATATTCACCAAATCTATTTCCATAAAATAACCAAACTAATCTATATATTAGATGGCCTGAGGGAGAGCATTTTTACTTTTTTGAGTCTATTCCTTTAAAGCCAGGTCCTTGCATGTAAAAATTGGACAGGTTTGTGTTTGAATGAGATTGAATTTATAATGAATCGACCACAACATAAGAAGGCTGGTGAAATGACATTTGAAACTGTTTATTAATATAATCTACTGTAGTGTTTCCGGTATTTGCCTGTATACTTTATATCAAACTTGTGTCATTCATACAAACATATGAAAATAATTAAAAAGTACGCTCACAGCCATAATATGTCAAGTCTGAAAGAATTCAGTATCATTGTGAATGGTGAACAACTCTGAGCTCAGTGTAAAGACTGATAACTAGTCTACCATAGATTTTACCTATTGTAACCTCAAAGTTGATGGGTTTGTCTCCAATTTTCCTGTCAATCATAGTGGCTTCGAGGAAACATCCAAAGAGAAAGAACTCTTCAATTTTTCCCGTGGCATTCTAGATATAAGCAACAAAAAATTGATCAAATCATGTTTTGAGAATACAAATAAAAAGGTTTTCGGAGTACGCTTTATAACACATCACTTCAGTCTAAATAAAAAAAAACAAAACATGGGTGTATGAGGGTTTTCCTAAGATTAGACAGAAGTGATGTCACTGTGCTCATAAACAATTAAAAACAGTCTGATAAATTTTTAACAGCAGGCCGCATGCAGAATGAAGCCTAACTTTGGCTCTGACTGTGTAGATGATTGTCTCGCAGACAAAGAACTACTATGAGTATAAATAAATAAAGATAATTAATTATTCACTGTAATTGGCCAGTCGAACCCCCCTGTCTATGGATCGCTTACATCTGAGATGTTGGGTATCCCCTCCACCTGCACCTCAGTGGAGCTCATTACTTCAGGAGAGGAGGTGTCCAGTATCTCCACGGCCAGACTGATCAGCAGCCGGGCTCTGAACGACACTCCTTCGCCTAGTCCTTCATTCAGGTCCTGGTACTCGTCCATGAGTGTGTAGCTGCGTGTGGAGCCATACATGTTGACCCAAGCCGGACCAAGAGTTGGAAGAAATCCTGTCAATAGAAACAGGATAATTTGACCTTTGACCTTTTGATTAATTACATCACATTATGTTCTACCGGATAAGGTGGATATTGTGAAATATTATCATAATTTAAACAACCGTGTATACACAATGTTCAGCTGTATTTTCAGCATCATTACTCCAGTCTTCAGTGTCACGTGATCTTCACAAATCTTTCTAATATACGAATTTGCTGCTCAAGCAATATTTCCGATTATTTGTATAAGTTGTGCTGCACAATATTTTTGTGAAAACTATGATTCACCGTTTAAAACAAGAAAGAAAGAAAGAAAAATAAACTTTTATTTTGCAAGAACAAATTAAATTGATCAAAAGTGACAGTAAAAATATTGTTTTTGTTCTTTTTGAGAAACACCACAACAGTTTTTAACATTGATAATAATCAGAAATGTTTCTTGAGCAGCAAATCAGCATATTAGAATGATTTCTGAAGGATGATCTGACACTGACAGTAAAACAAATAGTATTTTAAACTGTAGTGATATTTCCCCAAATTACTGGTTTTTTTACATCAAGTAAAATATAAAGCTTAATTATTCCCAGCTTCTGCATGGTGGTGTATTACTTTTGCAGAGGTCCTTATACCTTTGTCTCCATCATTAGCAATCTTCCGCAGGTCAATGAAGTGCGTTCCGATGGCCACATCGTTCACTTTGTCTGAATCACGGATCTGGACTTTCATTCTCCGGCACAGCGGTGGAAACTGCTCGGTGAAAACGATCTGCTCATTCCAGATCGGCTCATAGCTGCTCTTCTGAATAGAAGTTTTTCCCTACATTGTGGACAGATTAAATAGATCAGTGGATCGAATATATTGATGCCTCTCCTTCTGAAAAATAAGCACACTTAAGCATACTTTTAAAAGAACGTGTTTTTAAGGAAATCATATACATTGAAATAATATACTTAAGTGTGAACTGAATGTAACGTTTCCATGTTTTCAGAATGCTATTTCGAATTAAATGAAAAAGTAAATTAATTTTCATTTATATTATATGTAATTACTAGAACTTTAGAGTGCTTTTCATTGGCCAACACTGTTTTTCAAAATGAATGTTAAACAATAAACAGCATTACAGTGCTGTAAACTGTACATATGGAATTGAAAATGAATAATTTAGTGATTTATCTAATTCATATTTAAATATTGAGAGTAATAAACATCTGATGACTTAGAATGAAAGTTATGTTTTAAAATAAAAATAGTTGACGTGATTGCAATAATTTTAGTAAAAATCGGAAAGTGCTATAAAATAAACAATATTCAATATGTCCTACTCAAACTTCCTGAGAGAAGAGAGATCAGTGAATTTTGGATAATAGTAAAATGTGTTTTGCTTAATGATAAAACATATTTTCCATCAATAAATTGTATTCTATGTTCATATATAGGCCTTACATTGTCCTACACACTATTAAAACTATCAGTAGACGATTAGTAAGAATTCTGCCCACCTTCTGCCCTGCAAATTGCACCTGGACATACGGATCAACCAAGTCCTTGTTTTCTCCAATGAAAGCTTTTTTGACATTTGCCATTATGCTGGTGTTCATTTTGGGCAAGCCCTCGGCTCGGTAGATTTTCAGATAGAATCGTGCCCATTGACGCTCAGCCGGGACGTCCTCCGGCAACAGAAGATTACTGGAACAAGAAAGAGGATCAATGAAGAAGAGATAGAATCATCAATACACTGTTGAATTATCTGAGTGACCTCAGCATTAATAATGTGTGACGGGTAAAATAATAAACTAGATTCTCGGATTTCACATTTGAATTTAAACCTTTTTTTTGGGGGGAAAACCTGAGTTTGGAGTTTGTTCAGTGCATGGTTTAGTAACAGTGATGCTTTTCTTGGAAAATATCACATAACATTAACAATGCAGTACGTTTTTTTGTGTTTGTTTTTTTACCCCTCAATGTCATCCTCATCTGTTTCATTTGCTTTGTGCGGGGTTTTGATAGTGTCTCCCTTTGCCACAACAGCGATGTCACACTTCACGTAGCCTTTGCATCCAGCTGTGATATCATCAGGGTCACATAAAGTGGCCCATTTGTGAAAGAACTGATGTTCTGTAAATGTAAAGAAAGAAAAAAAAAAAACATGAAAAAAACTGGTCTTTGAGATCTATAAACAGAAACAGATCTTCTAGAAACAGAACTTCATCCACCTTATTTTTAACAAAAGAGCAGCGTGGCCATTTGCTAGACGTCCAATGTAATTAATTGCTATTAATTTTCTTTTATGTTCCTTTATATTGTAAAAAGGTATTTGTTATCATATTATTTAGATAGCATGATAATACCAGTTACCAGGTTGTGTATAAACTGTGCCCACGTCGAGCTTGAAGCTCCCGACCAGTGTGCCGCTCCGCAGAAGATTCTTAGAGTGGATAACCTGTAGAGACACATTCATTTAAAACTGTTTTAAACAAATATTAATGAAAAAACTTATATTTGTTGCTACTTACAGACACTTTCAGTATCTTGTCAAACATGACATCAGGAGGAACGTGGAAGTCAAACACGAAGTACTGAAAAAAGGGAAGATTTTTTTCAAAAACATTATATTAGCAGTGTTAAAGGAGTAGTTCGCTCAGACGAGAACATCTTCTGAAAGTGTCTTCACCCTCATGAGTTTGTTTCTCAACTGATAGACTGGAGTGGTGTGGATTATTGTGATGTTTTTATCAGCTAAGCAAGTGGTGCAATGCTACATTTCTCCAAACCTGAGGAAGAAACAAACTCATATACAGAGTTCTGGCAAGAAACTCTAGATGGCGCTAAAGTCCGATAGGTCTAAGTCAATCTGACTCAATGACATCATCACTGCTGATTCTCTCCTGTATTGTTGGCCAATGTGCTCGCTGCTCAACATTTAAATATATGACTAGTGTTTGCTGTAACAGTTGCATCTTGCTCAGAACAGCCATAATCAACATCTAAGTTGAATCCATATTGCTGTATTGTCTATTGCATGGTGTGCTTCAAAAATGAGCAACCATAATCAATTCTTATATTGTTTGCAATATAATATGCATTTTAGCAGCTTTTGCGTCTGTGTCTAAACAGCTGGAGCAAAATGCAGTTTACAGTTATGATACAGTATGTAATCGCTCTGAGGACACGCCGATAGTAATGGACAGGAAACATGTTAAGTGAATAAGCATTCTTATGTGTGCATTTCAACATGGGTTCGCCATAAACACCGGCGATTATCCCAGTGTTCACACTTGTTTCTAGGTTTCTGGAAACCTTTCAGTTGTGCTGCTGTCTATGGAGGGTCAGATAGATCTCTTTTTCATCACAAATATCTTCATTTGTGTTCTGAAGATGAACGAAGGTCTTATGGGTTTGAAACGACGACAGAATTTTCATTTTGGAGTGTTTTTGGAGCTTGTCTATGTCTCCAGCTTTGTGAGGGGTTATTTCATGTATGTTATATTGCAGCAGCAGTATTTCTGACATGCTCACAGCAGGATGTATCCTCAGTAACAAGTCTCAGTATTCGTGTAGCAGATCTATTCCACCAAGACCAAATATAGTAACACTGTCATGTACATTACCCTGCCAATCCCTCCGAGAGATGTCATGACTGAACTGTATTTTGGAGAGCGAGAACATTTTCAGGAAATGTTCAGCTTGGGTGAACTACTCCTTTAAGATGATTATGTGATTATTTTGCTAAGTTTTGATCATGATCATTAGGAAAGCATCACAGTGCTAAATTAAAAAAGGAACAAACCTCATTGTAGTAAGGGCAGTTGGTGGACTCCTTCATTGAGGTGTATT
Source organism: Enteromius afrohamiltoni (assembly GCA_034779775.1). Classification (NCBI taxonomy): domain Eukaryota; kingdom Metazoa; phylum Chordata; class Actinopteri; order Cypriniformes; family Cyprinidae; genus Enteromius; species Enteromius afrohamiltoni. Next base: position 19,374,363 of record JAUYWG010000053.1, read on the forward strand.
TTTTATCATCACCGATTTCTACACACACCACTGGATCCATGTTCAGACCCACCAGCTGTCTGGCCTCTATAACAGTGACACTGACCTGGAAAGAGGAGTATGACACACATTTACAAAAGTGGTATGTGGTACTGTATGTAGATGCTATTCAAAACTCACAGGCTCAAAATAATAATACTAATATGATACAAAACTATAGGATTAATATATCTGCATTAATAAGCCTGTCTCAAATGCTGTAAGATTTTATCTCATTATTTCTGAATCAGTTCACACAGGTGCAGTTCTTTACTTTAATGATCAACTTGTTCCTCAAACAAACACAATACTGACTGCCTTGGAATGTGTGCTTGTTCTGTTTTCTTTACAAAAAACAAAAAATCTCTTTCTGTCATAAATAACAATACGTACTTGGAAATCCACAGGTCTTCCAGCACTAGGCTCAATCTTGATGTCAGGCTTTGATCTAAAACATTTTTGTATGAAGAGTTCAACTTTCTCTATCAGAATACACTAATATAGTTTTGTTAGAACATTTATTATTTAACACAGCATACATGTAATGCAGAATATCACATTTGATTCGGGTTCATGTGATTTGATCAATTTTGGACACCTTTTATTGGAGACATTAGTTGTGACGGCAGTGACTGAGGCGAGTGAGATGGTGTCAGGATCTGGCATCCTCATATCCTCCGTCTCCAGAATGGCCGGCTCATCTTCACAAGTCACATATGAAATATATAAGCACTGCAGCTTTTTTTTTCCTTTCAAATATTACTTTAGATTTTTGTTATATCATATTATAGAATATTGTATGTTATGCAATGTTACATAATTATTTACATGTCTGAATTATTCATATATAATAACTAATATGCATTAGTTATTCAGAATATTTCACAAATTTTCAAACAATTAATTGAATCTTTTACCTTGACCTTTGCCATCATCCTTGGAGGCTCGATGCTTGCTGCGTTTCATTGTTATGAATCGGATTTATCCTCTGGGTATATGAATCTTTTGAACATGAAAATAAAATTTAAAAAGAAAAATACATTTAAATATAACAGAAAATATCTTAATAACGGTGTGTTATTTTATTCCAATTCAATCAGCCAGAAATCCAAAAGTAATTTTCCTTTACAAATTAAATAAAGTTTATCACCCTAACCCATCAATAATTAGCAAGAATTTAATTAAAACTGAATTGATTTGCATTAGCAAAATAATAATCTAAACAGACATGCTGAATGTTTGAAATGAGAAAGAAAGATAAAGAAATATATTATTATTATTATTATTAACCACACATTTAGCTATGTATGCTCAGAGCTATTTAAATTATTATTAAAACTATTAAAACCATTTTATGAAATTTATGCACTCAAACCGAATGTTTTTACTTATTTTTTAATCGTTTTTGGAGGTTTTCTTCCTTAAACAGTAATTACATTGTCTAATAGGGTTTTATGATATTAAATGATTCTCATTGGAAGATATTGTAAGTTAAAAGAAACTTCCTTAATACTGCAAAAACACTGAATTCACTTTTTTCCTGTTGCATTTCACATTACGTCTAATATTTTCATTAATACACCAAACACCACGAGAGTTAAGCCAAATCTTAAAGCCATTGTCATTAAGTTACATAGGAAAACAGTGTTAGGTTTTCCATGACACACAAAGCAAACGAAAGACTCGACTGCAAAGTCCGATGAAATACTGCACACTTACCGTACAGGGCAGCTGCTTCTCTGCTCCTTGAATCACATCTAGGAGTTTGCAGGAAGGACACAACAATTCCAATATCAAGATGCCTTTAAAAGAAATAGTCTACAAACTCATTATTGACATTTGGATGACAGAAACAGAGAGGCCACAAAAGTAACTCAAAAAGAGTCTGGTTTGGTCTAAGCCTGAAGATGGGCAGGAGAGATGTGATATGGCCATGAATAGTGTATGAGTGCTGAACCCGAGACACTGGTAACTAGAACTAGTTCCTGATGAGAGAGATCATGTGGGATTTTGACAGGCTACTACTCTTGATAGGCTAACCAGGTAAAAACCAACGAGTAAGCAGCAGGAGCAACGTGTTGTGTCCAGAGTTTGAAGGGAATGTGAGCATAATGCTTTACTAATCTCTAACTCTCACCAGTAATGAGCTACATCTCATCTAACTCTACTGCACTCTGTTAAGATCTGGAGGAAACGGCAGTGCAGTGTGTTGACGTGTCACATCATACATGTTTTAGTTCACGTAGGCTTTTATATACATTAATGACCTCAACCACTTCAAGCAGTTACTTAATTAGGTTTCACTTTATTTTGATGGTCCCTTTAACGTATTCTGTTGATTATAAGTAACATTGCACCTACATATCTGCTAACTCTCAATAGTGTTAGCAGAGTATTAGTAGACTGGTAGGGTTAGGGTTAGAATAAGTTTATATGTACTTGCAAATTTACTTATAGTTAGTAGAGCGTCTCCATCACAATAAAGAGTTAGCAGATATTAATTACAGAGTGTACTGATATTCTAATAATAGTTAGTTGACATGTAGGTGCAAAGCTACTTATTGTCAACAGATTGTTCAAAAGGGACCATCAAAGTAAAGTGTTACCTGAATATGTGTTAAAAATGTAATGTATTTATGTGATGCGCAGCTCAATTTTCAAGCTTAGGTAACTTTATTTTATGTTTACATCTATTAGTTGCTTATTAGCATGCATATTACTTGAATATTAGCCATTTATTTATTCTACATCCCTAATTCTGCCCAGTACCTAAACTGAACTACGTTCTTACTAAATATTATGAGGCAGAAAATTAAGAATTTATGGAGGGAAAAATCTTAGTTCATAGTTAACCTATTCCAAGTTGTTACTGAAACTTGCTATTTCAGATTTTCAGTACATTCCATTCTATATGATTTATAATAGTTTTGAAAAGTGGGGACAGGAGGTAACGCCCTGAAAAGTCAGCTTCTCCTTGTACTACCTATGTCATAACCATGTCATTACACAAATTTGTATCCTCATTTGTCACAAAACCACATGCAGGGGCACATGCAGTGTGTGTGTGTGCAGGGGCACACACACACACACACACACACACATAGGGTAACACTTTGTTTTGATAGTCCACTTTAGCAATTCTGCTAACAATAAGTATTTTTGCAACTACATGTCAACTAGCAGTCGTCTCCTAACACTTTATTTTGATAAGTCCACTACATACTACATACTGACTATCAGGAACATTACAAGTATATGTCAAGTTATTCTACTAACCCTAAACCTACCCTAACTACTCTGAGAGTTATAGACATGTAGTTGTGAAGGAAAGAGAATTATTTGACATATAGTTACAAAGTTTTTTTTAGTTAGTAAAATTTCTAAAGTGGATAAACAAAATAAAACATAATATATAGTTTGTTTGTTTGTATTTATAGTATGTTTGTACTGTACATCTGTACATAAAAATATAATTACACTGTAACAATGTTCAATGTTGGTCTTGAATACAGGTGTAAAGCAGTCGGTGTAAATTGGTTTAATGCAATGCTTTCATTTTTCGTCCATATGCTTAATTGAGGTACTGCTTTTAGAATTGTGAGAATCTGCTTTTAGAAAAATGCAACCTTGTCTAATAATAAGTAAGTACTTCTGTGCACTTTTTGTGCAACACCGTTTTTACGTACAGTACCTTACGTACCTGCACATTTTGCCGCAGTTTCAAACAAAAATGTCCATTAAGTGGTGCTAAATAGGGATGTCCCCCCTTTTGCCCCCGAGTCCAAGTCATTCGATTTTGAGTATCTACCGATACCGAAACCCGATCCGATACTTCTATAATAAATAAAGAATGAATAAATAAGGCGAAGAAACAGATACAGGATGTTCATTATTTTTTATTTAATTCACCTTATTTTAACATTCAACAACTCTGTTAACAAACAGAGCACTTTTGTGAGGTAACTTGAACAATTAAGTATAAATAACATAAATTCTTCACTTTTGGACTTTAGTGCAACAACAGTAAATATATAAAAAAGTCTAATTTTGTATCTTGTGATGTCCTGCACCTTTGCGATGTCACTGGGAATTTTTTCTCTCCTCTTCAAACTCTTCTGCAGCGTAAGCTTTGGCTGGGTTGCATGGGCAAACTCGCTGTATTGTGTCGGGTGCTTCTTTTTGAAGTGCCGTATCAGGTATCCCATTTCTCGTGCTTTACGCTTCAAGCTGCTTCCGTGTTCTACTTTGCCGGTATTTAACCAATAGCGTCTCTGCAACAAAGTGATGTCATGCCACATGTGTTGCTGTTTCTGTGTGGAGTCAAGAGGACTAATTCTATGCCACCGCATAACTATAGATGTGTTAAAAAAATTAATGAGAATATATATATATATATATACATAGTACATATATATTCGAGTCCTGATCGGGAGATAAGGTCCGACTCTGATCGAGTCTGAAACCACGTGATCGATTTATGTGATTAGATCTGTGCTAAAGCACAAGTTCAATACGTGAACCCTGGCACATTGTTATTACATTGATATAGATAGCTATGTATTGTTGTGTTTTTATTACACTGCTTTAGTTGCATATTGCGCTGGTTCAGTTGAAATATCTGTGAACCGTTACTAAAAGTTCATGCTCAATCATGTTGGAAATAAATAGTGCACCAATTTACGTTAAAGGAATAGTTCACCCCAAAAACAAAATCACCCCAAATTTTACTCACCGCGTAGCCATCCTAGGTGTATATAACTCATATATAACACAGTCTGAGTTTTTAGAAATATTTATCTTGCTTCTTCCAAGTTTGGCAATGCTGGTGGATCGAGCCCATTATTTTGAAGCACTGCAAATCGGATAACTAATCTAGTAAAACTAATTGTAACAAATGAGGACGTAAAGCGTTCAAGTTCAAGTGCAAGTAGGTTTCATAAAAGCTCAGGGTCAGGACATGCATAAATCGACCACTGGCATACAGAGTCAATGGAGACATGGACAGAGACAGAAACGTAAACAAGACAATGGTCAAATACCGTAGATCAGGGACCTTAGGGAGAGGCTCTCCAGGGCGGAGCTGATGGTGGAGAAGTCCACTTGGGTGGAGCAGATGGCGGAGAAGCCCACCGGGGCAGAGCAGGTGGTGGAGAACTCCTCCTGGGCAGAGCAAGCAGCGGAGAAGCCCACTGGGGCGGAGCAGGCGGCGGAGAACTCCTCCTGGGCGGAGAAGCCCACCGGGGCGGAGCTGGCGGCAGGAAAGCTTTCCAGGGTGGTCAGGTGGCGGAAACACCCACCTGGGCGAAACAGACAGAGAGGCCATCTTCCTGTCACACGCACCGGTTCACATGAGGTCACGAGGACCCGGAAGTAACCTCACGCAGGTATATAAACAGGAAGCAAGTGTCTGTCTAGCACCAGACATTAAGCTTATGAAGGCTTCACGTCAAGTCCCCCATCTCTGTCGACCTTCCAACTCAACTCACGTGAGTAACCTCTCGTTTTATTACCTGTCTGTGTGCGTGTG
>JAUYWG010000053.1:19400031-19418784 GCA_034779775.1 Enteromius afrohamiltoni
TTACCTGGTTTTTTGATTCCCGCTGCCTGCCCCGACTATTTGCCTGTTTTTTGGATTACGATTACTGCTTGTCTCTGATATACCTGTCCTGCCGTGTACCGACCTTTGCTTGTCTGACTACTCTAATAAAAAACCAAAAATGGATCCGAGTGACTCCGGGAGTTCGTCACACTATTAAAGTAATAGGGGAAAAATAATGGTCAATAAATGATCTCTTTGTTGGACAACAGGTGTGTAAACAGACTCATGCACATGCAGAACTGTATTGCACATGTGTTGTAGTATATTTATTCAAGGTTTAGACTTGAAAAAACAATTTTTTGTCACACTGTACAGCCCTGACCAAACCACTTCCAGACTGTAGTGGCTCATCCATTAGCTACACACTGCACTAAAATACACACTGAAAAATGTCAACAGCTACTACTGCGGGAAGACTAATACTTATTTACCGCTTTTTTACCGCTATATTGTTAATAATAAGATATTGCCCATTCCTAATTAAAGGTACATTTACTATTGTACTTCTTGTAACATAATACACAAAAAAGGATACAGAGAGCTCTAACTGTATGACTTGTAACAGCACACAAATATTTCAATGCATGTTTAGATTGCAAATGGAAGCAGAAGTGAATGTGGAGCGCATTGTGTTCCCAGGACAGACTCTGACTCCTCTCTGCTGTCCAAAACACATTAGCACTGACAGCTGCTTTGTGTGAGCAGACGCAGAGAGGAAACAAAGATATAAACACATAACCCCATGCCCTGTACTACGGAAGACAATGTAAACACAACACATTCAACCCCAATACCCCTCCACCCCATGTGCGTACAGTCACACAGCAACTCACATGCAATCTAATAAGACATCATTTGGGTTTATAGCCAAAAATATCACAGTTACATTGATCTGAAGTTTGTTTAGGACTTGGAAGATTCTTGAAGACTTAACATCCAAGAATAAGAATAAATTGTAAAATATGACTATACTTAATGGTGTCATGACAATACTGTACACTAGAAAAACTAACCCAAGACTTACACAATCACAAACAAATGTTTGACTAATGCATTGCAAGGAATCTTGGTATAGTTGACAGGCAGCTGTGACACACCAAGTTGACCATTGACCATCGCTGGACATCTGTTAGACCAGTTTTTGCAGAGTGTTCCACACTGTACTAGTGAGATCACTGTTGGATTGAGCTGCCATTGAACAGTGGATGAGAGAGATCCCTTTGATTGGCTGTGCACAAAGAGAAAAATGAATCAAATTAAAAATCAAAGACAAGAAGACAACACAGAAGGCTAATTTTACATCTTCATCTTACCTAAGCGCTACAATACTTGGATATTTTCATAACAACATGAACATCTGGAATAAGGAAAAGTAAAGACCAACATGGTTCATATTCAAAATGGTAAGCAACTGCTGCATTCTCCCTACTTGCATAACAAATACAGATGTCTACAGATGTCTACGAATTCTCATTAATTCACAACTGCATGTCTATGTTATGAACGAACACAGAGGCAGTTGAATCCATGTTGTGAACCCATCAAAATAAAGTGTTAGAAGATATTAAGCAAACAGTCTACTAATACTCTAATGACTGCTAGTTAACATGTAGTTGCAAAGCTGCAATCAGAATAAAGTATTACCTATTTTGATTTAAATCAATAAATTGAACTTTGGCTCATTTTAAAAACAACTAATTTCAATAATTCCAAGTTTAGTCTTTCTGATGAGAGACTATAACTTTATACACAGTGCACTTTTAGATTTAAAACTTTACAGGATGTTTTCATTCACTTATGCAGTGCATGAAAGTAGTTTTTTTAATCCATAACAGGGGCACTTTATACATTATCCCATACTTTATTTCTCTAAAATCTGTATAGGGTGGCCACATTAGACTTTCATTTGCATGTTATTTCTGGATGTCACATTTTTTTGCTTCAGATTTTTACACTGCACACACAGTACACATACAATAAAACATTTGGTGAACTATGAACCCTAAAGCATGACATCATACACTGCTTGCTCTACTCAGGTATGACTGTGGCTTAAAAGGATAGTCTACCCAAAAATTAACCTGTGGTTTACCACACTTTAAGGGTTTAAAGCATCCTAGGTGTACGTGACTTTCTTTTTTCAGATGAATCCAATCAGAGTTATAAACAAAATTGCCCAGGTTGCTCCAAGCCGTTTAATAAGTGGATGTTTATTGTCAACAGTGTGAAATAAAGTGTGCATACCTGTAATAAATCTGTCTTCAGTCTTGCACATGTCTTGCAATGTCTTCCACAATGTTGTTTAAAAACCATGTGATTTGACTAAGGTGCCAAAGTTGATTAACCGTTAGCAAATGTTCAGGACTCTGTTTGGGGAATATATTTTTGTCTAAACTATTATTGAGACTGTCTGATACTACTTTGAGACTCTTTGCAGGAGACAGAGAGAACAAAGTCCTGTCATAGAATAATTTATAATATTCCCACTTGTCCACAAATCTTGTATATTTAGAGCGCCAGGCGCAGCTGGATAATGTGTGGAGCCCCTGCGTGCTTCTCTGGCCTCTGACCAGGCCCCGGAGATCAGACTGGGCCCCGAGCATACTCCTCGATGGCTTCCACCCACAGCGCCTGACAAATATATTTTGCAAAATTTGTGTCTAATCCACACTTCCATGTAGAGATCCCGTTACGGCTTGACTTGAGTGGCCCAGCTGTTCAAACACAGTGATTAATTAAAGGAATTCTGTTTGTAAAACAATCCAACGCACCCCCCCTTCAGGAGAGTCTGGCTAGAAGCATTGCTGCAAATCCAGCAGCGTCCTGGCCTCCTTGCGTTAAAGCCGTCGCTCCCTGAGTTGTCCCACATTAGCAAGACAACACTTCAGAGCTGAGTGGGGGAGGAGGTTGCATGGATGCGTTGGGACTGTTTTAGTGATCTGGACTGGGGCAGGTGAGCTCTCATGTTGCAGATTATGAGCTGGGGTCACTCTCGTGAGCAGTGCAGGTGTGCGCCATTCATCACACTGAATATCATGCTTAAAATCCCATTAGACTTGAATGCGTGCTGACCGGCTTTTACAACAGCCTGCGGCACGGCTGCTCAGAGCACCCCAGTGCACTCCGCATCCTGGAAATATTAAAAGGCCAACAGGCTGCCTCACTAAACACACGAAGAGCCAGAGATGGGGCTAATGATGTGCACACTTAAACCTGCTGCAGTATGCATTTGATTGTGAATTAGTGCTCGGTTTCACCTCCAAAAACATTGAAGATAATTGCCTCTAAGTCATTAATTACAGAGCCTTACGTTGTTTCAAACCCATGTGACATCAGTGGCTCAACTTCATTTTTGTGACGCTACGAGAACACTTTTTATTGTGGAAAGAAAACAAAAATAACATAATTTACTCAAATGTTCCTCCCCCCTGAGTTACGTCTTCCGCCATTTTGGAGAGTATCACAATGCAACGCATATGCACGCTTTAACGTATTTGACATAATCAGCCTTGTTTACAAGGTGAGAGCACGCACATTAACAGAGTCTGCGGTTGTAATACTCTCTAAAATGGCAGAAGACTTAACTCAGGGGAGAAGAATGATTGAGTAAATTGTGTTATTTTTGTTTTCTTTGTGCAAAAGAAAAGTACTCTCAAGTGTCACAAAACTGAAGTTCATGTGCCCCCGATGTCGCATGGATTTTTACTAATTAACTTACCCTTTAATTCTTAATATGCTGAATCAACTATAAGTAAGCCCTTGGTTGACTGACTCCCTGAAGAGTGTAACTGTTTCTGCCCATTTAGGAAACAATCTTTGTTTTTTTAGTTGCATTTGATGCTGCTGCTAGCAAAGGGATTACAAAGGGATTGCTTTTCCACCAACATGGATCAGTGCCATTTCTAGAACTGCTTTGTGCATTTCCTCTACATGAAAGGAGTCTCGAATGGAGGCAGGCAAAGCTTTATGTGTAAATATATAAAACGTTGCACAAGAGAACGACCTGTTGTGCAAAAGGACTGAAGAGAGTGCACTCATGAGAGCTGTCAGTATGCTAGAATCACTCCTGGTACTACAAAAAAATGTAAATAAAAAACAGCTCTCCTGATCAAGGACAGGAGGAGAATAGGCTCTAGCTCCAGAACACTAACAATTCTGGTGAAAAAGAGGAAACAATTCACATTTAAGCTATTGATGAATCTGTCACATGATGAAAAGTCATTATTTGTAGCACAGCCCTGCTGGGTAAGTGTGCTTATTCCAAGTAACAACCTCCCGGTCCTTCTCGTAAAAACCAACACGGAAGTGACTAAAACTGCAATTCATCGACTAGCCACCAGAGGTTGGCTCTTTATGACAACTGGTAGGGGGATGAATTTTTCTATATATAATCCATTTAAATAGTATTATAGAAGTATAATAGTAAGGGCGTGGCAACTTGAGTGACAGGTGGATTGCCTCTGCTGTCACCACTGTCAAGCAAGGAAGGTGTGGTTTCATCAACCATTTCTCTATTGTTCATTTTCGAGTTGTTGACACACGGTGACGTGATTCTAAGATGGCAATGACCGTGATGGCTATGATTTTTGTTACCATAAATGTTATGGTATATAACATTGGTTATGGTGCGACATAACCAAGCTCTGTGCTTGTTTTTCAGCCATGCTTGCACCATCTGTGGCTTTTCAGCTACTCCATAAAATTTTGGAAAATACAAAAATGCCATTGGTCCTCATCAATTGTTATCAAAAACTTGATTATGCAAAAAAATAAATCAGAACTGTAGGCTGCCACCACTGATGAGTTACACTGAGCATGTTAAAGTTATAAATTCAACACACTGATTATGAGTTTGTCTATAGTATAGAAGGACATTCTCTAGGTGCCATGATCACAGAATAGTACTGAAAGTGAATGTAATGGTAGTTACGCCAATGTGTAAGAAGCTTTACATTGAAGGTCATCATGGATAATGAATGTACAGAGGCACTAATACAAATAATCATCTACCATCTACCACAATCGTTGTTTGAAATAATGCAATAGTAGGTATAGTAGACACACAAGAACGTCTTTAGTTTTATAGACCTGTTTTTTTTTCTTTTTAATTTATACTGACATCGATGAAAGGTATCAATAAAGATACTCTTGCACTCAATTTAATGATTAATATCTGACTTATTATTGCAACATGAACCACATAAGGACTTTTGTGTCTTTCTCCTGTTTATATATATTTATGTATTTCTTGTTTTAAAAAAGGACTATTTAAGGACTATTACCCATAGTCTTTAAATTACAAAATACCAATAGTTACTTATTTTTGTTATTAAATAATAACCTTTTTCTTCCTGCTTCATTCTGGAAAGCATACAATTTTGGCATAGTATCACACAAGATTTTTCTTTTATATTGTCCAATAATTTTGTTTCACAAATAAATGTCTTTCAAAAGTGATTTATTTATCAAACTTGACTTTCCTCTTGACATTGGGTTCAAACTCTTGTGCAAATGAAGGTATAAGAACCAAAACCTCAGTAAACAGTGATCCAGTCTGGGATCAGGTGTCTCTGAGAAAAGTCCTGAGTCCTGTGGAAGACAGTGACAACACAGCACTGTTAGTCTTAAATGAATCCAGAGGATCCGCGCCAGGCATAACGTGTGAACAGGAAGAGTCTGGTCTGTAAACGCTTTTTGTTTTTTGTCTTGAGGTGCAGCTGCATTTATGTCCACAGTGTTAACAAAACCAAGCTGGAGTTTGACATTTGTGTGTATAAATATAAGAATGAGTGAGCTCAGGTTTACATACACCAACCAGCAGATCAGCAACAGACATCCTGGACAAAACGTTGGAGGAACAGACAAAACATCTCAGATTATCTAAGTTAAAGATCCTGTCACAGTTTCCATGATTATCTATTGATTCCCATCTGGTTGAGTTAGAAGGTGACCTGCTGTGTCACTCTAAAAAAACCGCTTCTCAGTGTCACCGTCACACACTTGAAGGTATTTGAACACCTCCCCAAAATGACACCTTTAGATTCGAGTATATCTCATCCCAAGTCCAAATAACAACCAATAACCTCAGCAATGTGACACATGGACAATCACTTATATGAAGAACTGGATCTTTTGCTTTGTATCTATCAAGTTTCAAATAAACAAACAAGGGACATTTAACTGAAATTTCATTTGTTTTATCTTTAAAGTATTTTAGTCACTGTATTTTACAAAAATAGACCTAGATTACATGATAAAGATGTATAGAGATAACTAAACTTTACATAGAAATATTGATACTAAATATCTAGATTAGTAAATTGCATGAAATAAAAATTATGAAAAGACTAAACAGGAGTAATATAAAAGACAGAGAAAAAGTTACTCTTCCAGTGTAGAAGAGTTATTTCTTTCTTACTTAAAATATTTATTTTATTGTATTTGTATGTATTATATGTATCTACTATTAGGGATGTTTAAATATATTTACTAGAAAAATACAGTATTTTATTTTAGTTTTGCATGTACATACTTACCTACTTCAGTAATATCTACAGTCCATTAAATAACAATATTATAAAACAGATTAGACTCTCTCTGAGACAAAGCATTTAAGATTTCAACAAATCTTTTGTAACCAACACAAAAGAGAGATGTCATGGGTTAGGGTGCAGATGTGTGAGCAGCATGTTGGCAAGATAAGGTATCAACTTTAATGTTCTTTGAACCACGTCTGTATGAAATCTTGTAAAAGATATAGACCAACCAGCCCGTCTTTTGGAGAGCAAATATATTCCAGATTTCTGTGGTTGGTGTTCACATTTCTCAGCTTTCACATATGGTTGAGTCTGTTTCAGGCTAGACGAGACCTGAAGACATGTGCTATGTGTTTCTGTATGTTTGAATATATCATATATAAACACTATCACCAACTTACTGAGAAAAACCTCACTGATAAAGGCTAAAACCATTAATAAACACTTACGTTACTTAGTTAACTTACACAAATAAAATGCATAAAAACAGTTTTCATTTCTTTTTCATTTAGTTACATTTTATGAAGCAAAGTAAAAAATAATATGCTTTTAATATTATCTCATTGTCTTAGTCCTGTTCTCATTGTCTTCTCTTGTTTCATTCTGTTTAGTAGTTCTATTCTATCATTGGTATTTTGTTAAGCGTTTCCCATATTTTTGGCCATTTAAGCCATAGTTTTTTGTCATTTTCCACGTGTCATTGGTCTTCATGAACCCTCGAATCATGTTTACAGATGAATTACCTGTACCTTCAACAGTTATTCAAACAGTGAATAAATGACACAGAGAAAACAAGAAAAGAACATTTACATTATATGAAAGAACATTTCTGTCTTTTCTGTCTGTCCTTTTGAGAGTGTGACCTCTTGGTCTTCAGTTGCAATCCTGCCTTCACCTTCAGGATTTTTTTATCTGCCTGGCTGGAATAACGTTTTGTTTTTTAAGTGAACCTTATTTGAGGACACAACATCACAAAAACATCACAAAGATTTTTTGGCCTGTTTGATTTCTTGTGGATGCCTTTTGGCCTTAAACATGTGGCACAAATATTTCAATGAATGATAAACTTAGTTCTACAAGGCCTTGATTTTTTATTTGTGTACTTGGATGACATTTTGGTTGCCAGCATCTCCATGCAACAATTGCCCATCTGAAATGCAATCATGCATACTAAAGTCAATGCCATTACAGAGTTTCCTATTCCCTGTAAATTTTTACCACTGCTTCATTTCACAGGCAGCTGCACTCATGCAGCTTTTGTAAAGGGCCCTCGAGGGGAACAGCAGGAAAAAACAGATCACCTGGTCAGCGGAGATGACTAAATAATTTAAAGATGCTAAATCTGCCTTAGCACAATCAACTGTGCTGTCTCATCTGACTCCTGATCACTACTATCTCTACTATGCCTTACATGAACTGCCTATAAATGCTGTTTGGCTCTACTGTAATGAGCATAAGTGCAGTGCATTTATTCAGTGGTACCCATACAGTGTTTGACAGATTCACAGTTTGTCACACCTCCGGTGGATAGCTTCACTGAAGCAGTTTTCATCAAAGCTTTTGTGGCATGGGTTGAAAAGGATGTTGGATGTTGGGGTTTCAGTTTGTGTGGCGTGTCAACAGACTAAAGTGCAATGCACATCAAGGCACCACTGGAGCATTTTGAGGTGCCAAAACAACTCTTAGCTTTCATCTGAGTTGTGGGCAGAGGAGGATCGAATCCTTGGAGTGCGGCTTCCCCATACCACAGCATCCCACCTGCGGGCAAATGGCAAACCACAACCACAAAGAAACAAACATAATACCAGAGCAAGAACTAGTCGAAAACTAGGGGCTAAATACATGGAGACACGGAAGCTAATTATTATTAAACGCATTGTTCTGGTCTTTGGTTTTTATTGGTTTAGCTGTGTTCAAAGCTGTTGTAAATTACTCTACAAGCATAAACCTTTGTTTGTGTCTGTGTGTTGCTTGGCAACCTCTTTGCTGAACCCAATCGCAGCGCGAGTATAAGTAGTTCAGCGGATCTTGCGTTTTTAGCTTTTCGCTTCAGAGCCGAGCAGTTCATGTGAATGTTCTTGGAGCCATTTCTACTCTGCGAAAGGACGGAGAAAGGCTGGTGTTACGGCATTGCAGGGGGAGACAGGGCCAGCCTGACGGTGACAGTGAGGAACTCCCATCGGGGAGAGTTCCAGGGGAGCACCCCCTGTTGCACACGCCCCAACATTGATGGAGTTTCCATCGGGGCAGTCCAGTCAACCGGAAACGGTGCCGGATGTTTCCTTTGGAGCTCCCCCTGACGGCCAGATGTCGGTTACTGCATCAGGAGGATAGTACGGCTCGGGAGATGAGGCTTCCGGTACCGGAACAGCGTTCGATGGGCGCTCAACCGTTCCGGATACTGATCCTGAGATGATTGCTATGCTTGTCCGGGCCGCCAGAGGAATTGGGATCGAGTGGGTTCCCCCACAACGTCCTGAGCCCTCTCGGCTTGATGTTTGGTATCTGGGTGTAGCTCGTGCCAGTGCGCAAGGGCCTACTCCAGTTCCTTTCTTCCTGGATGTGCATGATGAGTTAACTCAATCATGCAAGGCACCTTTTACTGCCAGGAAGCGGTCGAGTGGCTTGTCCTGATGGTGCAGCCCGGGGCTACACAGGGGTCCCCCAGGCTGAGAGGTCTTTTGCGATGCAACTGTGTCTGCAGGCTTCTACTTCCTGGCAGGGTAACCCGTCGCTCCCCTTCCGGCCTGTAAGCATTTGTCGGCCCTGGTTGACGATGCCTACAAGGCTTGTGGAGATGCTGCGTCATCCATACACACCATGGCGTTGTTGCAAGTTCATCAGGCCAAGGCACTGAAGGCTTTGCACGAGGGTGGCCATGACCCGGAAGTTCTCGCAGAGATTCGTGCCGCGACGGACCGCGCTGTATGCGGCGAAGGTTACGGCGCATGCTCTGGGTCGTGCGATGTCCGCTATGGTGGTCCAACAGCGCCATCTGTGGCTGTGTCTTGCTGACATGCGTAATGTAGACAAGATTAAGTTTTGGCGACGCAGTGGAGACTTTCGCCCCAACAGTTCTCCGCTGCCCAGAAGCAGACTGAGGTGATCCGTCACATCTTGCCGCGACGTCCAGCTGCTGCCTCCACCCGTACCCCGCAGGCACCGCCTCAGCCTGCCCGTCGCGGAGGCCGCCCCCGCTCCTCCGCAGCCTCAGCAGCAGCAGTCCCGGCAATCACGTTGAGGAGCCGGCCGTGGGGGTCCTGCCCAGCCTGTCCAACCGCCTGCAGGACCTGGTGGCAAGAGGAAGTGCAAGCGGCCCTAGGACAGGCAGCCCAGGAATGGAAGGAGTTGCTCTTCAGGAGTTGGAAACACCACGGGGAAACACGGATGGAGACCTCTTCGTCTGCTCGCAGACAGCCACAGGCTAGTGGTACCCAAAATCTCGACAAAAGAGCAATTTTCTTCCCCCCTGGGTCCCCTGAGGGGACGAGTCCTTGTGGACAGGCCTGAAAAAAGAGCTTTGTTACACACTCACTCTCCTCTCATTTCAGGCAGCAGTCAGAGCCAGCTGAAGATGAACCAACGGACTTCTGGCCTCACTTCTGCCGAAACGCAGGTAACTTGCCCACACAAACACATGCAGGCCTCCCTCCGAACCGGCTCAGAGACGCTCGGACTGGACCCCTGCGTTCCCCCTCGCTGCCCCACCTCCGGCATCCCGGTGGCTGCGATGGTGCCTCTTGGTCGGTTCTTGGATGCCTGGATAGGGCTCAGACCGTCTCGATGGCTCATCAGCACCATTCGGCTCAGCGGTGCGGTGTTCACTTCACCAAGGTGAATGCAGACAATGCCCCTGTCCTGCGTGCAGAGATTGCTACTCTTCCAATGAAGAAAGCAATAGAGAGCAATAAGAAAGCAATAATACCCTCCAACCGATATGAGGACAGGGTTTTACAGCCCGTACTTCATAGTGCCCAAGAAAGGGGGTGGGTTACGACAGATCCTGGATCTGCGAGTCTTGAATCAAGCTCTTCACAGTCTTCCGTTCAAGATGTTGACGCTGAAACGCATTTTTGTCCCCAGGATTGATTTGCAGCAATCGACCTGAAGGACGCGTACTTTCATGTTTCAATCCTTCCGTGGCACAGGCCCTTCCTGAGGTTCGCGTTCGAAGGAGAGGCATATCAGTATCGTGTCCTGGCCTTCGGGCTCTCCCTGTCGCCCCGTGTGTTCATAAAAGTGGCCGAGGCAGCCCTGACTCCTCTGAAGGAGAAAGGGGTTCATATTCTCAACTACCTTGATGACTAGCTGATACTAGCACAGTCCAGAGCTCAGTTGTGCAAACACAGGGACCTGGTGTTACGACACCTCAGCCTGTTGGGTCTTCGGGTCAACTGAGAGAAGAGCAAACTCTGTCCGGTGCAGAGGATCTCTTTTTTTGGGATAGAACTGGACTCGGTCGCCCAAACAGTGTGCCTCACAGAAGAGCACGCTCAGTCTTTGCTGACTTGCTTGAATACGTTCAAGAACAAGAATGCGGTTCCACCTAAACAATTTCAGAGGCTCCTGGGGCATATGGCAGCGGCCTCAGCGGTAATCCCGCTCGGGTTGCTCCATATGAGACCGCTTCAGCATTGGCTTCACGATCGAGTCCCGAGGTGGGTGTGGAAGAGTGGCTCGCTGCGGGTTCAAGTGACTCCAGCCTGTCGCCTAGCCTTTTCCCCGTGGTCAGACCTAAGATTTCTTCGGGCAGGAGTGCCCCTAGAACAGGTCTCCAGACATGCTGTGGTATTCACAGATGCGTCCACCACGGGGTGGGCCGCCACGCACAATGGGCATGCAGTGTCAGGGGTTTGAGCGAAGGCTGTCTCCCTCCACTCTTAAAGTCTATGTGGCTGCTATCACTGCAAACCATGACCGCGTCAATGACAGGTCTCTAGGTAAGCATGATCTGATCATCAGGTTTCTTAGGGGGGCTAGGAGGTTAAACCCTAGGAGGGAAAACGCTCCTCCTGCTCGCTTTGGCCTCCATCAAGAGGGTAGGGGACCTGCAGGCATATTTGGTCGACGATTCGTGCCTTGAGTTTGGACCAGAGGATTCTCAGGTTACCCTGAGACCTCGGCCTGGCTACGTGCCCAAGGTTCCTACCACTCCCTTCAGAGATCAGGTAGTGAACCTCCAAGCGCTGCCCTCGGAGGAGGCAACCTTACTGTTGCTGTGTCCCGTCCGAGCATTAAGATGTTACGTAGACCGGACACGGAGCTTCAGGACCTCAGATCAGCTCTTCGTTTGTCATGGAGGCCGGCAGAAGGGCAATGCCGTCTCTAAGCAGGGGATGGCCCACTGGATAGTGGATGCCATCACCCTGGCATACCAGGCTCAGGGTGCACCCTGTCCCCTCATTACGCGCTCACTCAACTAGAAGTGTAGCATCGTCCTGGGCTTTGGCACGAGGCGCCTCGCTTGTTGAAATTTGTAGAGCTGCAGGTTGGGCGACCCCCAACATGTTCGCTAGGTTCTATAGCTTACGTGTTGAGCCGGTTTCTATCCGTGTTCTCACCTCTAATAGAGCTGAAGAGCCGGAGTAGGACCTGCTCGGTCGGCTTGGTATATGTTCTCCAGTAATCCTTATTAGTAGATACTGTGAGTCCTCTGTCCCCCCGGCAGTCGGATGTTGCGGAGCATCTGAAGCTAGGCCCTCGAGACGATGCATCTGTCAGAACCGTTAGAGGGCTGGGAACCCCTGAGTGTTACCAAGAGGATCTCAGGTGGTAGAGGTAAGATCCATCCCAATTGAGGGTTTAATCTCCTCTTATATTCCATATGCTCCTAAGCTCTGTTTTTTTCGGAGAGAGAACAGATTCCGCACGTTCCCCTGGGACGTCCCAGAGTCCAGTTACTTAGTGCGGTACTGGTCCATGTGAGAGTCTATCTTCCTATAGACCAAACTCAGGGGATTGGTGATTCTCACATGGGGCTGGAAGGGGCAGTCTCTATGGCAAATAGAACAAAAACTGAAAACATGAGACAAAAATATTTATACTTCATAAACATTAACTGAAATAAAAATAAAATTACATTTAAAATATATATCAAAGTATAAATAAAAAAATAAAAATCAACACCACTCATTTTAGTTAAGTTTAACATAGTATTAAAATTTAAATTTAAATTAATATGAAAATATAAATGAATAATAAAATATATACTGTATGCCGTAAATTAATGTATTAACGCCTTTCTTAACTCCATACCTATGTGTAACTCTCAGGTATGGATGAGAAAAGACAACTGTATGTGAGAAGAAAAAAAAAAAAGGGCAAACAAAAACAAAGAGAGAAGGGAGAGTGATCTCCAGGTTTTCTCACGTGGATGTCCGTTTAGCATCCATGATCATCCGATCGCTCCTTATTCTCAGGTGAGTCCCTTCAGGTAAGTATAGAGGTAAGTAGAAGAACTTTAACTCTTTAAGGACCTCTGTAACTTGAATAATATTATCGAGACATGACATCCTTCAAAGACCATATACATAAGAATACTTTGTGAAGGCATAAGGTAAGTATAAAGCAAGTACCTCGAGCTCAGCAGTCATGCTGTTTGTGAGAGTGGCTGCAGTGTGCAGCATGAGTGTAATTAGTGATCAGGTGACTGCAAGCGCGCTGTGACGGCTGAACTTGGATCAGTGATACTGGCTGGTGTGATACTATGCTTAACAACTAACTTATTAACTACTATTACAGGGTTAGCTCACCTAAAAATTAAAATGATCCTGTCTTTTTCTCAAAGTGTATGTGACTTTCTTCTTTCAGACGAATCCAATCAGAGTTATATTAAAACTGAGCCTTTCCATGGTAGGGTACATTGGGGTAAGAGGCGCCTTTTATTTTATTTTCTTACAAGCCACTAGATGATAAAAAAAACAAATGAAAAGGTTGTTTATACATCTGCTAAAATGTACAGATCTATTGTATTTATTGCTAAGAAAGTTTGTTTGCTTTGATCCTACATTCCCCAGAGACTCACGCGTGATGCACATGCCATCCACCTGAAGAGAAAAGGGTTTATTACATTTGAAACCTGGACATATATCTTACAAAAAACATGGATTCGCTACAGGAGGCCTTTATCACCCCCCAGAGCTGTGTGAAGGACGTTTAATTACGGATGTGCTTTATTTCACGTCTTCTGAACTTTTGACAACAAACCCCCGTTTACTCCAAATGAAAGGCTTGGAGGGACCAGGGCTGTTTTTAATAACTCTGACTGGATTCGTCTGAAAGAAGACAGTCACATACACCTACACTCTCAAAAATCAGGTACAAAAGGGCCGGTACCTTTTCAAAAGGGACATGTTTGTACTTAAAGTGTACATATTTGAACCTAATAGGTACAAAAGTGTAACTTCTGAAAAGGTACCAGACCAGTAACTGCTTCTGTACCTTTATTTTTCTGTAGGATACTTCGAAAGGTGAGTAAAAGACAGGCTTATTTTATTTTATTATTTTTTTGGGTGATTTTGCTGGGTTTGCTCTCTTCATTTTGCCCATTCCTACTCGTGTGGTGGTCAAAACAGAAGATAAGCCTCACACCCCAGGAATCCCTGTCATGCCTTTGTTTGCACTTCACAGAGAAATGCTGTGCTGGAGGTTGGAAATATGATTCCCATGATCATCTTGTATATGTACAGATAGAAAAGATCCAAAACCATCTCAGCTTCAGTCACTGTTTTCCTGTGTGCGCTATGTGGGCATTTGCTAAACTTTGATAAGATGTGATGGATGACGATAAGAACTTGAGGAACTTCTTATCAGAGGCATGAGGGCCTCGCCGTCCTGACCCGTATGCCACATTAGAAACATAGAAGAGGTTGGGGTTGATCGTTTCATGTTGTGTAAGGATTCCTGTCTTTATAGTTTTGTATGAATTTTTGGACACAAGCCGTGATTTCTGCTCATTTTGAGCTCCATCCTGATGTGTTTGTGTGTGTGTGTGTGTTTTTGCTGTACGCTGAGAGTGGATGAATATTCCAGGCCTCTGTCCTTAGGTGTACCTCTTATTTTTTTGGATTTGTGTTCTTCCTAAAATGAACGAGTCTGAGCCCAAATGTTAAAGGTGGCCGAGGAAGAGCAGATCTTTTGATGAACTGCCAGACAGCAGCTCAACATTTATGTAGAAAACAGGTTTGGCACAGGAGAAGTAAAGACTACAAGCATTTGTTCCAAATGCATAAACTATGACCATTTTACCAAATCTTGGGTTTTTTCAACTGGGTTTTTTTTTTTTTTTGCTCAAGTCTCAGGATTTTACACTGTAAAATATTATTGAAATGCTACTTCTTAACCCTGTAAAGGCTGTAAAGTCAGATTTTTAGAAATATATATATTTTTTAACCTTCAGATAAAATATATATACATAATTGAAGAGTTGTTGTGTTTGATACATCAGAGATTAATGGATATATTGAGAATAATATAATATGAAAAGGAAAAGCAGCTCGATTTTATTAAGTGACTTAAACTGGGAAAATTTGCAATTTGGTACAGATGCTTATATTTGTATGAGTAAATTCACATTCTTCTAATATAGCTCAACAAGATCTTTATCCCAGTATAGCAGATACTTACTGTACATTAGATTACATAAATATCAGTTGCCATATTTGCAATATTAATGATCACAAAATGTCTGGATAATCAACCTCCCGGTTATGTTTAATTTAATTCAGTTTGTCACGTCTGTGTTAGATTCTATGGTAGCTCATTTGTGACTCATGACGTTCATGTGTTCATGGTTAAGTTTCTTGTTTACTTCGTGTATAAATATTCACTGTTATGTTCATTCTGTTGCTGGTTTATGTTACATTTACAGGTATTATTGGTGTTTTTGAGTTTACTTTAAAGGGTTAGTTTACCAAAAAATGTTTTACTTACCCTCAAGGCATCTGAAGTATATGAATTTCTTCCTGCAGACAAATCCAATCAGAGGTATAATAAAAATGTAATGGATGGATATTAAACTATTTATCAAATGCAGAGACCGTAGTCAAGGCGACAATAATCATTAGAAATCAGGTGTCCCCAAGTAAACAGGCCAGAGACGACAGCGGCAAAGAAAAAAAACCTTGGGAGAACCAGGTTTAGTTGGGGCCAGTTCTCCTCTGGCGAGACGCCCAGCACCTAATATCCAGTTCAAAGTTCTAAATTATAAACTAAAAGTCTTTCAAATGTCATTCATTCAACGGCTCTAATGAATGGTCTTTGAGTCAATGATTCACTATTCGTTCAAAACGTGGAATTATTCAGAAACTAACTGTATTGATCGGAGAGACAAAACAATTCTGAAGTTGCTTTAATGGTTATTTCTCTACAAAACTGAGCAAAAACATAATAGTGTGTTTAAAATATAACAAAATATTAACAATATTAACATAAACTTGTGATATTCAGAACAGAAACAGCACTAGTCTGATATTGCTCTCACTGCTCATGTTGATATAGCTTATCATGTGAGACAAAAACTCATACTGGTAGACTTGTGCCCTGATCTCTTGAATTTTATGGCATAATTGCATGTATGGAGTGGTTGTCCTGCAATATATTTGTCAACTGTGTGAATTATAAGATGATATTCAGGTCTAGGGGCCCAGTGTGTTAATTGTATTAAAATAAAAAAATATATAGTTATTAAAATAACTAATAACTATAACTACTAATTAATAACTAATTAATTAAGTTAATGCGTTTAGATATATATATATATACTGTATCCATATATATATATATGTATATGATTGAAGAGGGGGTCAGTGGTAGTTTTGCTACCCTGACAAAATTTGCTCAAAAATTAAGAAGAGTTTGCAGACCACCCATGAACCGTTTGGAAGACAGGGGCGAATTACAAATTGGTGGTAAAAGAGATGTAGTGGAAATTGATGAGAGTAAGTGTTATTATGTCAATTAACTTATGAAAGACAATTGACAGATTATTGTTTTCTTAGTGATTATGTTTTCTAATATGCTGTGTGTGTATAGTAAAACAGAGGAAGGTTTCCAAGGTCAAACAATCGACCATCCTGGGTTTTTGAAATGCTGGGAATCCATGGAAAACGCAGAAGACCAATCTTAAAACTTGTCAAAAGTTTGTCACGACTTTAACTCTTGCCACACAGTAAGAAGTATGTGAAACGTGGGACCACAATTGTTTGTGGGCAGGTGGAAAAGTGAAGTCTGGAGAGGGAACAAGAATTCCACCACATTCAAAGACCAAGTGCATGTTATTCCGTGGGCCTACTGGAGAGGAAAAACACACAGAGAGACGGTCCTCTTGGAATGTTGTTCCATGATATTCGTAAAAAGTACAGATTCTCTGTATCTTAGGACAAATGGTTTTTTCATTTGGTTGTGAAAAAAGCAATACACTTTTATATATATATATAATGTAGTGTTTTTATTATGTTATATAGTTACATATAGTTGTAATTGTTGTTGTTTTTTAATATTAATATTAATTAGGTTTTAGAATTTAGAAACCAGTACAGTTGCTATTATAAGTACTGTATTAATGGCAGTTTAACCTTAATTATTAGCTTATCCTAATCATTAAAGTTGATTATTACTCAATAATGCTATAATTAATGTGGATTTAACTTTCACTTTAGAATAGGGGGTAAAATTGCCTTTATTATTACAATATTTATGGTAGTTAAGCCTTAATTATTAGCTTACCCTAATCATTAAAGTTGAATATTACTTAATAAGTTGTTAATAACAGATAAAATGTAGTTACTGTATATTCAGTTAATTATTAATTACTTTCTTATTTTTTTTTTATAGCATAAATATGTGTCTTTAAAATGACTAATGAATTACAAATAATGGCTAATATGCCCTTGCTATATGTTCAGATAATCATTAGTCATATACGTGTTCATGCTTAACTGACATTAATTCTTTTTTCCATGAGTGATTATGTGGAGCATCTAAATCCAGATAAAGGTCTGAGTCTTGTATCGGAGCATGTCGAGCTGTGAAACTCCTCACTTTGGCGGATGGACAGCTGTCAAGATTACGAGGATGTGTACTGATGGAAAACATGATGAATAGGAAGATTAACAGAGCAAGACTTCAAAACAAGATACTGTACAGAAACCTACAGGCTGAGATGAGACAAAATCTTCATGTAGGTGTTTTGTAATGTGATTCTCATTTCATATCCAGGAAGTTTATCAGTATCAACATACCTCTGCAGTGATAACGTGGATCATTAGCAGGAAAGAGGAGGAGAATCCCTGGATTGACTAAGACAGATCTGTATCTTCTCCCTCTGCTGGATTTTAGATCTACATTTTTCAGATGGCTTGTTGTCACGTAACTGACTTCATGGTCTGCCATCAACACTCCCATCTCAAACAGCATTATCAACCTCAACAGTCAACAGGTAACAGATCTGTTTCTCATCTCTGACCGCAGGCTAACAGGAGCGGGTTTGTTATTGTAACTGACGTGATGAGGCATTCTGGTTTGTCATTCAGTGTTTGTGCTCTCGACTCAAGGAGAGTCATTCTTATATTTTTTTTATTTGTTAGCATGTTATGTTTTCATTAACACGGCAGAATCGTAAAAAAGTAGTAAAATACATAAGCAGAAAATATTCTCAGGCAGTTTGATGGGTGTGCCATCCTAGGTCTGTCATGAGACAGATCATCTGGGGGAAAAAGGAAATGAAACAGTAAGACTTTACAATACGGGTGCACAAATATGCATTAAATAATGCTTAACTGATGCAAAGATAATCATGAGTTGATTTAATTGATGCATATGCGTTCCACTGTAATACTGTAAGAAAACAAAGTGTTAGTCTTTCTAACACGCTGAACTAAATTTCACATTTGTGTTACTTGCAGTGGCAGAACAAGTGAAGAACTGAAACAGAAGGGAATATAGATACAATGTTACACACATACAACATTTCAAAGTAAAAGTCCACAAAACATGACAGGGGAACAAACATAACTGTCCGGGATGGAGTTTCTCTGGTGGAACTCGGGGGCAACCTGGCTGGCGATCATTTACAGAGCCACCCCCCAAAGAGCGGCTTCCAGACACTCGAAATACAAGTCAAGTCAAGTCACTTTTATTTATAAAGCGCTTTTAACAATACAGATTGTAGCAAAGCACTGAACATTATCAAATAGAA
>JAUYWG010000053.1:19428766-19482620 GCA_034779775.1 Enteromius afrohamiltoni
AAACATATAACATAAAATTTTCCAAATTGAATGTACACTAAACAAAATTATTGTCAGGTTCAGTAGGAAGGAGACAGATGAAGGGGAGTATAAACAAAACAGTTTTATTAAAGTTTTGAGTTTGATTGAGGGAAGCAGTATTTTGGTCTTTGGCTTGCAGCTGTGGAGTTTGGAAAGTTCTCATGTGATCGTCAATGGTGAGTGTAGTACGATCTCCTGAATGAGGTTTCCTTTCCTCATTGAGTATGGATCCAGAGAGCTCACAGATGTTAATCTTTGTCTCTGTTTCTCCTTATAGCTGCGGCTGGTGTGGTTCTCGGTGTGGACGAGCGGGCAGCGGTCTGAGGAAACAGGTAGGTGAGACAGGTGAGTGAACACAGGTAAGTGATAAGGATATCTCACGTATAGAAGGCGAGTGACTTTCGTTGAGTGCAAAATCAGCTCCGTGGTGAGTTAAAACCAGGTGAGTAAACTTCCACCTCCGTCTAGTAAGTTTCCTCCGATGAACAGATGCACTTCAAGGAGAGCTTGATATTAAAGACAGGTAAGGCTTGATTTCCAACAGGAAAGGCAGTAACAACAACGAGTGGTATTTGTAGTAGGCAATGGTAAAGGTAAGTATTTAAGATGTTACCTTGATCTCAGCCAATGAGAGAATGAAGAGCTAGGGCTTAAATACACACTCACCTGATTGCATACAGGTGGCGGCAATCAAAACTCTGGTGAATAACAGCGTGAGTTCGGCGGAGCCTGGTGGCGTGACAATTATAAACTAAACACTTATGTATTTGCCCTTAATTTTCATGAGCTGAAATCAAAGATCTAAGACTTTTTTTATGTACAAAATTGTTTCACAAATCTGTCTAAATCTTCTTTGCTTAGATAATCCATCCACCTCACAGCTGTGACATATCAAGATGCTGATTAGACAGCATGATAATTGCACAGGTGTGCCTTAGGCTGGCCACAAGAAAAGACCACTCTAAAATATACAGTTTTATCACACAGCACAATGCCACAGATGTCGCAAGTTCTGAGGAAGCATGTAATTGGCATGCTGACTTCAGTAATGTTCAGCAGAACTGTTCCCTGTGAATTAAATGTTTCAGAAAAATTGACAGCACATCCAACCAGCCACACAATAGCAGACCACGTGTAACCACACCAGCCCAGGACCTCCAGCATCTTCACCTTTAAGATCGCCTGAGACCAACCATCCAGACAGCAGCTGACAAGATCCATTGTTGTGCCATTCATCCACAACTTTCACCTCATGTTCAGCATGATAATGCACAGCTCCATGTTGCAAGGATTTGTACACAATTCCTGACAGCTGAAAACATCCCAGTTCTTGCATGGCCAGCATACTCACCGGATGTCACCCATTGAGCATGTTTGGGATGATCTGGATCGGTGTATATGACAGCGTGTTCCAGTTCCTGCCTATATCCAGAAACTTTGCACAGCCATTGAAGGATACGTGTTGCACTGCATGAGGCAAATGGTGATCACACCAGATACTGACTGGTTTTCGGACCCCCCACTACAGTAAAACTGCACATTTTAGAGTGGCCTTTTATTATGACCAGCCTAAGGCTATAATCATGCTGTCTTATCAGCATCTTGAGATGTGACACCTGTGAGGTGGATGGATTATCTTGGCAAAGGAGAAGCTTGCTCACTAACACAGATTTAGACAGACTTATGAACAATATCTGGGAGAAATAGGCCTTTTTTGTACATAGAAAACATCTTATAGTTCAGCTCATGAAAAATGGGGGCAAAAACAAAAGTGTTGAGTTTATAATTTTGTTCAGTGTATATATACACATAATTAAACTATTCAGACCCATTCTTTTTCACTTTTGTTATGTTGCAGCCTGATGCTACACTTTTTCAGGATGTTTTCATTCACATACTTCGCACGGTATGAAAACCTATATTCAAAATCAATAATAATATCCATAATCCACTTTTTGTTTAAAACTGTAATAAAACTGAAAGTTATGAAGATTATTCAAAACAACATGCATACAAACTAGAAGATTTTTCCTTTTTCTCAAGTGTTGGCACTTGTTGAAACTTGCACAATATTTCTAACCAGAAAAAGGCTGGAGTGATCTGATCACATGTGTGATGTAGTGCTGACCCCTTCCAAACAAAATGTCAGCGTCAGGTGTACTATAAACGTGGCCTGCGTCCTCTCTAACACACGAGGCCAGAAGAATCCCTATTCTTCTTCACTTACCAGGCTGATCGGTGCAGTGCCGATGACTAAAGCACAGGAATGTTTATCACACCATCTGTCTAAAAACCAGCTCACTTATTCCTCACATTCGCAGCGAGGCCCAGGGAAACATGGAGCAGGAATGCAGATTGGATCCACTCTCCCTCTTCATCTCGCTGTCCGAAGTGAATCATGAATGTTTGATGAAACTCACACAGAGCCAATGTAAGCAGAACCGTGATGAGAAACACCAAACGCTGTCAAACAGTTGAGATGTGCAGTCAAAACTGCAGCTGTGGGTAACATTTTAGCGCTGGCTTTCTCTGGACGGGCTGTTTGTCTTTTTTTCCCCATGAGCCCTCTCACATATCACCCCCACCCGCCCGACTCAGCGCTTGTAAGAGTTGCATTACCTGCGCCCTAATGCACTCCAGACAACCGCACTTCCTAATGACTCGCTTCGCTCCGAGCCTTTCCGGGCAAGACCGCGGCCACAAGCCACCTCACACATGGTAACCAGACACATGCAGGCACCTGATAAGAGCACTCGGGTTTAGATCAGAGGTTCAGCCCGACAGCGCAAACTCACAGCGCTCGAAAGCATCCAGAAACTCCCGTGGTAAATCAGAACGGGTGATAATCCTGAGAACACCGGAGCCCCTCGCCAGTGTCTGGTCTTCATTAGGCCACATTTCTCTCCACCCTCCGCCTAATTCTGCTCAGCATTATGGAGAAGAGAAAAATGGTACAATGACCTTCAAATAAACCTACAGGCAAAAACAAAGAGATATGTCAGGAATCTCCCTCATTAGGAGAGAGCTGAACCAATCGTATCCTGCAAGTCTGTAGTAGCTCACTCATGCTGTTACAAACATGCAGGATCTCTTCCAAACAACTAGTGATCATGTGTGTCTGGCTCTAAAATGGACAAAAATGAACATTGGGCTTTAACTTTAGTTGGATCTTCAAACAAAGCACTTTAGAGTATATGACACTTATGTAAAGTTATGTCAACCCTTACGTATGTCTAAAAAAAAAGACCTGTTGTGTAAATAATATACTGAACTAGATGTTTTCAGGCTTAACTGCACGTCATTTACAATAAAAAAGAAAATGCATTACAGGAAAATTTAATCAAGCAGTGGATCGATCAACTTGATAATTACTTGAATTATGAATTATGGTAAAAGTGTACTGACAATCACTTAAATACATTTAATGTCATTTCTTTCACAGAACATTTCAACATCATACACTATGCAAAAGTTTTTTAAATATATATTTTTTATATTCTCTGAGCTTTGGTGTTGCTGACTTTACATTTACATACAGTCAACACATCAAAACCAGAAAGTTAACACTTTGTTGTGTTTGAAAATAACGTAGCACCATAAATAGATAGTGTGAGATTAATGAAGCAAGCAATTGTTCAAGCATTTAGCTTGCTTGAAACATTCTCTGAGCTGTCCCCTGTGATTTATGTTTCTTAGGGCTCATTCCCGACCTTACATCACCAGTGCAGTGCTGTACCGGGTACTGAGCAAGTTTACTACATCAGAAAAGTCAAAATATGTTTATCTAATGCAAACATCAAAATGTATTATTTCACAAATCATGAACTACTGTTAGATAGTATTTTGAGATGTGCAAAATAAACTACATGAAAAAAACTTTATTAGGCAATAACTTGCACCTGTATTCATGGTTTTTGTTAAAATGAATAAAAGTTGTTAGCATTTGTGTATATATATATATATGTAATTTTTTAAAATTTTCTAGTCAGTTGAAGGTTTTTCCAGCAAGCCAGTTTTGTTGTTGTTTTTTTTCTATGCGCATTCTTATATAAAGCTCTGTATAGTACCCTTTTTAAAGAAAAACTGAAAACGTAAAGCTTACATGCACTGCATTATGTATTTCTTACGATTCCATATGGAAACTTTAGTACACTTGATCTTGATCACGTTCTCATATGCAGTAAAGTCTGTGTATAGTCTATTTTACCACCCAATCCTATTGTTTGTATGAAGGAGCTGAATTATTGCCTCCTGCCACCAGATGGTGCAAAGATCTGCCCCATCACTAACGATTGCTCATGTCACAAATACTGCTTGTTTGATTTTATGCTGCACTTTCACATGTACATGATGTCACATTTCTGCAAACAGAGTTTCAGATACTTTGATTATTTTTATGTGTGGATGTTAATGGTGCTCAAAGGCCCAATTGCGTCAGGCTGCTGCATCAGTCTTATGTTCATCACAGCACCAATCCAGCTGTCTTTCTTTAAACACGTCCCAAATGATGTTTGAAAGCAGTGCAGCGCTCCTCCCTGCTTTGACGTTTTTTTTTTTTTTTTGTGTAAAATTTTTCACATTTGTTTCATATTTGGCTCACACTCACACCAGAGTGAACATCTGCTTGTGGCCCTGTGGAGGGATTGGGCTGACCTATAGTTTGAGCTGCCTGACTGTACTGTAACAAGATGGAAAATAGCCAAATGAATGTGTTTACCGAGCATTTATGTACTCATCCTCGGCCCGTCCAAACATGTTTTTTTAAAGTGGAGTATAAAAGGAGCTTTTTTTTTTCAGTTAATTTGCAGATCACAGTGCTCCAGGAGTGTCATGCACATACAGCAGCCGCGCTAGTACTATAAAACTGATATAGGCTTATGTTCTATTATTTTCTAATTTTCATTTGAAAAAATCTAAAACTTGTTAACTATATCATACAATATCTTAATTCTTAAATATGTTTAACTAGATGTATTTTGGAATTTTGTAGATTATGTTGGTTGATCTGTAATGGGTAATGTTAGTGTAATCTATAAACTAAAAACCTAAACCTAACTAAAACCCGTCTATGTGTGTAATGCCAAAAAAAAAAAAGTTGTTTACATATATAAGTTGGGTAATATTTTACTTTAATATTATTTGTTTCTTATTAGCATGCATATTACTACAATACTAGCCATTTATTAGTGCAAATCAGGCACATATGAATGCCTTATTCTACATCCCTAATCCTTCCCAATACCTCAACTTTCACAAGAATACATTCAGTGAGCGACTGAACAAAACACTGGCATTTCAACAATGACTCATCTGAGATTTGAGCTTAGAACCTGGTGACGTGAAATATCACTAACACTTTATTTCAATGGTGCACTTTAGATATTCCTCTAACAGTAAATAACTTTGTAACTACATGTCATCTAGCAGTCATTAGAGTATTAGTATTAGTTTAACATTTTAACTTGATGAGTCCACAGCATACTCAGACTGGCATACTGAAACTTTACAATTATATGTCAATTTATTCTACTAACCCTAAACCTACCCTAACATATACAGCCTAATCTGACAGTTAGTGGACATGAAGTTACAAATTAATGAGAACTAGTTAACATTTTAGTTGACAAAAAACTTGACACCTCTGCTCATGAGCAGCAAATAAGTATTATAAGCTTATCATAAAGTAGTTTTTTCTACTTAAATTACAGATCTTTGTAATCATTTCTCATGGAGATTATGTCTTATAATTACAGCTTTTTAATTCTTGACCTTTTATTGCATAACTTTTTTTAAAATCTCATAATTTTTTGTTTATTTCTTTTGTCATCGTTATAATTGTATCGTCTTATAATTTAGACTTTATTGTAATGAATGACATTTTGTCTTTCCGTCATAATTTTGGCATTAAACAAGGGAATTTAAAGGGCTATGCAAATTAGCGCAAGATCACAAAGAATCTAACGATATGTTTGGACAATGTCTTCCTCTGGCATTCTAAATAAATGAATGCAAGAGCACCCATTCTCTGTACATTAACTACGTAAACATTAGTAAATCATGTTGTGTGATTCAATACTTCAATACTTTTCTCCCACATTTTGTGTTTGAAAGGGAGAAGAAGATCAGCTGCTGTTAAAAAATCTGGCCCTATATCTCTTTTTATCTCATCATTTCATTCTTTTTTTTTTTACCTCAAAATGAATTAAAACCAATAATAGTATGGAGTTGGAACAACACGAGGGGGAGTAAATGTATGTATTTTTGAGTAAATTATTTTTTTCTTTTTGAAACACTTTCAAAAATAAAAGTGGATGTCTTAGAAGAACCTTTTTGGTTCCATAAAGAACCTTTAACATCTGAAGAACCTTTCTGTGTCACAAAAGCTTCTTTGTTTGTGAAAAAAAGGTTCTTTAGATTATAAAAAGGTAAGAAAAAGATGGTTCTCTAAAGAACCTTTCACTGAATTGTTCTTTGTGAAACAAAAAATGGTTCTTCCATACTGACTAAAGCGTAACCTTTTAAGCAGCTTTAGGCTTTGCCGCTTTATAGATGAATACTACAGTAGTCAACACTTGAAGTGGATCTAAAACCAAAATGAGTTCTTGTCTTAGGACAACTTTGGTTAATCGTTTTGATCCATGGCCATGTTAAGGCGCTGTTATTTAGCATTATTTAGAGTGTTTTTCTTCTCCGGCAGGTGACTTTAGCATAGCAGCAGCAGTAGCAGTGAGCCGCCAGACACATCACAGCACCTCCCAGTCTCAGCCAGCATCACGGCTCAGTCCGTATACCTATAACCTCCCCTGACACTTCAAAGCCCAGCCTGCCCACAGAGTCACGGTAGGGCCTGGGGAATCATGGGAGACAAAGGAAGCAATTAAGCGATAAAGATCACTCTGAGATATGACATTTCATCCCAGGCGGATCCGGTGGTCACACTCCTTTCAGAGAAGAATACTCGCAGAAAAAAAGGAAAAGGGTGGGAATTGCTCCCTCCTCCTCCGACTGCCCTCCCCGTCTGTCTACAAACATGAGAAAAAGGTTGACTGCGGTGTGCTTCGAACCCTTCGCTAACAAAACTGCTTTTAACCCCTGCCCAAGAATGGAGCAATGAGCTGACACCAACTCGAAGAGGAGAAACTATATCCGAATCACAACAGCGAAGTTCATTTTGATTTGGTTTTCTTGAAACATCATTTGAAAATCAAAGGAAAGTCAAATAAATAAGCATTCTATTGTGGCTCTAATTGCCCCGAGATCGAGTTACAGATCTTGTTTCGCATCTGTGCTTTCAAACGGCAACGTTCAAAGCCTCGTTCACCTGTCTGTGAGCAGAGAAACCTTTCACAGGGGATCTCTGAGAAGCCTACCGATTCAAGACGGCTCCCTGAACATCTTTTTCCACCACATTCTAACAAAACCTCAAGGCTAAAGCAGTCTTAATCAGATTTAAACTGTATGCTCACTGTCTTGTTTTTGTGCTTGTTCACACTTGCTCACTTGTTGTGCTTGTTGTTTAACTGTGATTTAAAATGTGTAATATTTGACAGTATAAGATAAAAAGTCAAAATTATGAAAGACACTGATGACAAAAGTTTTTGATGTTTTAGAATTTCATTTGGCTATACTAAAACGTTTTATTAACTTTTTGTTTCATAATTCTTAATATTTTTATCATAATTTTGACTTATTTGATCTTATTTCGACCTCTAATGATCTTATAATTATGACTTTTGTTATAGTTATGAAAATGTATGACAGTTATGATTTATTATTAGAAATGGCATGTTTTTCCTTGTGGTGGAAATGAGGTTTCATATTAACTTGAAAAGTTAAATATTAATTAAATACTTAATTAAAAGTGACAATAAAGATATATGTATAATGTAAAAAAATAAACACATAAAAATACTGATTTAAACAATCACTGTTGTTTTAAACATGCTACTCAAAACAAATATATAATAAAAAATCCTGAAAAATGTATGCATGATCACCACACAGGAATATGAAGCAGTTTTTAACATTATTAATAATCTGATTTCTGAAAGATCCAGCTGAACATCATAGAAATACTTTACATTTTACTATATATTTACATGAAAAACAATTGTTTTTAAATTTTAATAATATTTCACAATATTACAGTTTTTAACTGTATTTTTGTTCAAATAATTCAGCCTTGGTGAGCACAAGAGCATTCGGTAACACTTTATTTCGATGGTGTTCTTTAGACAATCTACTAACAGTAAGTAACTTGTCAACTACATGTTAACTAGCAGTCATTAGAGTATTAGTAGACTGTCTGCTTAATATCTTCTAACACTTTATTTTGATGAGTCCACAACATACTACAATATATAAGTTGACATGTAGTTACAAAGTTACTTATAGTTAGTAGCATGTCTAAAGTTAATGGTCGGAATAAAATGCCACCGAGACTTTGTAAAAAAACCACTGTAAAATCAATTTAAGCTATTATTTACTGAAAATCCTTAAAACTCATTCTCCATTCCACATTTACAACTCGTTTGTTGAGTTTTGGCGTTCAGTGCTTCTCCACCCAACCCAAGCTGAATCTAAAGCCAACTTCAAGTTTCAGAAGAGTTGAAAAAAAGAAACACCTTTCATGTTGCACAGAAATATGCTGAAGGGAACGAGTAAATAGCCAGAAATATCCATTAGTCTTTTTAAGAAGGTGCTCTAAATGCCAACTACCTTAAAAACAAGCCCTTTTTTTGGACTGTGTTCAGTGCCACGGGCAGGGACTTCAAACATGAGAGAAGCACACCTGTTTGAAGGGTTAAGAGGGATGATGGGAAATAAGTAGAGGCCAGCGGACAGTCACCAGCGGGGATATCCGAGGGCCATCTTTTCATTAGGTGTACCTAATGAAACTGCACAACAACAGGGAAGAGAACCCCACTGCTCCGAAATTACACCGAAAACAAAAGGGCCTTTACATCGTCACATCAAAGTGTTTCCACTGAAAGAGAAATGACAGGTCGTTTAGAGCAATCAGAAACAAGTGCTAGGTACCATAACGTGATCGCTGCCACGAGATCAATCTTTTCAGATCATTAATGTTTTATATACACACTACATGTCAGAAGTATGTGAAGAGCCCTTCTAATTAGTACATCTGAGTACTCCAGCCAAATCCATCACGGGCAGGTGCATAAACCAGACAATAGTGCAGCTTCTGAGATATGTACCCATGTAAGAGTTGGGTTTTTACGACACATGTAGTTGTGAATTAATTTACAATTAGTTGACATGTAGTTACAAAGTTAATTATAGTTAGTAGAATGTGTGAAGTGGATGATCAGAATAAAGTGTAACCTGCTCTTTGCATCTAATGATCCACACTAATGTTTAAAAGTTTTTTTTATATGTTTTAAAAATAATATTGTCTGCAATTATTTGAGTAATATTGTAAAATGATTACAATTTAAACTAGCACTGTTTTCTATGTGAATATATGTCAAAATCTAATGTATTTCTGTGATGTTCAGCTGTATTTTCAGCATCATTACTCCAGTCTTCAGTGTCACATGACCTTCAGAAGTCATCTAATATACTGATTTAATTGAGACACATTTCTGATTTTACAGTACATTAAAATAGAAAAAAGTTTTCGGATATTTTCTCAGTA
The DNA here is from genome assembly GCA_034779775.1 of Enteromius afrohamiltoni. NCBI lineage: Eukaryota > Metazoa > Chordata > Actinopteri > Cypriniformes > Cyprinidae > Enteromius > Enteromius afrohamiltoni. The sequence continues at coordinate 19,438,443 of JAUYWG010000053.1, forward strand.
CAATAGTCTAAGAATGTCGTCATATTAGCCACATTTCAGAGAAATCTCCTATATAGAAATCGATTCAGTGGTCAGTATTGTCAGTAGATGTATGTAGCACACAGAAGATATTTTTTTAAAACCACCAGCTCTCTGTTGATCTGCACGACAAATTCATGGTTAATTGTTCTTGCATTGTATAAATGAGTCTGCATGGAAATACATTGTTGCAAAAGGAACATCATATTTGTGGTTTTCTGCATCAAATCTTTTAAAAACAAATGGGATTACTTTGAATAAACTGTATTAAGAACTAGTCTAACCAACAAGTCTGATCAATATTTTCCTTGAGGAAAAAACTCACAGATGAGTTTGTTTCTTCACCAGGTTTGGAGAAATGTAACATTCCATCCCTTGCTCATCAATGGATGCTCTGCAAAGAATGGGTGCAGTCAGAATGAGAGTCCAAACAGCTGATAAAAACAACACTGCAGTCCATCGGTTAACATCTCGTGAAGCCAAGCAATGTAAGAAACTAATCCATCATTAAGACATACGAGTCCACAATGCATTATAAAGCTTTGTCCTGTGAAAAACCCATCTCCTGTCGTCCTTCGGATCAAAATGCTGTTTTGGCTCGTATACCTAATATGTGCAGATTGCTCTCCTGATTCAGGCCAGAGGCAACAATATAAAGTTAAAAACATCTTAATGATAGATTTATAACACACAACTTTTGACTTCACAAGACATTAATTGATGGACTTGTGGATTATTGTGATGTTTTGATCATCTGTTCGGACTTTCATTCACAGCAGAGCATCCATTGATGAGAAACTGATGCAGAGACACATTTCTCCAAATCTGATGATGCATCTTGAATGACCTGAGGGTGAGGATAAACTATTCCTTTAAAGATGGGTTCAAAACGAGTTAAGCCCTTCCAGCTGAATTTTGTTGAATATTTCAAGAGCTAAAGTTGCTAGGTTTCTTCGATTTTACTCTTCCGGGTTCAAGACCTTTGACCCTACAAAGCGAAAGACTGAGCTTTGTTAGCAGTGTTAATGCAGTTCCCTCATTAGCTACCATATCTGACTGATCCAGATCTCAGACCTCAGAGCAAAGGACCAGGCCGAGACTGAGTGACATGAATAACCCTGCAGTTGCAAAGATGCAAAGCAGCCGCTTCTAGTGTGTCACCCACTTGGCTCCCGCTCCGTACACTTGGGGCTGTGCATGAATACAGGGCAGTGAGCGGGGGACTGAAACAAGAGGATCTGACCTCCACCTGCACTGACATCAGCCGTTATTAGCCAACTGATCCCCTACCATCAAAACAAGCCACGCATCCACCGCTTAGTAAGAGCTGCTGCGAGGGTGCATGATGAAACAAGTCCGAGCTGTGGACCGCACAGAGAGAAAGCTCCTGCTCAACAACAAACCTACTTCATCTGAAACTAAACGTCCTTAACGCACACATTAGATGAGACTGTGGATTCATTGAGTACAAATCAACGTATACAATCTGACATTTTAAAAAGATTGCACCCAAGTAGTTGGTTGTTTTGTTGCAACCGCAGCAGGTGAATCTGCGCATCTTTCTACAAGGGTCTGGTGTGATATGAGTGATGTTATCTTCATGGAGGGAGGCCAGTCGATGTGCATCTGCTCCAAGAAAATTTGGAAAAGCTCAGCCTCTGCCCTAAGCCACTTCAAAATGAAATTCCTACCTTCCCTCATCTGACAAACCTGTGTCTGATATAGCCTTCAAAGGAAAAGTGGCAAGCCTGTACCTCCAGGCTGAGGTAATTTGACTAAAGCTTTGCAAAGAGAGAAGACAAATGTTGTGGGCTTTTTTTTCTCTCCAAAGATTAGATGTGATGCTGCTTCTCTTACAAGTTAATCGCTGTAAATGGGTCGTCCCAGGGAACACAGTACATGGAAATGTATACCATAAACCAGTGCTAAATATGAAAACATAACCCTTCAAAGTACATTATTTCAAAACTTCATATACTTTTATATACATATACATTTTAACAGAAGATTACAATAGCTGGGTCGCTCAGAATAGCTTCTGATATGCCACGTAATCATGTTTTGTGACACATTAATGCGCCATTAATGCACCTAACCAAAGTATTTAATATTCATTGTACCAAAACATTTTTTAAATGGAGATAAATATAATTATAAACTCTTATGAAAGTGTGGAAACAAATGGCAAAAAAATATAGCCAACATTTATTATTTTTATGCTTAATAACTTATTAATTCCTGTTAGTCGCCATATTAGTCTGAATATGATGTTTTCTCTCTCTCGCTCTCTGTGGAGCTACTGAAATGATTCCTGTTGGATAGACCAATTCCTTTATAAACTGGAAGCATGCTTAATAATCCTAATGGAAATGGCCAGTATAGCGATAGCACAATATCCTCCGGAACTAATCAAACTAGAAATAAAAGGTATTTGACTTAGTAATTCTTCAGAGATTCTTATTGGAGCCCATTATGACTGAATCCAAGTTATGACAGGAACCCCTTCACAATATTTTTGACTGTATAGGTAGCACCAGAGGATATGATCAATTTCAGCCTTAAACCCGAAATGCATTTAACAAAAGAGTGAAAGATGATCGGACAGTGATGCCAAACGACGCTTATTGACAGTTCAAAGGGCTTCCGTTGGTGTTATCGTGGAAAGTGGCAGTAAATGAGTGATTTAGAGCCTGACAGGCGTCTGTATTCAGTCTGCTGATGGAGACACATCGTCTCACCTTTGATTTGTTGTCGCGTCGCGCGCAGCGCCGTGTCGCCAGATCCACGCACGTGTCTGTCCCATTCAGAGCCACGCTGTCTAGCCGCTATTGTTAGGATCACAGACGCACCTGGATGAGGAGGACTGCTGTGACACGTTGTAAAAGCAGTTTCATTTAGGTATGATCATGTATTCCCTCTCCGGCCTGCGTCACAGCATGTTACGTATATCTCTAAGCATTTTCTTTTTCTTTTTGCAGTGCAAACCTCTACTGTTCAATCACATAAAGACAACATCCTATGCATTTATAATGATGTTGATGATGTTAATAACAACAACAATAATACTCATCCTTATTCATCCTTAGTCTAAATGCTTTCAGTAGGCTTTTCATAGCTTTAGTATCTGCCAGGTGAGCAGAGGTGTGTTCATTCACAGCACAGACTTTCACTTCCCACTTCACTGATCGAGTCAGACAGCTTGTTTTTCTGCATTGCTTTTCAAATGAGCATTCTTCACCCCAAAATAACATGTGTAGGTATAAAATCTGAAGAAACTAAATATTTTTAACCCCATTCCCCCAACCAAATTTGTAGGCCTATTGCTTTGGGGTTTTTTTTTCTGATTAGTTAATTACAGTAATGTAAAATTACTTTTTTATATTTTTTGCATTAAAATAATGAGAAGTGGGATGTAAATTATGCTTAATTTTAATAGGAGGTATTTTTTTTAGGCAGATTCTTTTTTTTTTGACAGATTCTATGACTTTTTGCATGTTTTTCTTTTATTTTAATTTTGCTGTATTACTTATCAAAATTAAACTTTTTAGAACACGCTCTCTGTGATAAAACAGGTATAGGTATGAAATGTGATAAAATAGGTATTTGTTTACATATTTGGACATTAATCTGTACAAGAAAATGTTTTTCTTTATATGTTATCAATACCAAATAGCATATATTACAAGCATGCTATTTTAAGACAAACATACAGTAGAGACTTGAAAATGGCTGAGATTAGGTGGAAAAGTCACTTGCAGCTAATAAGCAAAGTCAGCATTAGTCAGGTAATAATTCACAAAATATGTTTGAAAATGAGATAAATAAAATGAAACCATGAGGTTTTAGAACTGTACCCACACACACACACACACACCTGCACTACAGTACTGTGTTTCATGATTTAGTTCTTTAAACAGAGCATCACACTGCCTTTTATTAATATCACGTTGTTGTTGGGAATGTTTCACAATTTATTTAACAACAAAGTTATTTGGGGAACATGTAAATCACATGCCGATGCACATCAATACACATCTGATCTCTTCGTCCGATACAGCAAGAAAATCAGTTTTCCTAGCATTTCACACAGTGCTCTATTTTAAGTACACAAACGATGCTTTCTGAGGGGGTCGCTGGGCTACGCATTTGGTGAATGTATATTGCATTAAAGAAATAAATACTACCAGTAAATAAACTTTAGTGGCTAATTCTTCTAGCTCATAGAAAAACCCTTATACAGTCTGATATACATTATGAAAAGCTGTACAGCTGAATTACCATTAAAATAAGGACGCTTTTATTTTCTTTTTTGTTTTAATTATGTTGATATAAATATATATTTATATATACTTTTTTGTCAAAATATACGATCGAGGAGGCACGAAACACACATCTCAACAGGGACGTTATAAATAAGTGTCAGCGGCAGCCACATCCCTCCACCACCATCTCCTGATAGTTTTTCAGCACCACCCTGTCCGTCTCGTCCAGGTAGAGCATGGAGATTGCACTGAGCTCGGTGGGAACGCAGCAGGCCTTGGGAATGTTGGTGTTCACCGAGTTCACCAGCGTCTGCACAATAGCGTGATTGGTGGAGTTCAGGTGGTCAGCCAAAGGGAACGGACACTCCCCGTGACAGTAGTACGCCTGATATCCGGGCGGCGCCACGATCCAGTCGTTCCAGCCCACGTCGCTGAAGTCCACGTAAAGCGCGTGCCGCCGGCAGTTTCGGTTGCGCTTGCGACCTCTTTGCTTGGGGCTGCGCTTCGCTCGGCGTGTCAGCGGGTGGCTTTTGCCGTCGTGTCCAAACGTGACCAGCAGCGGGCGAAGCTGGCTCCAGTCTGCATCCGGGAGCGGGTGTAAGGAGCGGCTGACGCGGACGTGGGCCCCCCGGTGACTGGAGGCTGGGTCCAGGGGCACCACCTCCACGGCCAGCCCGTGATTGGAGCTCTTATCTCGAGTCCAGCGCAGCACGGCCGGACTCACGTCGAAGCTCTCCCATCGGGTGGTGTTGTGGCGCACCAGTCGAGTGTCCAGCAGCTGCGTGATGAGCTGCCCGGCCCGCGGAGGCTTCAGCACCTCGTATATGTTTATCCGGTGGAGAGTGTCGTCTCCCATGGTTCGGGGATCTGAGATTGCATCATCTATCTGTTGCCTGTAGATACGCAGCTCTGCGGTAGAAATGAGTTCCTCCTCTGGGATGCTGCTGAGATTGAAGACGAAGTGCAGAGGAGTCTCCGGTGAGCCATCTGACAGCAGCTCTTCCATGTGCTCTAGAGGAGGACAATCAGAAAACCGCATTAGATACGCTATCATGACCCAGTTTTTGAAACTAAACCTGATTAGGCATCCTGGCTGCAATCAAAAAAATGTATCTGTTTTCTCAAATTCAATTAATGGTTTGGTTCAGACCTTACAGATTTAATGTAAACGAAAGCTGCTGTAATATGCTATAATTTTCTTGTCTACGTTTATTTAAGTATTACTACAAAAACAAATACCTTAATGTTTATTGTGATGTATTTTTCAAAATATACACACAAAACCCCGCATTTTCCTGCAGTCGGTAAATCTAGTCATTATGTGATCAGCACATCAACACTAAAATAATATTTAAACAAAATGGTTTTCTTGATTTTTCTGAGGAATGTCCATAAAAAGCTTGTTTTTTTTAAGTGTACAAACATGAAGGTAATGCTATACATTTAAGAATGTACTTGACACACATGTTGCATGTACTTACTATTATAATAACACTTAATTATGCATAATTACGTGCAAGTAACTCTAAGCTAAACCCTAACTATACAGTAATTACATGCAGTTAATTAATATTTCTCAGCATTTAATGTATAATTACACTGCAACAAGGACACCTAAAGTAATCAATACTATGAACTCTTATCTACAAAGTGATACCTAGCAATGCATTGTAGTGATGCAAACTAATGCATGGTTTTGATCAAATCAGAATTCCTGTCTGGAGTAAATCTGCATTACGGACCTCCTCAAGGTAACTACTCAACTACAAGGTATCTGTCATATCACACTCTTTCTCCAATTTGGACTTTTTTTTAACAGATGGCTATAAACCCATGAACTTCATTACAGTATCTTGTCAATTACACATTAAAATAGGCAGTAGTTTCAAGTCGTTTTATAATAGATACATTTACTGTTATGATTAAAACCTGACTACTGTTGACTTAATGAACTACAATTCTAAATGAATAGAGTTCATTAATATAACCATTTTGGGTTTAAAAAAACTCCTGCTTTGCATTCATACCATGTTTATGCTCTGCTGTTTGCTGTAATCTGAATTTCACATAATGAATGCCAAATATACCCTTTTCTTTCAGAAGCCTTAACTTGAACAGCATCTTCAGTAAAGGTAAAGAGTGTGGGTTCTGCATTATTTATATAGTTCTTTATTGAGCAAGAAGTGAGAGTTTCAGAAACACTGAAATAAACTAAAACCACTGTGTCATTTATACTCCTGCCTTTCAACTGCATGTTTCCAGTCATCTAAGTGCATTGGTCTAATCGAAAATTCTACTTTAAAACTGCTATGTTCAATTGGCAAAATAGCGTTTACATAAATAGCACTCTTCAAAAAAGGCAATTTTCTTTAAATAGTACGATGTTGATGTGCAGAACACATACTGGATAGACTGTGCAATGACTCGTCTGCTCTTTTTTATTTATAATAAGTAAATTAACCTGAAAATGTATAAAAACCAAACATTTTACTTTTATTGTAAGTGCAAGTTAAACTCTTACATTAGAGCTAATGTAGCTCTTTTTATACCGTCAAATCAAGCTGTAAAAAGCCCAAAAAATAATAATTACGCAGGTCAAACATGTTTATTTTTCATTGTAGCTGAAACTCTCAACTCTGACTCATTTAAGTATGCAGGTAAAAAGACAAGTAAAATAACAAGAATAAACTGTTTGACTATGCTGATGGCCTCCTGTCATCTCCATACTGAACGTGTGTTTTTCTGAAGCCTTCTGGGAATTCTGTCCGCCTAAGAGACCGCATTGCTGGCAACAGGAGTTTATTTAGAAATCTGTAGAGTAGCATTAAAAATAATTGCATGTTGGGGAAAGTCCCTTGACGGGACCCACATGACAAAGTGTGCTGGTGCAGTCGAGTCTAAGTGCCTCCGTCTTACCTTCGTGATGGAATCCTCTCACAGTGTTTGCTCGACTCGTGGACCTCTCAGGATAGTCGAAGCTCACGTGGTGCGCCTCTCCGGCCTCTTCGGCCTCCCCTGACTGCAGGCGATAAAGGTCCAGCAGATACTGGGGCACCACAGCCGAGTAGCTGGGTCTCGGTCGCCTCTGCAGCCCAAACATGTGCAGCAGCGTGGCTTCAAAGTCCCGCAGCAGTTCATGACTCTGACCCAGGTGCTGAGCCGACGCTTTCTTCTTCCCTTCCTCGGGTATTAGACTAGCATAGCTGCTTTCTCCCAGTAGGACTTGGCATAATAAAATGACCATCAGCATTCGATTACCAGGAATCATGATGTCTCTGGTGGGCAGGCAGGACATTTCAGGAAGCAGAAAGGAAAAGCAAGACTTCAGTGAAAGATGTTTGACTCCCCATTGTCACCTTGCTTTCAATAATTAAACTGGATACCGTTAAAATGTCATTGACATTAAGGTCAGAAACATACTTTGCGCAAGTTCTCTAAGGCATAATGCTTGGTCAATGATTTGCAAATATGCGGTCCTGTAACAGACCTCCTTACTCAAGGGGGCGACAAGGTTTCCTTCGAATGTCTGCGTCATTAGACTATCTGCGTTATTTTTACTTCTACTGACATTCTCAGCAATATTCCCTTCAAAGTATCGCTTCACCAAGACAGTAGTTGTACTAAAAGTACAAGAAATGCGTCCAATGTTTCAGAATGCAACAAAGAACCTTTCAGTGATGCGTCCTTAACAGAACATTTCTTTCTTAGTGTGAAGAACATTTTAATTTATTTTTCCACTATAAAGAGCCTTTTGTGCAAAGGAAAGCTTCCCTTTAGTTTTAAGAGTGTATGGACACACACAAAAACACATTTTCCAAAATATCTTCTGCAGTGTTCCACAAAAGCCGTTTAGTAACGGTTTGGAATGAAGGTTGGGTGAGTAAATGATGACATCATTTTCATTTTTGGGGATACCTATCCCTTTAAGGGCCGAAACAAACTACAGTTTGGTAGTCAAAACCGATGTCAAACAAGGACAAAAAACCTACAATTTTCAAGTGCTTGCACCGCAACATAAAAAAGCTTAAAGCTAAACTCCTTATTGACCACCGTTTTTGTAAAGAATGACTAAGCCTTTTAATTTGCTCCAAATATGTAACAACCCCATCACACGATTAGGACTGGATAGGCGTGGTCCACTTACCGACAGAAAATAAAGCATGGGAAAACAGTCCATGTTTGTCGAGAGCTGATACAGGACGAGTTCCTCAAGTGAATGTTACGTGGTCCTGGAAGGCTGTTTAAGAACTGCGGTCAGATTCCTTTCCTGAAACACAAGGGTATATTCGCCGTTTAATATCTTATGTAATCCGATTACAGCAAACATTTCAGAAAAAGCATGGCATGAGTTCACTAAAACCAAAATGCAAGTTTGAGCCAGACAGACCCCTGAAACGCTGCTTATAAACGAGCAAAGATAACCTGTTGCACAAGACTGCCAGGTGTGAACACCTGAAAAGACGGCAATTCAATTTACATACAAATAGAGGTTCGTTTGTCAGCAAAGGAATCTCAAGACTGCCTCTTTTATTGATGGTCTTTTAAAAACCCTTCCTAAAGAGTCTTTAAAAATCCCCCAACCCAGACTGGCCATACAAGCGGCACCGTCCTGGTCCTACGCCTTCGTGATTTATTAGAACCCATAACATTTAAATACGCTGCAATCTAATTTGCACCAAAAGCCGAATGGATATCAGAGAGTAGCTGCACTAATAACAATCACAAGTGCTTTGTGAAAGGTCTCAGAAAACAACGTCATCACTGAATCCACAGCTGAACTCAATAGTTGAGTGTAGCAACGCATGCATTTTGTCATTACTTGGACTTAGTTCCGCTGGAGCTAGTCCAACCATTACAACAGGAATGATGCATTTTAACAAGAACACTGTGTGTGTGTGGTCATGAGAGTTATTTCTCTCTCTCTTTCTCTCTGTCTTCACAGTTGGGAGACTTGTGCTGCGATTCTTGACCGATCTACTGAAACGCAGATTCTTAACAGGAGGCCAGTGGCTTTTAGATTCATAAAATCTGCTGTTTGAACAACAATGCAGCTAGCGCAGCTATTCAAACAGTTCATTACGTCGAGAGAAAACCATAAAAATGAGCGTAACTAAAAGACTTTGATCAGCCATGCCAGAAAACATGTAACAAAGCACAAACGATTGGTTTCTTCAGACCACCTACACTTGTTTAAAAGCTTACAGATACTGCCCTAAATATTTACAGAATCCCTGTTTGAAGATGGAGTGCAATGCATGTGCTTTTGTGCAGAGTGGGTTTTATAGTGCAGTTTGCTTCCTTTAATTTGGCAGAGTCGTTTAAAGCTCACAGCCCTCGACTTTGCTCTACCCTAACCCTGCTTAATGAGATTAGGTTATGCACAAGGTTCTTCTGATGTGTACGGGGGAGTAATTTACCACAGTAACAGACGATATGAGCGGCCAGTTTTAGGATCTAACTTCTGTCAAGTTTAAATCAAAAATCAAATCTGGACATCCAAGCAGCATTCTGTCCATTCGGGAAATGAGGCAGCTTTAGGAAAGTGCAATTGCTAAAGTTTATGGATATGTACAGAACAGAATCTGTATTGCATTGACACAATCTCTAGACCAGGCTCAAAATCATTTTGCATGAAAAACAACAACAGAAATACGCATTGAAATGAATTAAAATATTAAGTTAAAGAAAAGAATGCAAGTAAAGCTTTAATCTAATTGTCACTCCTTTGCAAATTGTTTATCAAAAGTAATGGTTTTAATGGTTTTGTAAATCGTACCAAAGCCTGCAAATACAGTATTTAGAGTATTATAATATAAGCACATTATCACATCCACCAATAACTATTTTCTTGGCCTGAAAAGGCTCAAGACCTCTGCTCTAGTCTAGACAACATCTGTTGATCTGTAATCATCGGTGGACTATTTGACTACAGCTCTTGCAACAGTGTTTACATCTTAATAAGTATGTGGTACGAAAAGATATTTAGATAGAATCTTGTTTCTTTTTCTTTTCTTTTTTTGCTTTCCACCTCCTCGAACTAAAGATAAACATCCCTGCCAAGTGACTCATGGGTTGTGTCTCTTTATGTCTTAATGTACCTCATAAAACCTTTCAGACTGTTCTTATGCTTGAGTGCCATCACTCTTCACTACCACTCATTTGAGACAAAGTACGAGTCTTCAGAACATTCGTGAAGGTCAAATGCACTAACTGAGTTGCACACAGGAGACCGGTTTCACTTAAATTATTAAATCAAATAAAGAACACAGCTATTGTGTTTATTGCTAACTTACAACGACAACGTAAGCGCTCCGTAAAGCAGCGTATAGTTGAAATAGGCATGCGTTAGGATTTGATTGGATTTAAAACCAGTTTAGTAAACACGCAGAATTTAGATTGCAAAAAAAAGTTAATCTTAATTCGCTGATAATAGCATATACCACCATCATGATTTAGGCCACGGCAAATAAAACTGCACAAATGTGGTACGAGCCGCTAAAATTAAAACATAATGTCAATTCTGTCTGAATGAAAACCATACTGGTACATTAAGAGCAGATGTGGAAGCTCTCATCCACTCGAGTGCGCGGTCAGGTGCCTAAGCAATGTGTTGGTGGTTCTAAACTTGCCAAAAAACTCTTAAGCTATCAGGTAAGCACAGAATACAATTTTAAATTCGGTCTAAAATTCCCAAAGCCTCCCCAATACAATTCGACAAAGCAGAACGCTATTCTGTGTGCACAGCTTTGTTGATTACAATATTTGCATCTGGAGACGTGAGGACAGGTTTATGGAATATAATGGGAGCGTTCTTGTCAGTCGCGTCGCCTTCAGAGAATACAGGGCGTAAAAGACTTCCATTCAAAACGTGTGTCACTGGGTCTAAATAATAGCGCGTGCCTCGGATGCGGCCGTAAATCACTACTTGCTACGACCATACCGAAGTACCGTGTGTGGTAAGACGCCAACTTACCATTGGAAGAGATGCGCTCGGTATTCCTGGGCGAGAAGGCGGTAAAACGGAGATTTCGAAGGAGTTCACCTCACGTAGCAAAAGTCCAAGCCTGCAGCGAGTGTTTAAATCATTAGTTCCGCATCACGTCGGAGAAGGCAACCGAGTCCAGTGCGAACGCGGATCTGTGTAGCTCCAACCAAGAATAGTCGAGCACGGAGAACATCATCGACTGATCCCGCATCCAGTTCTCCAGGCAGTTTTTATGTGACCGCCCTATGAAGTTCCTTTGCCTCCTCCCCTGCTCTCTCTCAACCCACCGCTCTTCACCCAACACCTCAGATAAACCCCAGAGAACGCAAACACACAAGATCTGCTTCCTTCTTTAAGTTACATGCGCGCACTGCAACACCACGCTGTGGATGGATACTGCGGTATCTTCTGGAGTGTATAATCAGCGCGCTGGCAAGCACATGCAATCTATTAAATGTTTCCCCCCCCTCTTCCAGGGATGTCATCACATGGGTTGACCACACTAGAACAGGAAAAGATGTTTATTTGAGTAACAGAAGAATAAACTAAAAGTAATAGGGTTCAAATAAAATTGAGCTACTCCCAAAAGTAAAGGTTCTTCAAAATGGTCCAAAACTGCAGCAATACAGGTTCAAAAAAGAACATAATTTGGAATGTATAATGGGGTTTATTGGACAAATCATTCATGTGTACTGTAGATTATTGTATTGTTTTAATATATATATAGTGTGCTTAACAAACCAACAAACAAACAAACTGACCTTGTGGAAAGCGTGCAAACAAAGAATGTTCTCAGAACTTTGTTACTTTGTGTCATATTTTGACATTATCTTCAATAATGTTAATAAAATAGTTATTTTGACTTATATATTATATGTATATTTTATATTAAAGGCATACTGACTGAAATAAAGTCATAATATTAAAAGTTTTCAAGCCAAATAACTTGTTGAAATCACTGTGTAGTGAGCACTGTCATGTTGTGATGGAGATCAGTGAATGTTTCCTATTAACGTATTTCACCAAGCCCGGAAGCCTTCTCCGTTTGACCTCCTGCCCCTATAATAACAATTAACCCCCAGTGTGTGAAGAAGCACTTGCAGACACCCTCATTACCATATTATTTACCTGTCTGGCTCAAGTGCTTTGAGTTACAAGGCGATAAAGTGCCACCCTCCCCCAATCCCACCTTCTGCTCGCTTTGTAAAGGAAATGTCATCACACATATGGAGAAATATTTAGAATGGAAAGTAGCATGAAATCAAAATTCTGAATGGACCTTGTTGAGATTTTAATACAAATTCCTGGACATATCTGCGCTAGATTCATCTGTTTATCTTTATTCAAAATAACCTGCCTTTCCTCTGAAATCACTTCCAACTTCAGCAGAGGTCACTAAGCCCTTTTTCTTTTTTTTTGAACATCTATGTTCATTTTGATAAGAAAAGGCCCTTTTTTTTGACTCAACCAATGTCAAATTTTTAATTAATTGTCTATTAAATTTATGTTCAATACTGACTGACATTGATATTTATTTATTTTTTAGGATGTGTAACCAAAATCCAACTTTAACTTGTAATGATCAAGCTGGATGTGCCAGCTCAGACCACTGGCTGGCACTCCAGCGTCAGATAAACTCTTGTGTCAATCCTGGACTCTTGTCAATGAACTAATGACTCCGCCCCTCGTATCTGTTGTCATGGTTTTTCATTTATGTCTCCACCCACCCTATTCGTTGCCATAGTGTTTCATTCAAGTACCCAGTAGTCTAATCTGATGTGTATTTAAATTCCCGGATGTCTTTGTGTAATCACGGTTTGTTATTTGTTTGTATGTCATTGGATGTTTACCTTATTCCTAGATTCTCGTGTTCCTAGTTTCCCTGTTTTCCTGTGTATTGCATTTACTGTTGCCGACCCTTTTTACATTCTTTGGATAATTAGAATGTTTCTGCCTAATATGTTCCTGTTTGCTGTGATCTACCCTGCCTGTCTCACTCTGTCCTGTAAATAAACATTTTGCATATGAATCCAAACGCCTCCTCGTTTCAACATCATGACAGAACGAACCATCTAAGAGGATTCACGTGAGTTCCAAGACTATTCATCGCCTTGCAGACGGGATTATACACCAGTTTCCATAACTCATTTGTGGTCACAGTTTCAACACGGACGAGCAATTGAGGACTATGTCGAGGACTGTCACTGCGTGAAGGCGGAAGAGGACTTTATTAAGGATTGTTTTTTTGTGTGGCCTGGATTTTGAGGCGCTCAATCAAGTGCTGGACACTAGAAAAGCTCACAGACTAGGTGCTTTCACTCTGTGGATCACGTTTCACCTGCTTTTTGGTTCCACAAACCACCATTTAGTCAAAGATTCTTTAAAAAAACATTATTATTTTATAATCTAAAGAACCACCATAAAGAAGCTTTTGTGAAACAGAAAGGTTCTTCAAATGTTAAAGGTTCTTTGAACCATCTTCTTTTATGGCATCGCAAAGCACCTTTATGTTAAAGAGTAGCCTTTACAACAGTGCCAGATAAAAAACAGTTTTAGCAGAAAAAAATTAAGTAGGTACTTCCATAAAATGATTAGATCAATGTTTCTGCTTCAAATGCTCCACAAATTGACTCTTACTGACTGGCATTGTAAGTGCATCATTGTAGCTTTGATTTATGCTTATTTTGTTGTATTAAGTGCAGACAGAGGAATCAAAATGATTTTTTTGTTATTAAACATTGTCATATGCTGCAGATTAACATAAAATGTTCCACTTACATTCCATTAACAAGATTGACATTCCACTAACTATAAGTAACTTTGAAACTATGTGTCAACTAATTGTCATTAATTCACAGCTACATTTCTACTAAATCTCAGAGTTGGGTAGGTTTAGGGTTAGTAGAATAAGTTGACATATACTTGTAAGTTTCAATATGTCAGTATGTATGTAGTGGACTCATCAAAATAAAGTGTTAGAAGATGTTATGCAAACAGTCTTCTAATACTTTAATGACTGCTAGTTGACAAAAAGTCTACAGTGGACCATCAAAATAATAACAAGTGTTACCCAAAATGATAAAATAAACAAGAACCGTGACAAAACTTTAAAATAATAGACATGAAAACAGAACATATAACAGAACTCCAACTTTCAATTATATTGAAACGGACTTAAGCAAGGTTGTAAACATAATTTTTTATTTTTATTTTTTGTATTTTAGCAACACTTTGCGGCATTTTCATTGGAAATCACCCATAACAGATGAAAGGATAGTATGACAAACCAACCTGATCTCACGGCAATTCGTACATATTTTACGAGGTGGCTAATTCGTACGAATGTGTACGACCTCATTCCTATGATTTATTCCAAATCGTACGTATTTTACGAGATGCCAATTCGTATGAATTTGTACGAATTACCTAAACATAACCCCGCCCCTAAACCTACCCATCACGTGGTTTTAGACAAATCGTACGAGTGAGGTCGTACGAATTAGCACAAATTTGGCACCTCGTACGAATATGTACGAATTGCTCGTGAGACTGTGTTGGACAGACATATCGGTTTGCTCAGCGGACATACAAACTAACGTTTGATTCTGAATATGAATGTTGTGTATCAGATGCAGATACTGAAACTCACTTAGTTCATCTGTCTCATAATACCCTACACAATCTAATAAGCTTTTAACTTAAGGCAACTCAGCGTTCCTCTGTTACTAGTTGTAAATAATGAGTCAATTAGGATAAGGTTTATCTGTTAAACTGTCATAAGATTTGAATCTGTATTGGAAAGTTGTTCCTCAGTAAGCTACTCATTGTAGTGTTGTGTATGCTTATATGTATACATATTGTAAGTGTATATTTGTTAAAGGCTCTGTGTTCAAGCCTTTTAAGCAGAAATCTAAGCATGTCTGAATTGTGTCTTCACCTAATGCCCTGCATCTTTTGTTACTGTCAAACAGCCATAAAGCCAGATGTGCATCTCTCTTAAACACAAACACGGCTATCTCTCTTCCTCTGTGACAGCTGGGCAGAAGATGTGTGGATGGACCTATCAGAGTTGCTTGCTGAAGTGTGTTGGACCCCAGACCTTTTTTTAGTTTGCTTTGTAAGTGTTGGAAGACACTTTTGCCGCAACATTGTCCAGACCTTCTCCTGAGTGCTGCAGTACCTGTTGGACCACCGGAGGTCACAAAGGGGAAATTTCCTGAAAGATTTAAAAGCTTTTTTATCAGAAGATGGGCCAGCACTTGAGAGTACTCCTTTAATCTAAGAGGACGTATTGACACTTGGAAGCAATCATCACGGCTGGGGCTGTAACTCAGAGCTATGTTAAAGCTATGTTTAATTTTATGAAAATACTAAAGTTTAAAGTTCCTCTATTATAATTAATGAAAGGTTAATATTTTGGTTTTTGGAGCTAGTCCCCAAAAAACACTTTCATTGACTTTCATTATATGCATTTATTTTTTACATGATATGCTCAACTACTCCAAAATTATTTGCTTAACGATTAATTTTTCAAATCTGTGGTTGGTTATTTTTATCTCATGCCTATTAAGCTCAGTGTTGCTTTGTGCGTTACCGGGGAAAACGTCTAAGGTTACGAAGGTAACCCACGTGAACGCGACCATGGGTCGTGGCAAGGGGATGTAATGTCTCCGTTCCCTCCTTCAGGGAACGTGGGTTACCTTCATAACTTTAGACGTTCCCCTTCGGTCGAGTCACTCCGACATTACATATGGGAACAGACCCATGGAAAAGGCCACGACCCTGAGGCCACGCTACACAGAGACCCCCGTGCTGACAGGTAAGCATGTCCACAGGAGAGTCTGCATGTAACCTTCTCAATGCCCTGGGGGCCACAATAGGGGCCCTATAGGGATGCCAGTTGTACTGAAGAGCCAGTTGTACTGAGGAGAACATGTAGGACATATACAGTTTCTTACATGTGGAACTGAATAATACATCATATATCAATAAGAGTATAGATATAAGTGAAGGGAAACACAGCCTTCTGGCTGACTGTGGAGCATTAAAATTTGTAGCCACAACCTACTGGGCGAAGGAGACCCAGCAGGAGCACAATCTGGAGCTACTCCGCATATAGGTCCAACTGCGGGGCAGGAGGACTCAGGTTTTCCTTGGCTGAGGGGAACCACTGAGAAAGCTCACAGATCCCGCGGAGGAATGGTGCAGCTCTAAATTGAGAGATAGTATCTATCACAGCCTGTGAAAGGCCGGAAGTTCTGATGCCGAACAAAAGTGATATTCTGCTCTGGGGAGAGTTAGCTCTTTTCCCGGATGCCCTGAAAGTCCAGATGGCTGAGTACCAGATCCTTGCCAACAGACTCGTGAGTGAGCTACGTCATCAGGATAGTTGCCAATGGAACAGGCCAACTGCTGGACCCTGGACCCAAACCACTCCTTTTTTTGGAGGGTTCTGAGTTGAGGTAAAATCGAGACATTAAACTACATGCCTTCAGGCTGATGGACGTGAACTCATCCCATTTTTTAGCCAGGATGGGTTGTTACCCACCGCTGTTCTTGGGCACGATGAAGTAAGGACTGTAGACCCTGAGCTCATCTCGGCTAAATGGCACAACTGCATCCCTTGCCAGTAGAACAGCAACCTCTGCACACAGGACAGGGGCATCTGTGTCCGAATGGACTGCTGTGAAAAAGGATGCGTCTGTGCCTGGGCGGACGTCGGGCGAAATGAATCGCTTAGCCAAGGTGTACCGTCCATATCAACCACCGCGTTGGGCTGGAGAGCTCTAAACCAAGTTACCAGCCGGGTCGCAGGGGAATCAAGAGATTGTTGACCGCCTTGCTCATGGCGGGGCAGTCTTGGGGGGGAAGGGGACAGGGACAGATCCCAGAAGGATAAACGTCCTGGAAAAAGTCTGACTGCACTGGGCAGTGCCTACCTGCTCGCTGGTACCCACGCTGGCGATATAGGGCTAAGGACCCTGGGCACAGAGGTGAGAGAAAAAATAATAATTATTATTATTTTTAAATAGTTTCCTTACCTCTGGGGCTGAGACACGGGTGGCGCTGCTTGCCTACGGCCAGCTCGACATTGGGCCACCGGTCTGCTTCTTGAGCCTCGTCAGGGGACAGAGCAGTTTTGGAAGCCGCAGGGGTGCGGCTGCCCCGCCATCAAAGGTGGCGAGGGGGGTGAAGAGCTGGGGCGCGAGCGAGCCAGGGGCCCGCTGTGACCTGATCAGCTCCTCGTGCACCTCTGGCAAGAAAGGACTAATTATCCAGCCTCGAAAGAACGGGCGGAGGGCGCCATGGATACCCCTGATCCGATCTCCTCGGCTGCTTGGAGGAGCATAGCCGACAGTTCGGTGTCCGGCTTGACAGGCAGTGACCACGGAGAGGCACTGTTCTGGCGAGTCATTCACCTTACCAGCCAACTCTCCCTCTGATGCTGCAATAGACATCTCATCTTTCTTGGGTGCATCAGAGGAGATGCTCAGCCCGCTGTGCAAGAAAGCAATCTGCTCTGGTAACCTAATGGAACTATGTGATGGGCCGGTGGTTTGCGGAGTTTTTTATGTCCTGCGGAACATCCTGCGCGGTCAGCGTGAGGATCCCCAAGCGCCTCACTAAAAAGGTTACCAGTCCGCAGGGTTCACTGACAGCCGCCCAGTCCTTGCTGTCAATGAAGAGAGAGCATGAACTTGCAGGAACTTTTGTTTTAAAAGATCTATTCCAGACTCTAACAAGGTATACAAATGCAGCGAGGCTCTGAAGTGAAAAGCTTCAGGTGCACTACATCCATGCCCTCTTATACTCATGTAGTGACGAGGCGCACCTGTATGTAATCAAGTGCACACCAATATTTATTGAGTATTTTCTTAATACTCAAAGATGATTGGTCTCTCATGCGAGTTCCCGTATGTAACATCGAAGTGATTTGACTGAAGGGAAACAGATATTTTTACCTCTACAAAAGCGGCACCTAATGATCATGAAGGAATTCTCTTTTTCATTTAGAACAACGTGAAAAGGCCAACAAGTGGGCAGCATGCCAATGCTTCATGGTGCAGTAGGAGTAATAAGAGAAAACATGGATTGTTCTCAGATATTTTGCCAACATTACGGCACGGTTTTCTCAAAATAACTTTTTTCTACAAATAGCCTAATATTATAGAAAGTACATAGTAGTTAAGACCACCAAATATAAAGTGGGATCAATATTTTTATTCCGTAACATTACAATGTTCATGTTCATAAATATGGACAAAAAATATTTTTTTTGAACATTCAGAAATAACATTTTATCATCTCGCTGGGAATTTTAGTTAAAGGTTCACAAAATATTTTTACTAGTTGGGTTACTTCTCTTTCAGAACATTTAGAGAACATTAAGAACAAAACGTTCTTAGAAAATATTTGTTAGCTCTAGGTCCTTCACCATGGAAAATTGTAGCAATGACAAACTTTAAAACATTTATTAAAATGTTTATAATTCAAATGTTTATTATTAAATCAATAATCAGAATGGGCAGTCTGCCACATCAACATAGACTATGTGATTACAGGTGTATGTTTACAACGACGTCAAACGCAGCTCGTCCGTTTAGTATTAAGAGTCCGTTTTGTAATACAACATTATCAGACAAACTTTATGCTTGAACTCCAGATCCTTGAATTACAGACCTTCTATGACCAAACTCCAGAACAACAAGTGTTACAAGTCAAGGGGAAAAAAACTCACCGCACCTTTTAAGGAAGG
The DNA here is from genome assembly GCA_034779775.1 of Enteromius afrohamiltoni. Taxonomy (NCBI): domain Eukaryota; kingdom Metazoa; phylum Chordata; class Actinopteri; order Cypriniformes; family Cyprinidae; genus Enteromius; species Enteromius afrohamiltoni. The sequence continues at coordinate 19,457,464 of JAUYWG010000053.1, forward strand.
CCAGGCACTTCCTTGCACTCATGTTTGTCTGCTCAAGCTCCTTCGCCTTTCTTTCTTTTCCTCAGCATATTTATTTTTACTGCACATCCATATCCTTAAGCCCTCTTAACATTTCAGGCCATCAAGCAGCTCTTAAGTGGATGAGCGAGTGTTAACTGTGTCTTTTCAAACCTTGACATTTAATACTCAATATAAATCTCTCCAGAGACCTGTTATTTTTTCAAGAATGTAATTACATACTTTCAAATAAAACTTGAAAGGGCCAACAAGTTTTAAAACACAGTGTGTGCTCTCTGGACGGCGGGATGGAATTCCAAGCAGTTGGAATATGCTAACATCTCAGTGTGTGTGAACCACGGGCCCTTGGCAGGACAACATAGTATTCGTTGCCTTAGACTTCGCATGATATACAAAATACAGAGACAAATAATCCACGTATGATTCAAGTAGCCTGACTGACAAGAATATACTGCTGCTTGAATGTTTACTGCTGAAGTGACCTCAGTTTGTCCTCATTTAAGTTACACTTACAGGTGCTTGTTGTGCTTGTTGTTACTCATTTGACATCACTATACTATATATGCATATATATATGCACACACACACACATTTTTATACACAATTGAATATTTATTTCACTTTTATTTCTTATAGTAAATCAGTTTAAACAAATTTAACATTAGACTAACTGATCACAAACATTTTAAAGCATTTTTATACAAATATATGAAAATGTGCTGTACTGTATACAGTGACAATAAAGCTTAATCTGTATATATATATATATATATATATATATATATATATTAGCAAGATGTGTATGTTTAATTTCTGTGTGTGCGATCAGGGAGTTAGATCATACTCCAGCTGTCAGATTAAAAACAGCAGTTTAAAGCTTTCAGCATTGCAATGCTTATAATTTCTCAGTGGGGCACAATGTGTTTAATGTGAAGGACTATGGGAAAAAAACAAACCAGCAAGACCTGAAGCCTTTAGGTCAAACACCAGAAACATAATTAAACAAGGAGGACAGCTCCTTAAAGCAAGTCCCTCCCAGGTTTTTTCCAGCTAGCATGTTATTACCAGAGCGAGTGCTGCTTAAACTCTGGGAGTGGTCAGAAAACTTGGCAGGGCTTGAGGCAACATAGTTTTCAGAGCGTGCTTTTGGCCTTGTTGTAGTTCAGTAATAGAAAAATACAGCTTTATCAATGTATGCCTGTATGGCATACAAAATGCTGAGCTAACAAGTCAGAATTAAAGGAAATAAATAAAAGTCATATTGCTGCACAATTGTTGTATGTGTAGCTCTGAATAGTAGGATCTATTTATTCATTATGAATTGCTCATAAATATAGCATATACAATGGTTAGTATGTTTCCAGATGCTATTTCCAGAACGCTATAATTTGCATTTCCACCACAGGATAAAGTAAAACAGTAATTGTGACTTTATTTCACAATTCAGAAAAACGGGAGGGTGCCTGAATTCTGAATATAATGTTAATATTAATTAGATAATATTAGTTGTCACAATATGTAAAAAGAATATTTAAATAATGCATGAAAATTGTATTACTAATAAATCTGCATCCCACAACATTCCCCTGGACAGGCAATAATTGGGGGTTATTGTGCTTGTGAGGGAATTTTCAGAATACATATTTTTGAGGTTTCTGCCTGGCTGAGCCTTGTTGATATTTCTTTACAGATAATGCTGAAAGTCCTCCATATCAGAAGGTAAGTCTATGTTAAATAGTGGGCCCTTGACTGTTGCCCTGCAGCAGCTTTAGCACGGCCTGCCACCACCTCCTTCTCCTTATGTGAGTTACTGCGCTGGTAATGAGCTGTAGAAACAGACAAAATGAGAAACTGACCTGCAGTTCATTCTTAAACACACCTTAACTGAAGAAGATGAAAGTGGAGGCATGATCTTTCACCTTTAATATGTGTAAGTACTATCATTAGAGACTTTTGCAGAACATAACAGCCAACCAAGCCACATCAGTTGAATTACGAGATGATGGAATACATCTGTGGTATTTTCAATCTGAATATGAAAAATAATAGCAATGAGAAAGATCTCTTACAACAGAATGCTGCGGTTCTATTATTTAAAATGTTTAATAAACTATTCTTGCATACATTTATACATTAAAGATAAAAAAGTGTTTTTTTAATGAAGATTTGGAGAATTGCAGCATCTCATCACTTGCTCATCAATGAGTCGATATGAATGAGCTGATAAAAAACATCTCAATAATCCAATAATATACTCAAAATATATTAGTTTGAAACTGTTTTAAGCATGACTGTAGGTTTTAAAGCATGCCATACAATTAATTTAAGTAACTGTCCAAATTATAGTTAATGTTGTGAATAAAGGAATACAACCAATGGTGCTTTCCCACTGCGTGGAAACTGACAGAGTGTGCCTGCCTCCATTAAAGATTTCATTTAATGTTGACATATCATGGAAATCTGACTTTTCCAGGTTTTAAGCACTATATCAGGTACATCTGCCAACCAAGGAAACATGAAAAACAGTAGCTGGTAACTTTGTTTTAGTAAGCCTTTTTCTGCAAGTGTCTGAAAAAAAAATTATCTGATTTCTTTCCCCTTGTGACATTGCAAAGGGATCTCATTATAATAATACCACCCCTTAATCTGTAAAAATCCACTTGCTGCATCATCATTATGATTTCATAAGTGACAGCTATGACCAGTTCTAATGCCCTGGCAAAAGTTTGAGCGCTGTTTAGAATCCTAGCCTTAGAGTAGTGGATTTATTCATTTATTTACAGTATATTACTAATGTGTAATTTATTTCCCAGCTGTTTACCTTCACAGACATAACCAACCGTTTTAGCAGGTATGGGCTGTAATGGCACAGATCTATTCTAGAAAAGGCGAAGGGAAACAAAGCTTATTTGCATTTAAAGAAACAGGCTCTAAAATCAGACTGATTCTGCTTCCACTAAAATTAGGCATTTTCAAAATGATATGGTATAAAAAATGACCTGTGTGGTATTTTGTGCTGAAACCTCACAAACACATTCTGGGGACACCAGAGACTTATATTACATTTAGTAAAAAGGGGCATAATATGTCTCCTTTAAGTTGATTTAATTTAAAAAGCTAAATTTTCTGGAAGATACCTAATTAATAGCCCAATTCATTCCCTCCGGTATTACCCACCTCAGCTGCATCTGGTACCCAGCAACCCCCTTCCCTTTATGAAAACACACACACATAAAGGAAGTGCTTAAATAGGGCCAGACTGTTGGCATGACAACAGAACAAACACAAACCAAATTGGACCATGCTTGAGGCCAATTTTGTTGCATTATTGCACCGGTATCCCCGCTGGCTCTCAGCCTGATCAGCTGGAATCCACTGCAACAGTGGGATAAAATGAGGTACAATAATGCAACAGTGCTATAGGACACCTTAGAACTTTACCAAAGTCTCCTACCATAGATATTCCATAAGGTGTTTCTATCAACAGGGCTTGAGCTGTTAACAGCCAGTTCAAGAACCATTTTATGGCTCTTGGTCACATGGAGTTTTGCTCATTCCTCTTGCTGGTGATGAATATTTGCCAGGTTCAATCTCAAGGTGACCAGACACCTATTTCTGAGTCCCGACCCAGAGTGTGCCTTCCAATTGTAGCAACAACCACTAAAGCCCCCAAACAACCTTCACTCAAGTTGTCATATGCATATTTAAGTGGCATTAAATGTGTTTAACATCATTGTTAGTGTGTTTCATCAAAACTCCAATAATTTAAAGATATATGTGCAGTAAAGATATAAATGCAGATACAAACCCTGTTACATTAAATCAACCAGCAAAAACATACTGTATCATTTTCATGCTACAGTCCTATATACTGTTAAAACACGTAACCAAACTCATTTAGGTCGTTCCCCATTTCATGGATGGACAGCGGTATGTTGAAGCTGAGGATGCCGAGGTCTGTCAGCATAAATTTTACTGATATCACCTCCATCGGAGGCCTATAAAGCTGATTTATTATACATACAGCTCCCTTGTGTTAACCACATACATTCTTGTGTCTGCAACATCTTTCAAAGTGAGCACATGCAGGTGCTGCGGCCTGTCTCGGTTGGGCAGACTCAAGCAGAGAGGTATCACAAAAACAGAAAAGTTGAGGGAAAAAAAAATACAATGAATGCAGACATACTGGATACAGAGAGTTTCAGATGTCCAAGACCTCATTGAAAATCTGGCATTTAAAATCTGGAAATACACACTACAGGTCAAAGGTTTGGTTTTGGTAAGATTATTTTCATGTTTTTGTAAAACATCTGGTTATGTTGATTTGAACAATTCAGGATATACAGTAAATTGAGAAATATTATTACAAACTATTTTACTTTCATTTCACACACAGTATTTCTTAAACTGCTTGTATTGATGATCAACACTTCTGGTTATTATCAATGTTGAAAACACTTTTGCTGCTGCACATTTGTATGGAAACCATGGTATGGTCGTAAGTTAATTTGCGCTCGTCTCATCATGGACTTTTAGTTTGGCGTTTGCTTAGTTCCTGTTCCTGTTTCCCATGTTATTAGTTTAATGGTTTCCAGACATGACTTAAAGAGCAGGTAGTATGGTAATTTAAAGTGTCCTAATATTGTGTTGGATGCATCTAAGGTCAGAAAACATTGTTATATTCATACGTTATATTCATAACCCTGAGACGTTCCTTTTCAGGAACTCGTACTGTGTCGAAACGCTATAGGAACTAGATACCCATGCCCCCAGACCTCCAAGCCCCCGCCCAGTGTGGATGCAGCACACTTAAGGCATGAGGACCACCGAGTCTGGGGTAACCGGAAGGTCTAGCCCGTAGAACTTTGCAAAGGTCAAAGGGGAAGACCGACCTGCTGCCCTGCAAGTCCGTAACCGAGACACCTGCCAAATAGGCCTTCGAGGCTGCCACACCTCTAATTGAGTAAGCTCTGACTCCCATCGGCGAGGGGAGACAGGAGAACTCATAAGATGTAGAGATTGCCTCCACAATCCATCTGCTTAGGGCCTGTTTAGATGCAGACCGACCCTTACGAGGAGGACCAAAGCAGACTAGCAGTTGGTCCGACCTCCTCCAACTAGCAGACCTGCGTATATAAATGTCCAGCGCTCGCACTGGACACAAATACTGCAGCCCTTCCTGATCCACCTCCCCGCAAGGAGGTGGGCAAAATGCCTGAAGTATCACTGGTTGTGGTGGGACTGAGGGAACCTTAGGGAGATAACCCGTTCGCGGGTAAAGCAGGACTTTAGCCAGACCGGGCGCAAAATCCACACATGACGGGGCCACTGACAGGGCCTGAAGATCCCCCACCCTCTTTAGAGAAGCTAAGGCTAACAAGACCGTAGTATTAAGGGTGACGAGATGATCTGGGACGTGCTCTAAAGGTTCGAAGGGGGCTCGGGAGAGAGCCTTAAGTACCACCGCGAGATCCCAAGTCGGAACTCGGTAATGAATAGGAGGCCTCAGCTTTAATGCACCACGGGGAAAATGCACCACTAATGGGTTTCTACCCACTGAGCGGCCATTTACAAGGGAGTGGAACACTACTTGCCTAACACTACACGCCACATACACCTTGAGTGTTGAGTAGGCTAACCTTGTGGATAGTCTAGCCTGCAGGAACTCCAGAACTGTACCAATCGGGCAGTTGACTGGGTCCTGCTGACAGTCTTTGCATCATAAAGTGAAATGTTTCCACTTCAGGGCATACAGTTTTCTCGTGGAAAGAGCTCTGGACTGTAGAATAGTCTGAACCACCTCAGTGGCCACACCCATAGATTCAGTTTCTCTGGGAAGGGGTGCAGAATCGTGCTCTCTGCTTGAGATAGGAGATCCCTCCCGATCGGTATTCTCCAAGGAGAGCCGTCTAGGACAGATATGAGGTCGGAAAACCATACCCGGCCCGGCCAGAACGGAGCTACTAACAGTAGACTGACCATATCCTGGCGAATTCTTGCCAGAATTCTCAGTCCCTGTCTCGACAGGAAGTCTGCCCCTATATTCAGATGCCCCGGAACATAGACTGCTCTAACTGAGAGGAGCCTGTCCTGGGACCAAACCAGGATCTGGTGCGCTAACTTGTTCAAAGAGCACGAGCGCAGACCCCCTTGATGGTTGAGATAAACCACCACTGCCGTGCTGTTTGAGCGGACCAATACGTGCTGGTTTCTGAGGTTCAGGAGGAAGAGTTTTAATGCCCAAAACACAGCCAGCATCTCCAGCCGATAATTGAGGATTCTTATGCCCTGTAGCCACAACGGAGCTAAGGCTTCATCTACTACCTTTGTAAATGTGTGGGGTGTGAGTGCCAAACAAAAGGGAAGGACCCGATATTGGTAAGCTTCGACCCCAAAAGCAAACCTGAGGAACTTCCTGTGTGAAGTATGGATAGACACATAAATATATGTGTCCTTGCGATCGATTGTGACAAATCAGTCCCCTGACCTGATTTGATGCACGACATGCCTTATTGTAAGCATTCTGAATTTCAGCTGACTGACTGAACTTAGTTGCCTGAGATCTAATATGGGCCTCAGCCCTCCATCCTTCTTTGGAACGACAAAATAACGGCTGTAAAAAAGGAGGTGTTTGCTTGAACTGAATGCAATACCCTCTTTTTACAGTATTTAGAACCCATAGAGAGATATTTGGTAGACTGACCCACGCCATCATAAACTCTACTAAGGGAACCAGCCCCTCGGGTGGTCTTTGGTGCAAAGAGATGTGCTCTCACCACTTCCACCGGCTCGCCAGCAGAGGGTGGAGTAGACTGCTGAAACCTCCCCCTCGGGGGAAGCGCACACCCCAGCCCCGCTGAGACACATCCCAACGGCGGCTGCAGAACGTGAGGAGGGCGGAGAAGATCGGCGCGTACCATGTTTTGCTGCGGCAAAACCCACCTTTCTTCCCGGGGGCTCACCCCTAATATATCTGTTACACAAGGATCAGGATCTCTTAGAGCCTTGCACTTTCCTTGCCGTGATTACTTCCCTCAGGTCCGATTTACATTTAGGTGAGGAGAAGATGACGTTTCGCTTTGTTCCGGCACCCCGGACTCACGGGGGTGCTGGAGCAGCGACACTCTGTTTCTGGCTTGCACGATGAGCGGCAGTACTACTACTAGGCTGCGCGCTCGACCGCTGAGCCAAAGAACGCCGTGGAAGAACACTTTTTCAGAGCTACTTACACGCCTCCTGGTGTCTCTCTACTACTGTATCCACTACGCTGCCAAAGAGCCCAGAGGAATTTACTGGTGCATTTAGCAGACAGACTCTATCTTGCGCCTTAACATCGGAGAGAGAAAGCCACAGATGTCTCTCTGCCACCACCATCGCGCTCATAGCCCGACCAATCGCTCGCACCGTTTCTTTAGTCGCCCGTAGGGATAAATCGGCAGTTCTTCCGAGCTCTAAAATATCTTCAGTGTCGACCTGATCGCGCTCACTACGATCTCTTAGCAAATCGGCCTGATAAGCTTGTAAGACCGCCAGTGTATGCAAACACGCACCCGCCTGCCCAGCTGAAGCATAACCCTTCCCCACTTGCGTTGAAGTAACACGCAGCGGCTTAGTTGGAAGAGAGGGAGACTTCAGTGTAGCTGATGATGCCCCAGCTGGCTCGCAAGCGTCTGTTCAACTTCAGGCATCACCTTACACCCCTTTTCCCCCAGACCTGTCAAATTCCCATAATAATCTGATGAGGGGATGTACAAACGGGCAGAAAATGGTTAATTCCAGGACCTAGACACCTTGGTGTGTAGGTCTGGAAAGATGGGAAGGCTTCGGCGAGAGGGAGGTGGGAGCGGTCTAAGGAACCGCTCATCTAAACTGCTGACTGGCATATCAGACAGTGGTGCCTCGGGCCAGTGACTGTGGCAGTGGCTGGCTGTCTACCCTCACCATATCTACCTCCTCGGAGGAAGATGAGTGGCGTGCAGACTGCTCTCTACAAGGAGAAGTAGCCGGTATCAGCAGCGCTTCGTACCCCAGAGGTTGGGCATGAGAAAGGGAGTTACCCATCTCAATTCCTTCCATCAGATCAATCTGTGAACCCCACGCGTGCAGACGCCGCTCCGCCTCAGCGACAGCGGGACCAGCACCGTGGGGCTCACTCACAAAGGCCCCCTCCGTGATCTGAGAGTGGCCAGTGAAAGTTGAACGCAATGCGGGCAGTCCCCTCCCTAAAGAATGGGTATCTCTAGGCGTGAGATACCGGCCACGTGGAGTGGCCACAAAGTTCTTTGAAATATTGTTAATTTTTAAACTAACGATCAAAGTCTTTGTATTTTGTTTTCAGAGATAGCAACTGACAGCCACACAGTGACATTTCGCAACTCCGTTGGACAATTTACACAGCAGTTTCAGAGCATGGTCACGCTGGAGGCGTTCCCATAGCGTTTCAACACAGTGCGAGTTCCTGAAAAGGAACTAGTCTCTACCACAACATGTATTCACATATATGCCGCCATAAATAAGGTGCAAGTCTGTGGGAGACACTGCAGGCATTGGTAAAATGATGAGCACAAAACAAAAGGTTCTCATTGTACTGCTGTGGTATTGTGTAAAAAAAATATTTTAGTCTCTGATTCTTCACACCATTATTTTTAGGCAATAAATATGAAACAAACTTGCTTTCACAGCAAAATGTTAGTAGGCAGATTAGACTTTGTTAAAGACACTTATTAGAATTAGAAAAACATTAATTAGAGTAATATGAATTGCATGTTTCTTTTTTAGACAAAGTAATAGTGTCTTGGTAAAATAAATATTTTTTTTTCTAGGCTTTTTTGTGAGACTCATCTGCACGACACTTTTATCAGTCTTAACGTGTAATTTGGTGTATGTTGAAGGTACATGATAGGAATGAGTTTGATGGAAGGTGCTAGTTACAAAAAAGAGCTAGAAAGCTAGTGGAGCTATTTAAAGTCTCCTCACTGTGTTATACTTCCTCTAAAGTGCAAGTGTCAATGGCAGCTTTTCAGCAAGATGGATAACAACACTATGGCCAGGCTTTTATTTATATACAAGCTAAACACAAAAGATACCAGCCATTGCATGGATAACCAGAAGGCACATGCATGGGGATATATGTATTTATCCATGGCTGCTGGTAAATAAAATTGCTGGCTGTGTTTTTGGCTAACAAGACAGTTGCTTTATGAACAGAAATGTGTCCCCTATATAGTGTGCAATATGTCATTCACCATATAGACAATAGACAATGTGTGAACAAGTGACCAATTTCAGAAGCAGCTTTTGCAGTTCATAGTTATTTCATTATGTAGTGTCTATGGAGTATGCACTTGTCTTGTCGCTGTAAGATCAAAATCAGGCAAAGTTGTAACATTTTTCCAGCAATATTTGTTCATGTTTTCCCATTGCTGACATCACCAATGGCTGGGAGACGTTAGAGGTGTAGCAATAGGGCAGGCAAGGCAGGCAATTGCCTGGGGCCCCGCATTTTGAGGAGGCCCCAACAGCCGACCATTTGAACAATCTGAAATGTCATTATTAAAAACATACAGGCAACATGGAGCAATATATCCACATCCCCCCTAGAGGGCCCTCTCTCGCGTTACACTGAATGTGCGTGCTTTTTCTTCGTGGTGCGTCAGACACAGTTTTCAAACTGGCACAGCAGCACTTATTACTAGGCTTTTTTAAAAATGTAAAGGACTTATCCATCTGGCAGCCAAAACTAAGCCGGAAATAAACAAGAAGAGGAAGAAAAGAGGAAACATGACAGCGGTAAGTTTAGTGATGGAGATCATGACCATTGATGACTTAATGATATGACAAACCAGTGTTTTTGTTGTTCCATCTTATTTTCGTTTAATAATTTTCTAGATTGTCTCATAGGGTTTTACTAGCTAGGGTTACACGTACTGTAGCAGCAGCATATATTTTATGCAGATAGTAATAGGCTGCAGTAGGTGATAATGTTAATGAGGTGAACATCACCACTTGGAATGTTTTGGCACTGTGTTTTGCTGCCAGTGGAGAGCTCACAAAACAATTTAAATAAATATCATTACATTTACTTAGTTGACATTTTATTTAGCTGTTCTACATTAAAATAGTTAACATAATTATTTGTTAGCTAACAATGAACTAATAGTTAATAAACAGTAAATTAAATTAAAATGATTAAATTAAAATGCTAATCATATATTTCTGCATTCAGGAGCATTGCAAGTTCCTGTCACCACCACCACCTCAGGAAGATATCCCAGTCCATCCTTCTGATAGTGAAAATGGTAAGCTGAGCATGTTAGATATTATCACAGTCAGCTGGAAGTGCCAGCCCAGATCAGGGGATGGCACTTCAGTGCCCAGCGAACATTCTGTGCTTTATGTTTGTTTTCATTCATGGACTCTCATCAATTAACTCATGTCTCCACCCACTCATTTGTTGTCCAGGTACTTCATTGTTTGCTCCACCCCTTGACCTACTTTCACATGTATAAAACCCGAATGTGTTTGTATGTCTCAATGGTCCATTTGCACTGTCGTATTTTCTTGTGTTTTCCCTGTGTTCTCGTTCCGAGTTTCTCTATTAACTAAATAATATTTTAGAAGGGCCTCATCTATTCATTTTGCCTGGGGCCCCCACTTCACCTTGGTTCGCCTCTGGGAGTCGGGTCAGATCTGTGTGTGTGAGTAGCCCAATGGCAGGGATAAACCTAATGGCAGAACAGTCATTAATTTTTCACTGCAATGCTTACACCATGCAGACAAGACTTTGATTCTCTGTAGTCCTGTTCTCAGAGTGTCACACCCATGGACTGTTTTGTTTTCATTTACCACATGCTCTTGTGATCTACACTGACCAAAATTATAAACGCAATACTTTTGTTTTTGCTCCGATTTTTCATTGGCTGAACTCAAAGATCTAAGACTTTTTCTTTGTATACAAAAGACCCATTTCTCTCAAATATTGTTCACAAGTCTGTCTAAATCTGTGTTAGTGAGCATTTATCCTTTGTCGAGATAATCCATCCAACTCACAGGTTTGGCATATCACGATGCTGATAAGAAAGTAAGATTATTTGAAAAAGAGGCTTGGTCAACCAAATTTTTCTTAGTCACAGAAAAAAAGTGACTTATCATCTGTAATATGTAAGTATTAGTAACTCTACATGGCCGATCAATATAATGTTAGCCCAGAAAAACGTCACTTCATGTTCAGCATGATAATGCACAGCCCCATGTTGCAAGGATTTGTACACAATTCCTGGAAGCTGAAAACATATCAGTTCTTGCATGGCCAGCATGCCGAGTTCAGACTGCATAATTTTCAAATAGTCATTTTTTACACTGCATGATAGATCGGTGACAGGGGGGTTTCCCACTGTATGATTTTACGAAGCTTGCCATACAAATTGCATGTGCCTATTATAGAGGATGCTATAACTTCTTCCCTCACTGCCCGATTTGCCTGTGATTTTGGCCATTTGTTGGCGATTTCTCAAAAAGTGTCGGCGAGTCATAATCCAGTAATCGTAGTCGTAATTCAGGCAATAGGTCAGGGCAGGCAGCTAGTATCAAACAATCCAAATAACAATCCAATCCTCAAATGACAACAAGAGAAAATGCTCGGTAGTGACTGCTAGGCAAATCAAAACTTTGCGATGTGACACACAAAACATGGTGTTTATATAGTCCCGATAACAAACTACACCTGGGAGCGGAACAAGCTAAGTTACGTGGGTCAAAAGAGTCTGGGTAGGAACCTTAGTATTCCGGCAAAGGTTCCTGCTGCTGGGAACCGGAGAGGGCCACAGAGGTGCGGCTTGTGACAGAGCCCCTGAAGCAAAGAAGCACGAGGTCTTCCACGGGGCCGAGGGGCTGGTCTTTCAGGATGATCTCGGTGGAATGATTCGGTAAGAGAGGGATCCAGGATGTTGTGGGCGTCGACCCAAAATCTCTCCTCAGGTCCGTATCCCTCCCAGTCCATGAGGTATTGCAGTACCATGCCTCTGCGTCATGAGTCTATAATCTCCCGGACCTGATAAATCTCCTCACGGTCCATGACCAAGGGAGGAACGTCGGGAGCTGCAACCTCATCCTGGTCCCCTCACCGGCAGGGGCAGCAGCGGGCTTAAGCAAAGAGACATGGAATGTGGGTGAGATATGATATTTGGCTGGCAAATCAAGACAATAAGAAACAGGAATAATTTGTCTATTGATTTTGAAAGGACCCACGTACCTTGGACTAAGCTTTTTGCGGGGCAGGTGCAGATGGCATTCCCATAATAATCAGATGACGGGATGTATAAACGAGCTGAGAAAGGCTTACTCCAGGACCTAGACACCTCGGTGTGTGTAGGTCTGGGGAAAAGGGAAGGCTTCGGCGCAAGGGAGGTGGGCAAGGTCTCAGGAACCGCTCATCTAATCGGCTGGCTGGGAGATCAGCTTGCGGTGCCTCTGGCCAGTCTAATCTAAGACGCTCCACCGCCCGTGTGACCACCTCTAACAGTTCCTCATACCTCGGTGACTGAGAAAGTGGCTGGCTGTCTACGCTCACCACATCTACCTCCTCGGAGGAAGAAGAGTGAAATGCTTCAGGTTTTTTTTCCTGACTTCGACCTTCAACCCATCAACCTGTGAGAGTTAAAAGATCTGGCTGCTTTCTTGTTACACTGTGCCTTTACAAAATGATATAAAGTTAAATGCTCTGAACAGACATGTAATACTTCAATGTGATCCAAAATGGAATTAAAAATAAATCCATTTGTTTCTTAGCCCTTCTGAAGTCCATACAAAGACATAAACAAATTATTTAACCCAAATGCATCAAAACAGATGTTCTTTGGTCTTCCAGTTGTCAGCAGACTCAAGCGCATGGAATATGTCATAAATTGAAAAGGCATCTGTGTACTGAATCCAGTGTAGACGTGTAGTAAATAATGAATGGCTTTTGTTTGCTTTTGATGCAACGTTTGCATCAGGTTAAAGGAATAGTTGTGAAAATTATTTTTATATATAATATTATATAAGCCTGGCTCTTCCAGGCTTGGCAATGCTGGTGGATAGTGTCCATTATGAAGCTTTTTGAATATATCCACAAGCACCGAGTTCTGGCTTCTTGGCTGATCTATGATTCTATATATGATGCAACTTACTTCTACATCGAGTCATAGGCCAGCCAAGAAGCTCTCTGGAAAATAACCAGAAGGCAGTTACTTACATTATAATTAAAAAAATATATATATTTTTCTTACAAAAACCCATCAATCTGCTTCAGAGGACATGTGATAACCCACAGAATGTATAAAGTTTAGCTTTACGTCATAACACATTTTACATGATTGTTGGAGCCCCTCTTTTGAATGGGTTTAAATCGGTGATAGTCATTACACTTCAGAAGACATGAAATAACAAGTATTCATATTAAAACATCCCTCATATGGCTCCGGGGGGTGAATAAAGTCCCTCTGTACCAAATCAGACAGCAAACAGTCCTGGCAGAAGACAAAATATGTATGCGGCGCATGATTAGTGACAAGCGTGGAGAGAGAACAAAACAAAATACCTGTCATCAATTAGAAGAACAAACCAAGGATTTGTAAAGAAAAATGTTGGAGGATTCTGATATAAGACAAGAAGAGAGTGGTTTTTCTTTGCTAAAGTAAGGAAATTATGTTTACTTTGAAACTACATTTCTCAGAGGCACGCGCGCGATGCAGACAGGTTATTCGATGAAGGATCATTTTCATATTTTAACTATTCTTACACTGGAGTCAGTTTTGTGCAAATGTATTTTCCTATGTGACATCACAAACTAAACAATATTAGAATGAGCTTTAAAAAAACTGATTAAATAAAAAGACTGATTAAACTACAATTAGGCTGTTTTAAGCTATGAAACCTGCAGGCAGTTACAAAAGACCTCTTACATGTCAAATAATTAAGGATAATTTAAATTTCTCATGTCATGACCCCTTTAAGTTAAAAGAAACTGAGCTTATAAAACACCTGCTGTAAAATCAGGCCTATCTTCCTTTGCAGTCAAGGAAATGTGACTCAAACTGTTGCAAGGCTAAGCTTTATTGCAGAACCTCAGTTGGCTAGAGAAGGATTGAGGGTGGGGGGCCACAGGGATGCTGGGTGGAGAATGCATGGAATTTCCATTGCTGTTTACTGCCCGGGACGTTTCACACATGCAGGTCAGGGGGCTGTCATCTGTCTTCCACTCTCTTACGCTCAGCTTCTCGTCCCCCCTCATTACACGAGGGTCAAGCTCAGAGGTGACCTAATTAAAAGCTCATTACATCACAGACAATATCCATTAGCATGCCAGGTCAAGCTGTTAATCCATTAGTGTTGCAGAGGCTGCTTGTCCAAGCCTCACATTTTAAAAGCCCCCTTATACCCCTCCTTCCCAAAGTACACACTCACTCACACACACACACACACACACACACACACACAATCTCCACTTAACACTATCTGCATGCAAACAGAAGATGATTTCACATTCACACATTCAAACAGTCAGACAGTCAAACTGATTAACTGATTACTCAGGTAATCAGTGTGCCGGGTTTAAGGGTGGCCAAAGGGTGCCCATCTAGATCTAGCAATTTAAAGCATAATACACACTTTCATGAAGAACCTTTATAATCCAGTCCACAAAAGTGTTTTATACTGAAAAATGATTGTTTAAATGTTCTTCACACTAAGAAAGTGTGGTTCTTTGAGGAACCAAAAATTCATATCTGTTTTTACCATATCTACACCTTTTAAACTTTACGTTATTTAATTATTCAGATTATTGTATATATAAAATATTAGTCATTTTTACAGTAGTCCTGTATTCTACCAATGTCTTTATATACAGTGCCCTCCACTAATATTGGCACCGTTGGTAAATCTAAGTGGTTGTTTTTGCAAATAAACATCATTTCGAGATAATCGCTGGTCGAGTCAATCATGCACGGCTGGTAGCCCATCATCTAATTATCCTCTTGCTAATTCACCCAATCAAATCTTTTCCCTCACTATAAATATCCCCTTTTCTCTTTCCTGCATCTCGCTTTCATGCAACAAAGCTGTCGCTACAGCATCCAAAGCAAAGATGTCTTCAGATTTTTCTGACTACACCCATAAGGAGCCCGCTCCTCATTCAACTCCCGCTCCTAAACCATCTAGCCAACATGCTGCCCCTGCTCCTAAATCAGCCAGCCAGCAAGCTACTCTGGCTCCCAATCCGGCCAACCAGCAAGCTACTCCGGCTCATAATCCGGCCAGCCAGCAAGCTGCCCTGCCGCCTACTCCACTTGAGACCGCGGGCCCAAGCAGTGGCCGCAGGCCTACTTGGATAACTAGCTCATCGGCTAAGCAATCTCGCTCACCTCCGCCAAGCAGACTTCCTCCTAATATAAAGGCATAAACTATTCTCGGAAAGCTACAAAAATAGATCTACTCAAATTACGCATTCCAGCCAATCACAGCCGTCCACAGCTCCTTCAAGTGGAATCACCCCCGAACAACTCCACCAACTTCTCTTAAATCTACTGGCGAACTGGCCCATTGCCCCACAAACCTCATCTCAACCATCCACTTCAACCAATACTGCCAATTTTACTAACATTAATTTTCCTGTTTCCTCAGACTCTCAGCAACCATGGCCCTCCCGCATGGACATTTCATCTCTTCCTCAGGCTCTCTCCACTTCTACCTCTCTTCTTAACCTATCTCCCCCACATCCTACCACTCTTTCTGCCTCCTCTGTCCTTCCCTTTCCCCCTCCCTCCTCCTCTCGTTCCCCCTTTACCCTTTCCACTGCTAAAACCCTTCCAGCTCCCAACAATGCTCTGGCTTCTGAACCCACCATTGTCTCCCCTCATCTTCGTTATCAAATCTTAGCACGTATTGACATAGACCTCTTTTCACTCCTTTCCCCCTTCTCTCCTAACCCTGCAGATCGGCAGGTGGATTGCGGTGATTTTTCCAGCATTCTAAAAAACCCAAATTCCAATCCTTCCCGTTCATTAACGTTTCCTGAATTCACAACTGCCTTTTCAAGATAATCTGACGTTATCTGTTCTGTTTACCCTCATAGGAGGCACGAGTTGAACGATTATTTCGCTATCATAGCGGAACTCGCGTCCTCCTATGGGGGTACTCACTTTTACATGTACCACCGAATTTTCGCAACCAAACCTGCCATCAGGGTGTCCCAGTGGAACCAGTGTGTCTACTGGGGCGCCCTAGACTTGGATATTCATAACTGCGTTTTGTCAGGCTGCCGCAACTTCACCTGCGCGATCTGCAGGTCCACCTCCCACCCTTCTTTCTCCTGCCCTCTTTCCTCTCACCCTATCTCCTCCCAGCCCGAAAAACCAAAATCTTCCAGTTATGTCCCTAAAATTCCCTCTGTTCCAGCAACCCTCCTCCCGCTCAACCACCCCTTCCCGAAGCAACATCTGTCATAACTTCAACGCTCACAAATGCCTCAGGTCTTCTTGCAAATTTTTGCTCCTTCTGCAGGGGGGCCCATTCTAGAATCATCTGCCCTTCGTACAATAAAAATTCTTAAAATTATCAACGTTTCTAAATTGTCTGCTGAATTGTCTTTTCACCCTGACCCTAACTTCTCCCATTATCTATTATCAGGTTTAACACATGGATTCCATCCCAGAGTTTCCTGTATCCCTCTCTCAGTCCCTCATCTGCCCTAATCTTCAGTCCGCTATTTCTGAACCCGAATCTGTCGACTCCTTGATTAAAAAAGAATTGGAGGCAAATTTCACCTCCCCTCCCTTTAGCACCTACCCAATTGGCATTGCTACCCATAAATACTCTGGAAAAAAGAGATTAATCATCGATTTCTCCACCCCACACGGTTCTCACATTCCCAGCATTAATAGTCTAATTCCCTTTAGACTAGAAGAGTTTTCTCTGCTCTACCATAATGTAGACAAAGCCATTGAGATAATCAAAAAAGTTGGCAGGGGCGCATGGTTAGCTAAAGTAGACATAACATCAGCTTTCAAAGTCATGCCAATTCACCCTGACTTCTGGCACCTCTTCGTCATTCAATGGCGAGATGAATTCTTCTTCGCCGTTTGCTTAACCTTCGGATGCAAAAGCAGTCCTAAAAGCAGTCCCCCAGGTCCAGGCATGCATCGAATTCCTGGGCAGTAATCTTGACTCCCAGAAATTCGAAGCTTCACTCCCAAAAGAAAAACTAGATAGGACCACTTTAATCGCTTCTAACTTCCTAGCTTATCTCCAGTGCTCCAAACGAGAACTCCTCTCCATATTGGGGCACCTAAATTTTGCTATGCGAATCATCCCTCAGGGCCGTCCTTTTATCTCTCATCTCCTTACTCTAGCCACCTGCATTCCCTCCCTCGAAGACCCTCTAACCCTTGTCTTCACGAGCTCCAACTCTGGGTCACCTTCCTCTCCCAATGGAATGGCCATTCTTTCTTTTACAAAGACTGCCTGGCCAATCCTATCAATGTTCAGTTATTCACTGACGCAGCCCCATCAACAGGTTTCGGAGGTTTTTATCGCAACCGATGGTTTGCCTCCCCCTGGCCCTCTGAATTAACCAAAATCCCTCCTCACACCGCTTCCACCACTCTTTTCGAACTATACCCCATTGTAGTAGCTGCTGCACTATGGGGTAATGAATGTTCATCCTCTTGCATCATGGTCCACTGCGATAACGAAGCCACAGTCCATTGCATTAACAAACACAGTTCACACTCCCCCCTGCTATCATGCCCCTACTCAGACGTTTAGTCTGGATCTCCACTCTAAACCAGTTTGTTCTAACAGCTAAACATATTCCAGGAAAAAAAACACCATTGCTGACTCCTTCTCTCATTTTCTTTTCCAGAAATTCAGGATGCTGGCTCCAGATGCCGACCCCGGTGCCTCCCTATTCATAGCTAATATTCCTCTAAACTACCCACTGAGACCCCTGTACGAACAATCCCTCAACGCCATGCTACAGGCCGTAGCACTGAGGACCCTTCAATCCTACCTCACAGTTTGGAAAGCCTTCAAAACCTTCCACTCAATCTATAATCTCCCTTTCCCCGATTTCTCCCTCTTAACCATGACCTCTTTAATTTCTTAACTTAGCGCCCTTAAATTCCTCCAAGCCAGCTCCATCAAGGGCTATCTATGCGGGATCCAATTTTTCCATAAACTATTATACAGTTTCCTGTCTCCTGCTATCACCAACCCCCAAACAATCCTTATCATTAAAGGCATCCAAATAAGTAATCCCTCCCGCCCCGACCAAAGACTTCCCATAATCCTGTAGATATTAACCCTCTGTATCTCCACCCTCCGCCCCGGCTGCAGTTCCCCCTTAATTGACCACACTTTAGATGCTATGTTTACCCTAGCGTTCTTTGGTTTTTTAAGATGCTCCGAGTTTACCACCAATGCCCCTTTTAACCCAACCATTCACCCCACCATCTCCGATCTCTCCATTTATAACCATGAAACCATCACCTTTTTTATCAAACAAAGTAAGACTGACCAACTCAAAAGAGGCCATCATTTCTATTTTTTCAAATTACAGTCCCCTACCCAACCTTACCAAACTCTTCGAGCTTTCCTCTCTTTCAGAAGCTTGTTTGCCTCTTCCCACCTAGAACCCCTATTTACGGACGAGTTTAACCAACCAGTAACCACGTTTTGGTTCCAAAAACATCTAAAAACCATCCTCTCCAAAAGTGGAGTCTCACATAAAAGATTCTCCTCCCACTCATTTCGAATCGGAGCAGCCACTTCAGCCGCTGACCGAGGACTCGCCCCCAACCAGATCCAGACCCTCAGTCACTGGTCTTCAGAAGCCTTTAAGAATTATATCCGCTCCGACCCAGCCTCTCTTCTCCACACAATGCAAACCCTTTCCAGTCCAAGCCCAGTTCCCTAAAGCCAAAAAAAAAGAAAAAAAACCCTCCCATTTCTCAAAGGCCCATAAACCCCATTAAGGTTTCAAAACCCTACCTCCGCAGAGGTCTTTTCTCTTCCATCCCCCGTCTTGAAGGTTCACCTCCTTCATTAAGTTTTCACCCGCCTCCGCAGAGGCTTCCCAAACCCCTACCTCTGCAGAGGTCTTTTCTCTTCTATCCCCCTTCTTAAAGGTTCCCCTCCTTCATTAAGGTTCTGCCCGCCTCCACAAAGGCTTCCCAAACCCCTACCTCCGCATAGGTCTTTTCTCTTCTATCCCCCTTCTTGAAGGCTCACCTGCTTAATCAAGGTTTCGCCGCCTCCACAGAGGCTTCCCAAACTCTACCTCAGCAGAGGTCTTTTGTCCCCTATTTTCAAGTTCTAGAAATTCCCAACCTCCTCCTAAGATTCTCCCCTACACAAAGGCCTTCTCTCTTCCATCCCACCTGCAGAGGTTTTTAAGACCCCCGCAGGTGTTTTCTTCCCCGCCTCTGCAGAGGCTTCCCTAATCTTTCTCCCTAGCCCAAATTCCTGCCCAACCTTCCCATGAGTCCCATTTAAAAAAAAAAAAAAAAAAAAACCTCCGCCCCTTCTCCACCTTTTCTTCTTCTAGGGTTCTAGTCATTAGGGTTCAGAAGTTCGCCGTTCTCCCGGCTTCGCTCCCCAGACAGCATGCCAAATTCGCTTTTATTGTAATACGAGGTAAGCTTGAACTCTTGAAGCAAAGATGGCTGTGAAAATAAATCTGCATTGTTTATTCTTTTGATATTTCATTCACAAAATTCACACAGTTCTAACCTATCATTCAATTAAAACTATTGAAAATATTGTATTAAAATTATCCTCGCTCATCCAGAAATCTCCAGCATGTTTAGTTGTCAGACAGGACTGGATCTACAGTACAAATGGGACTGGCTTCTATCATCAGATAAAACTAAAACATTTTTTTTTAGCAGCAAACACTCAAGATCAGGGTTTGGTAAACACAGGGATAAAAAGTGCTCCATGTGTACAATGAAGTATATTGCTGTATTTTTGATGTTGTATATTTCAGCTGGAGGCCCTGGACATCTTGTTTAGACACGTGGCATCATGGACTCTATCAAATACCCACAGATTACAAATCAATAATTCATTGACTCAAACAAACATCAAATTAAACACAAGAATTAGTCACTGAGCACAAAATGAGCCTTTGCCATGTCTGTCCCCGTCCTCTGACCTGAACGCTGAGTGAGGTGAACTAAAGAGGAGAACCAACATTGAGCTGGTAATCTAAAGGGTCTGGAGTGATTCTGGATGAAGGAGTGCTCTCTTTTCTCTTATCAGGTGTTCTCCAAACTCTTCAGGCATTACAGGAGTAAAGAGCTGTTATCTTGGGAAAAGGATGTAGCAATAATTGGGTGCCAATAATTGTAGCCAACAAGTATTGGAAAAAAACATTTATTTCATCATGAGTTTTTCTTCCCATTTTTAATTGTTTTACTGCAATGATAGGTTAAAATTTTGTAAATGTTTTAAATGAAAGATTAAAAGGATAAACAATGCAGATTTATTTTCACAGCCAGGTTTGCTCAGATTTACCAAGGGTTCCAATATTAGTAGAGGACACTGTACAGTAGTATGTGCAAATGTATATATACATGAGTGTGTGTGTGTATATATATATATATATATATATATATATATATGAGAGTGTATCTCTCTCACACACACATATACATTACTTTGACTCTATGCACAACTCTGTATACATTGGATTGATTTAAATTTAATGTACTTGAAGATTGTGGGTAACACTTTATTTTGATGGTCCAATTTAGATATTCTATTAGCAGTAAGTAACTTTGCAACTCCATGTCAACTAGCAGACACTAGAGTATTAGTAGACTGTCTCCTTAATATCTCCTAACACTTCATTTTGATGAGTCCACAACATACTACATACTGACTACCAGAAACGTATATGTCAACTTATTCTGCTAACCCTAAACTTACCCTAACAGTCTACTCTGAAAGTCAGTACACATGTAGATGTGAATATGTGCAAAGTGTGGATTTCATACATTATATAGTATCTCCTCCTTCACATATCCTGTCCCTTGAATCTCCTGGAGGGTCTATTGAAGTTTTGTTCAAATGACGACCCATGCACCTGCGAGCTGAATGCATGTATTTATCCGTTCACTAGGGACTGAGCCATACAGAAGCACTCTGCCATCTCTTTGAACCCGCTTCCCTTGGTGGCTTCCTAACTATACAGCACTCAATGCTTTGTAAGTGATTCCAGCCGTGGGGGCAGACTCAACAGAATAGAAAGTTAACCGGGGAGAAGAAATAGCAAAACAAACAATAAGGACCTAAATGTCTTTGATGCATGAGGAGCACACAGGGGGATCAAAGACCTTCACAATGACCCACGGCTTTTGTCTTTTAGACATTTCATTGAGCTCATTTCTGTAAGTCGCTACCACATTCAGCACGGGGAGGCTCGCTCCTTCTGTGGGACACTAGATTGCCACCAATTCCTCCAAAAACATCCACTGTCAAAAGCCACTCATGGGCCTTCCTCTCCCATATGGCTCCGGAGTTTCAAGTAAAAAGGAGAGGCATCTTTAGGAATCTTTAGATGTCAGTCTTTCCACAAAGAGAGTCGCAGGGAGATTAATGGAGAGAAGATTTGCCCCAATGCAGAACCGCATTTCAGAGAAACACAAACTGAGTTATGACAATATGACCAAACTTTTCATTACCATTTAGCAGTAAAGGCTGAATGACACTGACTATTGTACAGGGCTGCGTTCTCCGATAACGTTGTCTCTTAGCGCACTACGAAGACTCAAAAGGTACACCTCTTGCACTCTGGGGCTATTTTGGGGAATTCCGCCTGTTTTTGCCTACCAAAATTAAAAAGCTTCCCATACCCACATTGTATATATACAAAAGATTGGTACCATTTTAAAAGAAACCTTTTGAAATTACATAAAACACTGTTGAAATTGATTAAAATTATTGTATATATTGTCTGTGTTGTAATAAAGTAATAAAAAAGAGGCACTTTTTTTCTTTTTGTTTGTAAACTGAAATTTGAAAGTGTATAGTTCAGGCCCTGAGTGCCTCAGCTCCCTGCAGACAATTTTATTTGTTTACAACACATGTCAGCAAGCACAGTAAAAAGACATTTATTTCTATCAAAATCTATGCAAGAGTTATTCTATTCCTGTAGGGAAGAATAAAACCATTTTTTATACAATATCCGCCTACACAAATTTCTCCCCAAGTTTCAAGTCTCCCCATACCAACATACAGTGGAATAAATGCAATATCTTGGTGTCATTTTAAAGAAACACCTTTGAAATTACATAAAAAACTGCTGTACGTGATAAATATTATTATATATGTTGTCTGTCCTAAGATGAACCATGTCAACACAATACTTACACAAATGTACAATTGTACAAATGTACACAATGGGGGAGGGGGGTGCATAGTGTAATTTATGTGTAAATAACTCTGTTACAGAAAAATAAATATTAAAGTGATTTATATCTGCATAAAATAGAGATTCTAAGCTTTCAAATGGTACCACATATAGGGTTATACACATTTGGACCCTCCGGCGGGTCCGCAGAGTTTAACTAGGTTAACTAAGAAGGTTTCGGAAAACAGGCGTTAAAGATAAGGTACGTCTTAAGGTACAACTTAAGAACGACGTAGCGTTAAGGTGGTTTCGGAGAACGTAGCCTAGATTTTTACTGTAAAAACACTAATTTTGTACTACTACATCAGATGGACACACCACTTTTTTTTTTCTGTCTTATTTCTGTGTAATTGCCTCCCAGAACTGTTTTACATGACTTTGTTCCCAAACAGCAGGTATCTGCCTTCGAAAGCAATGACATAATTTATTGTGTTATGAAAATTATATTATATTCAGCGGCTTCTCTTACTTTTCTTAGTGATATGTAGTGCCACTATATCAGAAAATGATTATTCTGTTATTCATGGCTTGCTGGATGGAAACAGTTTTACAAATATATATATATATATATATATACACAAATCCAATGTTCTGTTTCCAATGTGCAGTCATATTATGTTGTGTATGATGAGCACATTCTTAGTTTTAAACAATGATATCTATTTGTGGGGAATCTAAATGTTGGGTTTTTAGAGATTGTGTAAGTTTGTTATGTTTACAATGACTTTAAAGTCTGATGTCTGTGTGATCCTACGTTGTATAATGTATGATACCAAGCTTTTCCTCTAAACATTTCAGAAAGTCTGTTATTTCATTTATTTATTTATTTTATATATATAATAATGTAGTGTATTCCTGCCTTACATTTAGTTCTTTTTGATGAGAAATGTGGGATGTTTATTTCATTACCTTCCCCTTTTATTTGAAACTTGACAAGCACAAAGCAAAAGATCAGATTTTTCTGAAACACTTTATTTTGATGGTCCTTTTTGAAGATTCTGTTGACAATAAGTAACTAACTCTCATCAGAGTATTAGTTTAGACTTCATATCTGCTAACTCTTTATTGTGCTGGTCACCCAGACACTCTACTGACTTTAAGTAACTTTGCAAGTAGCTTATTCTAACCCTAACCCAACTAATACTCTACTAACACTCTAACGATGAAAATGAAAATTGTAAAATAGCCCATGTACACACACCTGTGGGACAGTTCAATTCTATATTATTTTTTTTTTTATGAATTTATGAAATTGCAGTGTTGCTTGACAGTTATTGACAACTATAAGCCTTCCCTCTAGGTTTCGTATCCACAAATCTCCTACTAGCTTGCTCTTCCTTAAATAGTGTGAGACATAACAGGTTCTATATGTTTATATTAATCTTGTGTAGTTATTGCCGCTAATAGCCTCTCTTAACATATCAATGTGATAAATATGTGTTATTATTATAGCTATAATAAAAAATAAATTGTTCTAATTTAGTAGAATACAGTATAAATGAAAATTTATAGACAACCATTAACTAAGAGGCCCCTTCATAGTTTGGCTTCATATATATTTTATAAAAAATAAAACAATAAACCATTGTTTTTTTGTGAAATTACACTATATGCTGCAGATGATGCACATGAACAGTACAGGGAATCACATGTTATTAAAGTATTGCTGGGTTAGTTAAGGGAAGTTGGGAAGCCTGGAGTGTTTGAGGGCTGGGAGTGGTTAGAGATGGGGTTTAAATATGTTGGGAACGAACGCACACAAATTGTCCAGCTTTCATTAGTGTGGTGAGTGAAGACTCTACAGAGCGCTTGATTCCCAAGACTCTCAGATAACAAGTGGCTTCTCACACTGGGGCTTTCTGTTTCCTTCAAATAAAACCAAAAAGGGAAAAAAAAGGAGCGAGATGGAGAGTGAGTTACCACAGAGGGGAAGAAAATGGGAGAGTGATTCCAGCAGCCAACTGTTATCTGCCTGACATTCAGTCAGTGTAGAGTTATTTTGGTTTATTTATCCCAAGAGCAATGAATGGCTGCCGACAAGATATTTCTGATAGATATGATAAGGCCTTCCATCCTCTAAACATGCCCTCTTAGCTTGAAGTTGACCTCATCTCTAAAAGCCATTAGTGACAGACATAAAGCTGAGGGGGAACGTGGAGGTCCTCTCTGAAACATTAATCTGCACACAAGTTATTCTAGACATCTCCAAAAGCAAACAGCAAAATGAAGAAGTCCAGAGTGGAATTTCAGGAATATGCAAGACTGACACCTTCGTTTCAACCAGAAGGTCCTTAATCTTAGTTTACCCCATTAACCATTGCAAACAACCCTTGACTTACGGTCCAGAGACAGAGCGTCTTTACTTGAAGAAGCAAAACAAGTGTTCCTGTCAGATGCACTTTTGATAGCATTGCCCACAAATAAATATGGATGTTTTACTGTATTCATGTCCAGAGTATCTTAACTTCTAATCTATCCACAGTTAAAAGATGTTGCTTTAAAGCCAACATGTAACAGCACTGACAAACCTTCTTTTTGTCCAAATGAGTGCAAGGATATTTAATATTTTTCAACATTATCCACACAAGATGAAAGTACATTGTACATTAGTACATTATATATATATATATATATATATATATATATATTTTTTTTTTTTTTTTTTTTTTTTTTTTTTTTTTTTTTTTTTTTT
>JAUYWG010000053.1:19492090-19527761 GCA_034779775.1 Enteromius afrohamiltoni
ATCTAAAATATATGAAAGTCTAATGTTTATCAGTACATTACAGAAAATAATAAACTTTATCACAATATGCTAATTTTTTGAAAAGGACCTGTATATGAAATGCATGGATCATTAAACTGACACACATCCAATATTTTCTTAACTGTTTATGTTTAAGACATAACTGATGGCGTTTACTTGTACTCGCCATTCGACAAATAGGGAATCACGGAAAACATCCAAAAATACAACCTTTTCTCTGGTTGTTTAAAGAATATTGGCTAAAGTTGTAAATTTTCAGCATTGTCACAATTTTTTCTTTCGAACATAAACCTCCCCGTTTTCCCCAAACACCCCATGCAGAGGCCCATTTCCTCAGCCTCTCCAGTCTACACACACTCTTTTACTCAGGAGATTGACCTTTGACCTCCAGGGGTTTTATTTAACTCCTAACATGTCTATAAGAAAGCAGAACGTGCAGAATGAGAGCGCATGAATAATGTTGATGTGGCCTGATGTGTTTCTGCTAGACATCAACACACAGCCCTTCAGTGACTGAAATGACTTAACGGTAATTACGTTTAATAAGGATTAATTCATTTGGAACAATTAAAGAAGTACTCACAAAGTGCTTTATTTGCTAAAAATGCAGTAGAACTGTAATAATGTGAAATAATATTAAAATTTCAAACAACTGTTTAGCACTATAACTGTGTAAAATGTGATTTATTGTTGTGATCAAAGCTGAATGTTTAGCATCACTACTCCAGTCTGCCTCACGCTTTTGTGAGCTTTCATATGTTTTATTTTTCTTTGATTAATAAAAAGCTGAAATGGACAGCATTTAACTGAGATAGAAATAGTTTGTAACATCATAAATGCATTTGCTTTTTCACTTTCGCCCAGTTCTTTTGTGCCTAATGGTAGCATATCATGATTTCCACAAAGAAATTAAGCAGCAAAAAAATACGATTTTTAAAACAATTATGTAATTACTCCTATGTATACACTTGACAAGCTATTGAATGGCAGGAGTGCTTATTTTTTCCCATGATGAAACCTGTCTTGTCAGATGCAGTTGGTAAAGAGGAAACTATCATTGTCAGATGAGTGTGTGGTGATGAGTGATGGTAATGTCAGACGCATTGTAGTATACAGGGGTCAAAAGGGTCTCCAGACAGACCCCTGTCCTCACCTACCTCTCTCACAATGTTTTCAGAAGGTTTCTTTTCAGACCTTGTATAGAAGTTTAGTGGGAAACCCAACCCTGCAATAACCATACACAAAGCCATCAGGGGACATGTGGTCACCAGACCTGCGGACCCCACATCCCTCCCCTCACCTCCCCTGAAGAAAATAGGAAATATACATGGCTTCCTCTTAACTTGGACCCATATGTTTATGTGCGTGTGTGTGTGTGTGGATGTTTGAAGAGGCCCAGGACGGCCATTGATGATCATGACTGTCTAAAAAACAGCATACACTTATTTCATAGCAACATAACTTGAACCGTTGTGTCCATAAGAAAAAGTGTCCCAGATGGAGATTACTGAGCAGAAAGCCAGCTCTCTTGTGTTCTGTGTTGTGCGTTATGACCTAAACTCTCTTGTACTGTGCTGCCCTCTAGTGGTCAATAACAATGCTGCTGCCCTCAAACCAAAATAAATAAAAATAAATCGCCATGAAAGTGTCATAAAAGTGGGTGCTATCTTTCAAGAATTTTGAAAGCCAAATAATAATAATACGATTTGAATACGCATGTTGTGAACTTTAAGGATGTTCTGAGATTAGCCTATATTTTTGTTAGCTAGGCCTAGTGAACAGGGAACATACAGTAAAGTTAACAGAATGTTTGGTTAAAGTTAAGATTTAAATAACCAAACACAACTATAACCTTGATAAACCTTAATGGGAACCTTAGGGCAGCATATAATTGAAAACATTAATGTTAGCTTGGACAATGAGGTTTTCAATGTATGAAACAGGCACTTTGATGTGCTTCATGGGCTTGCTGCACACTAAGAAGGGCACGTTCAGTGACCCACAGGTGCTGGAAGCAGAGAGGCAGTGGGGGAGGAACAGAGGCCAGATACAACAGACACATCAAAGAAACTCTGACCTCTCCAGCATTTACTGTAAGGACATAGATAAGGAATTATAATGTGCAGAAATGTAAAATGGAAAGTGGGATTGGCAAACACCTGAGAGAATGATTCAGGAACATACTGCTGGAATATTTATTCTATTAAACTCAAGCCATATCTAAGACCAGGGTATCACACTGACTTGATGGTTCTTTACAAAGTTAACAAAGAATAGTGCTTCAGACCTGAAGGCTTTTATTTTAAAATGCACATTTCAAGTCTCAACTATGTTTGACTATCATTTCCTGTTTATATTGTCTTTCATGAGTGGTGAAGACGTTGATTTGGCAATGTTTAGAGCTGCACACACTGCCTGGAGCTTTTCAAATTATGGCTGACAAGCCCAAAACCCACCCAAAACATGCTCCCCCTACAGTTTCAATAAAAATGTCAAGCACATCACTAAATAATCTGCATATAAAAGTTACTTCAGTTAAGTAGAAATACTGGTTTATTAAATTAGGTAAAAATAAAATAATAATAATTATTATAATTTTGTATCTATGTAAGCATGTGTTTTAAATTAATAATAAGTTTGTACAAATTTGTAACAGCTGGAAAATGTTCCTCTGTGACAACAGGTTCTTTTCTCACATGACCTCTAAAGAGGAAAGGGGTTGTTAAACTGTTAAAGGGATAGTTCATCCAAAAAATAAAACAGTCAACAATTAATCACCCTCAAGTTGTCCCTTTCCTTCCCTTCCCTTTATTTTGTCTTTTAAAAAAACAAAATATGATATTTTGAATGCTGATTGACTTCCATAGTGCCTCAGTATTTTTTCTCCACACTATGGAAGTCAGTTTGGTTACTCATATTCTACAAAATACCTTGTTTTGAGTTCAACAGAAAAAAGAAACTCATATACAGTAGGTTTAGAACGAATTAAGGGTGAGGAAACTGACATGATTCATAAAATGTCAAAGTCAATGACTTTGAGAGTCAAAAAGCAAGGAAACACCCACACAAATATTTGTAGTTTCTGATTATATATCAAGGTCTTATGAAGCAAAATGATCAGTTTGTGCAAGATTTATATTAATAACATTATTAGCAACCTGTAATCAGCCTCAGGCAAAAGACCCAGAGTGATGTCTGGCTCACGAACAAATCATCAGTTTGAACTGGTTCTTTTTAGTGAACTATTTGAACCTTTTGAGTTCATGGTTTGAGCAGCACAGATCTCCAAGTTACTCAGTCAGAACTCACTTTCAGACACCAGACAGTCAGAAAAGCGCATTCGAGAACCAAGCACTTGAATGAAAGGGCCAAATGAACTTTTTTACGAAAACGTTACGTTGATTAAGAGTAGTTAATTAACTTCACCATGTTTTAGACAAGACATCTACGTTTATCATCACTATTTGGTTTAATCATGCAATAGTATGCGTTACATCATTGATTATGTAAAGAAACTGGTGAATCAGTAACTTCATTAAATCAAACTGTCCAAAAGATTTCCCATGTTGCCTGTCTCTAAACTTCACAATAACACACCTGTGTTTGTCATCCTCTTGTTACATCAACTATACAGATCATGTTTTCAGAATTTTCCAGAGCATGTACTGTATTATATAACGTCAACGATGTGAACATCTGTAGCTCTTCATCCTGTTTACATTATCTTTCATGGTGTAATGCATTTACAGTATGAGTAAAGTTTTCTCTTTTATTCAATAGACATGCATCATCTTTTTTTGATTTCACAAGCGACAATGGTGTACCAGTTCAAATGCCATGGCAAACGTTTGAGCAAAACATGTTGACAGAGCTTCAGAGGAGACAGACCAGAAGTGGATTTAATGATTTACTTATAAATTATATTGCTGTCTACTATAAACATGACATTTGTTTCCCAGCTGTTTACCTTCACAGACATAATTAACCAGCTGTTTTTGTAACTTGTAACCTATGTGAATGTAAACTTAATTTAGTACTCACATGCCTTTGTCCGTGCCCATCAGATGTGTGCACTCAGAAAACAGTAACATAGCAAACGTTTAAACTAATATGGTTTAAAATGCATAATTTCAGCACGATAAATATGCCAATCAGAATCAAAACAGATGTTTTTAGCAGGTAGGAGCTGTAATGGCACAGATCTATTCTAACTCTGTTTAAATTCTGAAAAAAAAAAAAAACAGACCTAAAAACCCCACACGTAATAATCTAGAACACTGTCTTTGAAGGCTGCTCTGTCAGTTCTTCTTCATCAGGAAGGAACTGTGCTAGGTGTGCTGTTTGATAGCCATGTTTCTAGTATCTGTAAAACTGCATTTTTCCATCTCAAGGACATATCTAAATTGCGTCCTATGCTCTCAACCTCAAATGCAGAAATGTTAATTCATGCGTTTATGACCTCGAGGTTAGATTATTGTAAGGCTTTATTGGGTGGTTGTTCTGCACGCTTGATAAATAGACTACAGCTGGTTCAAAATGCAGCAGCTAGAGTCCTTACTAGAACCAGGAAGTATGAGCAACTTTATTATAAAGAGAAACATTTTTAAAACTGCTCATGTCAGGATCTACTAAAGAAAGTCACTTTCATGACTTGTAAATAACATTTAACAAATGACTTTAGAGCATCCTTTTGTTAAATGTATTATACACATTTGCACACTGATGAGAAAATGAACAAGAAACACCTGGAATATTACATAAAATCATTTTTACAGTGTGGTAAACACGTAACACCAAAAGAGATTTTGGCATGTCTGGATCCTAAGGAATTAAAGACATCTGCCTGCTCTGTAACTGCATGACAAGCTTATAATAGTGAGGCTGAGCGTTCTGGCTTTCCATGTGGACTCAATGATGCTGTCCAGAGCATGCTGCGTTCCTATGAAATATGAAATCCCCTTCTAGACCACCTGCAAGCGTGGAATGTGGAGAGCGGCGGATCCGATGTCCCGGGACACATGCTACATCACACGCATAAAACAGCGCTAACATAAACACACTGTGCCATCTTCTTGCATATTAAAGAGTTTTTATTTCCTGCGGGGCAAATGCTCTTCACATGCACAAAAACGCACATGTCGTAAACGGCCGTGAACCTCACATATTCACAAACGCTCCCTTCCTCCATTTGCAGACTCGCACCAGATGTGCCCTAAAACACCAGACATTTATTGTAAATCAATTAGTGTAACCTAATGCAGCTTTTGGGGATTAAAGTAAACAAAGGCAATGTGTTTAGCTTTATTTGACTCATATATCAGCAGAAGCTGGCCCACTTTTGTTGTTGTAATAACGGTGTATGTGTATAAACATCGCAGGCAGTCTGATAACAGCTGTACACTTGTGGACAGTTGAACTCGAGTCAGACTATGTAAACAGCAGATGCAGACTCATCTATTTTGTTCTCTGCATGGAAACCACAAGATCCGCAAGCCCTCCAGATTGTGGTCTGACTGAATACAAATGACAGCAGAAGATGTACGAGTTGAAACCCACAGGCGTAACTTTAGCTTCCCTGGAAACAGGGCAGAAAGAACAATGGCGTACAGGGGCCTGGTGGGGTCGTGAGGGCCCCTTGACATTCCTCGAGTTGTTAAAACGTGCTGCTGCTTTTGCAAAGTAGCTTTCATGACAGCTGCCTTTTAGCAATCACGGCACAAAACCGCTGAGAGCAGGGAGAGCACATTAATATTGAGGCCACAAATCTAAAGTTAGGCCCAAACATCCTCAGGCAGAAGGCTGCGTTTCCCAAAAGTACACTGTAGACCCATTGAAACCAATAGAGCTACGATCCACTTCAGCTGGTTGATGGTTTTGGGAAAACAGCCCTGGTTAGAGAGCAACTGAGAAACACTAAAAAAAGAGCATTGCCAGTACCTTGTGGTTAGCAGCAAGACAACAGCGGCATCTTGTGGGCAGTTTTCTATTTTCTGCGAAAAGGAGTGAAAAAAACCCTTTTTGTTATCCTAAAACATGATGCACTCAAGGGGGAACATTAAAATACAGCTAAAATTTTAAATAATCGTGTGTGTGTGTGTGTGTGTGTATATATATATATATATATATATATATACACACACACACCTTTGTTTTTCACACAGTGTAGATGTAACAAAACTGTGTTAATAATACATTTCCCAACATCTGGAAACTATTTGGTTCAAAGTACTAATTCTGGGGCCATGTATAAAACAAAGTATCCTCATGGTTCAAATGAGCCAATTCTTTATTTTTGTGGATGCGAAATTTGCATGTAGCCTAGACATGGAAAAACATTTTGAGAAGTGCTTTCTTGTTATGGATCAAAATAAAAGGAACGACTATGGCTTTTCTATTCTCTAAATTAAAGTGTTGATATCCTGGTTTAAGGTATAGATTAAAATACATAATAAATGATAAATGAATAATATTAAACCGTTAATAAATAACACCTTCTCATGTTGGAGATATTTTTCTAATTAGTCACTAACACTTGCATGTATAATCTGTCAAAAGCCTTTAACAAGATAGAGTGAACTATGCATTATTTTATAACTGTCGTTACACAAAGCTAAAGTCATTATGGGAGATGTTTTCCTGCACATGACTGCATATATCTGTTCTTGTTATTGCAATACAAGACCTATTTATGTCATATTAGATTATTTAAATGGATGCATTTTACTTCAAACCATCAGAATCCAGCGCCATGGCTTGCCAAACGGCTTACCTGGAAGCTTAGTAACAGGTGCGCCACGCGCCCGTACGTGAGCGCTTACGCACTACGTCTCCTGTGACGCAAAGCCGTACGTACCGCACTTGTCAGTGTGCCAGCAGGTCAGTGTATTTCCCAGCCGCCGTCTGGGATAGTGCAAAGACTTATGTTTCTATTTGTGACACGGACTCATTTATAGGTAAACAGAGCGGAAGAGCTTGATTCGTTGAAACGACGTGCTCCGGTTCGGTTGAGAGACGGCAGGCTTGGGGCAGCGCGTAAATCCGGTAACGTAGAGCAGATTTCAGTGCAGGAATCACT
This sequence comes from Enteromius afrohamiltoni, assembly GCA_034779775.1. Taxonomy (NCBI): domain Eukaryota; kingdom Metazoa; phylum Chordata; class Actinopteri; order Cypriniformes; family Cyprinidae; genus Enteromius; species Enteromius afrohamiltoni. Next base: position 19,499,187 of record JAUYWG010000053.1, read on the forward strand.
GCAGGCGGTCAGACCGGTGCTTCGTCTTTGCCTCAGATACAAATCAGCTTAAAACAGCTCAATAACATGACAAAAAGTAATCGATGTACATTCAAAAGTGGCAAGTTGCTGCTACGCTACTTTCTTTTTGTGGTATGACGTCATCACGTCAGGTGCACGACTCCACGCTGGTCGTTCTAGCTCGCCTGACCAGCAACAAACAGCTGAATAGCACGACATGGTGTGATTTAGCTGGAAAGCTATAGTGACAGGTTGAGTGTCAGGTGCGTTTTGTGTTGACATGACGTCATGGCCGTTGTTGGATGACGTCACCGAGCTCAGTTCCGGTGGGGACCGCCGCTGGCTCCACAAGGAAGGAGTTATGAGCAGTCTTACTAAGAAGACACGGTTTATTAACAATCCTGGCAATAAACTGTCTTTTGGCAATAGAGACTGGAACGATGCCTTCATCAGCCTTTACGACGAGTCCATCAGGAGAGGGATGTACTCAGTGCGGTCAGATATGGACAGACACCCTTCACCACGGGACGGAATGACGCTGAGACTCGGGAGCCATGACAATGCTGACTCGGGCGTCCTTCCTAGGGGCCATCTGGGCCCACGCACAACTCCTGTCACCAGCTATCTTCATACAAGCAATACAGAAGACTGCACAAACCCTGCCTCAAACTACTACCACCACGTTAAAGATCATCTGCTCCACATTCGGAAAGCTGCCCGGTCCAGCACTTCCAGACACCGATTCGAGGTGACCACCGAGCTGGGACCAGAGGAGGTCAGGTGGTTTTACAAAGAGGACAAAAAGACATGGAAGCCCTTCATGGGACACGACTCTCTCAGAATAGAAATCATGTATCGTAGATTCTGCGAGTTAAACCCGGAGCAGGCTTTGAGCCGTGGCGGAGAGGAGCTTTTTAAAGACGATAGGCTTGATGGAGAGGAACCGGCCCTGGATACCAGCAAGGACAGCATTGAGATGGCTATTGAGGCCGTGTGTGTCAGAGGAGGACTCTATGAAGTGGACGTGAGGAATAAAGAGTGCTATCCGGTGTACTGGAATCGTAAGTAATGCTCAATTGAGCGGTCAGATCAGATTTCTTTATTTGTGACCCTGGACAACCTTGATACTTCATCTAAAAGCTGAAGTTTTCGAGTTTCCATTGATGTGGGGTTTGTTAGAAGAGGACATTATTTGAGATACAGCTATTTGTAAATCTGTAATCTGAGAGTGCAAACAATATTGAGAAAATTGCCTAGGAAGTTCTTAGCAATGCATATTACCAATCGATAATTTAGTTTTGGTATATTTATGGTAGGAAATGTACACCATATCTTAATAGAACATGATCTATACTTCATATCTTCATGATTTTTGGCGTAAAAGAAAAATTGATCGTTTTGGCCCATACAATGGCCCATACGAAATATACCCGTGCTACTGCTTTTGAACTCCAGGGTCACGTATAGCTCTTTACACGATACAGATTGTTTCAAAGCAGCTTACAAATTTAGTTTCAGCTTTTGTTCTTACCTGATAGTGTCATATTTCATTTATACTGATTATTAATTGTCTTTTAACACGAGTCCTGATGTGACAAATCACAAAATAAAGCACCCACAGCTTTTTATTTCTTTACTGAATTGGGTTAGAGTCTTTTGGCAGGATGTGGTCTGTAATATAGTTTTAAAGTCTTATTGCATTCATTGGCTTTACTGACAAAAGATCTGTTTTAAATTGTGCCGTCATCCTATTTACCAAAAATGTGAGATTAAATCTTCATGCCAGGAATATTGTTTCCAGTCTTGTTACCAGATTCAGTCAGAAGATTTTGTATGGCACTAGAATCAGCCAGTGGTGTTTTGTCTGACACTCGTTTTTATCATTTAACAAAAATGTTTTGTCTGAAACCCAAAACTGTATTTTATCAGCCTGAGAGGTTGAAAGAGGAAAAACAGCAGACAGCAGGAGATGATGATAAAAAATAGACCTGGATTATTAAATAATCTGATTTCATCCGACCAGCACAAATCCAACAAGTGTTTTCATAGCAAATGTTAAAAAACTTGTGAAGACCGATATCTCTTGAAACCATGCAATCTGATTAAACAGTAATAAAAACCTGTACAGGAGCAAGAAAAAATTATACATGCATTTTTTTTTAATTTAATGTAGTATTTAAATCATTCTAAATGATAAAAAAACACAACACAGCTGTAAAATTGATTTCACACGTTGCTCTTGAGAATGTGTTATTGAACATTTCTAAGTTTGTATATATATATCATGCTCATCCTTCCAGGAAAGTACCTGCCCTGTCCACTGAATAATTAACATTCTTTGGTGTCTGTGACACCTCCAGTTTTGTTCATGGCAGGTGAGAAGTAAGACCTTTTTTGGGAGTTCTTAACATTGCATTTTTCCATTTTTTGCACATAATTTGCATGAATCACACCCATATTTACTGCCCAATCTGGATTACATGCAGTTTTAAACCACCTTTATAACAGATTTAAAAAAAAAAAAAAAGTCAAGTTTAGTTGACGTTTTAGACAACAGTGACTTTCACACCAGATATTCTGTGCATCATCTTAGAGGCAGCATGTTTTGTTTTTGTGTAACGATTTACCGTATTAGCATCTCGGGTGAGTTTGATCTCACCATAGTGTGTTTAGTACTTCAGTAATATTTAATCAACAGCTTTAAAAAATGCCAGTGTAGATACACTTCACCCAATATAAATATATGTTTCGTGTGCATGTGCTAATTTTTTGGTTGCTGAATGATCTTAGTTCCTACTTCTAGTCTGTGTTCTGTTCTATTAGTACTTTATTCTGTGTTCTCCGCCTTGTAGAACAGAATCCTATCCCTGTCATGAGAGGCCAGTGGTTCATTGACGGCACATGGATGCCTGTAGAGGAGGATGAGAGCGACCTCATAGAGAAAGAACACCTGGCGTGCTTCCGAGGACAACAGATACAGGACGCTTTTGAGACTGACACACTGGCCAAGACTGTGGACAGAAAAGATGGTGAGAGACTCTATTACTGACCCATCATTTGGTTGTTCTGCAGAGGTTCATCGTAAAGAGAGAGCATTCCTCCTGTATGTGAGGCTGTTAGTTTGGGAAATGAATGACAAATACATCAGTAGGGATGGGTACCGAAACTCTCAGATAGCTTTTCTGAGGTGAGAAACTTTATTTCATTACCAGTTGTGAAAATAACGATAGAATCGATAAATCATCTCATCTGACCGCAGACACTGAATCGGGGCAGTTCATTTTTACTCATTAAACTGCATTTGACAGATGAACAGCTTTCATGCACATCTTTTAAAATAAAAACCTAGCATAAGAAAATATTTATAATTACTAGCAGTCTTCCGAAATAACCACATAAACATCACATAAAATAAAGCTATATTTGTTTTTTACTTGTCAGCTATCAATTCTGTCTATAAACACACAAAAGCTCTTTTTTCATGTAAAATAACATTTTATTTACAAATATCATTTTAATTGATGAATTTATATTAATTATGCATTCAAAAAATTCTTAGCTTGTGATGGCATAAAATGCTGAATGTTGTATAATGATGTCTATATCATCTATCTATAAATTCTGGGTTGAGCATTGACAAGACACGGAGAGCACTGTTTATTTATGTATTTTTTAATTTTACATGAACATTTTTGTACTTTAACTTTGAAAATGTAATTATAGCAGTAGTGGAAAGTTAAAAATGTTACTCAGAAGTAAAATATCCACAATACCAGTTCAACAAAACAGTTTTTCGTCTTAAGGATTTTTTTTTATTTATACGGTAATGGATTATAGGAAGGAACTGGATCATGACCGGGTGTAGAGATATTCATAGAGACTGAGGTCAACTTGAGGATAAAGAAGAATTTGTACAAACTCTCTGCTGGAGGCAGAAGGAAATGACAGCTGAAGAGATGATTTTAATACTGAGAATATGGATGTCCTCAAAATACACTTTTGCAAAAAGCATGAATCTCTTAATGTACCAGTGAGCCATTGAGATGTCACAACAATAGGGTCTAAGCAGATACATTTCTCTTTTCTGTTAAGCTACACTACAGTTTAGGCCACTTACTCTTGAGGAGCTAAATGTAGGTCATACAACAGTTATATCCAGTGTGTATTTAAACTGGGAGTGACATGAATTCTGATTGAACATCTTCCACTGGGATCTAATTTTAATCACAAGTAAAGGTTCATTAGATCAAATGTAACTTTCTTGCGCAGACAATCTTGTCTAATCTCCTTTAGTCAGTAATCCAAATCCTGTCATCTGCACTTTTACAGTTTCGTTCTTTCAGGATAGCAGATTCTACTGAATGATCGACTATAGGGGGGTGCCACAGGGTTCTGTACCGGGACCTTAGTTAGTCTTAGTCTTAACTCGTTCAGGTATAGCTTCTTTTGTTTTCAGTCCATTGTAACAGCAGTTTCATGCTGGCCATCACACTTTTGATACGCGTGATATTTTAGTGTGGCTTAGTGTTCAAAAGAATCAGCGTCTTTACAATCTTCAAAGTCAAACTGCCAGTAGCTTGGAGGAATACAATTTCCAAAAAGGCTTGTTTTAAGGGTATGCTGTGTTGGGAATGTGTGCTTGGGTTTTAGTAAGGGAGAGAAATGTTCTGCGTTGTATAAAAAATATAAATACAATAAATAAAACAGCCTCACAGAGGAGTGATTTCTCTCTTCGAAATAGAATCTAAACCATTTCATTATTTAGAGTTAGAATTAGAGTTATTTAGGAAGAGGATCCTATTACATGCACATCATTTTCCGATTAAGGTCGGTGTTCTAGTTAAGTCTTTAAACTAAGAAAGACTTAGATGCTCCAAAGGTGTTGGGATGTTCCTGTGTGCAGGAGCTGTATAGTGTCAGCGATGTTTGTTATTGAAGTACCAGAGATAATCGTTTAGTGCACTGCATACAATATTTAGAAGTTCTCTGCAGTGACTTTTTAAATTGTTTTTATGTCACTAACAGTGCTTTGTCTTAGTCTAGTTTAGGCAATGCACAATGCGTACTTAATCAAAGTGTGATTGAATTTCATTTAATAAAGCCATATTCTTGTGCTTGTAAATATGGTCCCCCTTAAACACGGATTTAATAAAAGATCAATTGGATTTGTGTTTTCACCATCTTTACTATTAAAACATTTATTGGTTAACAAACCTGACATAGCGTGGGTCATAGCACATGCTTTTACTTTGAAATCCTTAAAAAGACACTTATAAGCATGTAAGAAGCATGATTTTCATGTGTAACTAACACAGGGCTTGATGTTATTGCCTTTCCTGTGTAAGTGTACAATTTGATGGCATTGCACTGTAAAATCCAATAGTACACCTTACTTATATTAAAGCAGCAACATATATTTTTGGGGTTGCAGGATGGGAACGAAAGTTAAATGATTGTTAAGTGTTAAAAATATATTGTTATGCATTAAAATATATAGCTAACATTTTAAATTACTTAGTTGTTATACTTACTAGGATTCATTAAGTTACAGATGCATTTTGACGAGTAAAATGACTTTTTTTAAGGCAATCAGTTTTGAGCAAGTAAATTAAGTAAATGCAACTAAGAAATCCCAAGTTGCATGAGTTAGCAGAAAATTTCTTATTGTACTATAGTTGGTTTGCATGCTTTTTTTGAGTAAGGTCAACTAACTAGATTTTACAGTGTACCTGTATTGAGTTGAATGTTATACGGGACAATGCAGTCTCATAATACTGTGGGATTTTGTGTTAGAGTGACATAGAAGGTGCTATTGCCAATAACGTGTCCACTTACTGTTTTTTTTTTTTGGTTTGTTAGTTCTTTCCCATTTTCCCCCATTCTACCTCCCCTTTCTATTCAAATGGAGCGGATATCAGACGAGTGCTAGAAGTCACAAGCGAAAGCGATGTCAAGGTACTAAACCCTCCATTTTTACTCCTTGAAGATGCTGACTCTCTTTTTTTCGCCTTTGCTCGTTAGAACTCTGCTTTAGCTTTTCACCCCAATTCACAAGAGTGTTTCTTTTAGAAGATTAAAGAATCGTTATTTTTGTTCCACTTTACATTTCCCCTGCTGTTTTTCTTCTTATAGCTATTAGGATACTATATTTAGAATGCAATGTTTCCTAAACACCTAAAGCAGTGTTTTGGATACATACGTTGTGTCTCTTTGTTGTAATCACAGACCTGTTCTTTAAATTGTGCCTAGTTTCAGATTGACCGATTTTCGCTCCGAAATTTCACAGATGATTACAAAGAAACTGCAAATACAATACTGAACTAAACATAAAACATTGTATAATGTTAAAAGTCATTTTTGCTAACTGCTAAAATCCAAGGCCAGTAGTTTTTAATAGAATATTGACAAACACACACAACACCTCTTCTCTGATGACCTTTACAAGCGTGGGGAAAATCTTCCTCCTACAGCAACCTGTCACTAACATGAGACGGCAGCAATTAGCAACTGACAACAATCAAATCCTGAAATGCTTTTTTACAATTGAAGGATAGCAAATATTACTGGCTTATATTTGAAGGCACTTTCAAAGCTGTCGATCATTTGCTTTGTTCTGAAACAGTTACTTAATGTTGCGTTTACTTCTTGGTTCAGGTTGCTTGCACAAGGCGGCATTGCAAAGCATACTAAACTTTATTTAGCCAAATGAGTGTAAAACCAGTCCTCTTATTATTTATTTGTAGCTGCTGTGGCATGAATAAGCCATAATACGGCTAAATTAGCAGATAAATGAATATAGTTCACATATATTACATACTGTATATTAATGATGTATCAATTTGATTTTATATCAAATGTAATGTCAAAATTATGTCAAATCACAACTTTGGCTAGAGAGTGAAATCCTGTCATATCCTCCGAAATACCTGCGAAAAACCTAGTGTATGTTGCCTCAGAAATCCTGACAGACTGTCTTCTGACACAAGCCTTGTTAACCTCTGCTGGCCTCGTAATCCTCCAGGTTAAATTGGTCCTGCTCTAATGCTCCACTACTCCAGTTATGATGAACATGTAATGTCACATGTTCTGTTTTGAGGTTGTTTATGTATCAAATATCATCTCTTTCACAGACTCGTGAGCTCCTTGATAGCCACATAAGAATAATCTGTCCTTTTTTGGGACCCTGAGTGGCTTTAGTTTGGCTCCTGGCACTGTAATGGGTTTATGTCATGTATGTAGGTCAGTAGAGTAGTACTGCGTGCTTCCATTGAGTTTTCTCTGGGAAATAGTGAGGTTTCAAAACCAAATATGTGACTAAACAATACATCCCCCAGTGAGTAAACCATTTATTAGATTTTCATCATATACTTTGCATTGCTGCCCATTGGCTTTTACCCATTGTTTGCCTCCAGAAAACAGCCTATCTGTTAAAATGTGTCAAATAAGATTTAATAAGATAATATTTTGATTTGGTTTAGGTCAGAAATGGATGTTTTTGTGAAACCTAATCTTGGAGAGCTCGTACTGAAAGATGTCCTCGGTAGATTGTGTCCATGGGAAATAATTATGTGCCTGTCAGGAAACTTGAATCGATTTTATCACCCCGCTGTCCTCTGAACGTCCTCACTTACATTGATAGAGGGACGGTCACTTGACACCAGACTGTAGAAATCACTGCCGTTCAAGAGAACAGAAGCTGTCAGTCATCTGTCCTTGGTGTTATTGTTTCAGTTCAGTGTTTTAGCACGATGCTTTGGACCTGCAGTCCTTTTGTTTGCTTTGATCGATCTTAGACGCAGCTCTGAGTGCACTAATATAGATTTATGAGTCCACCCTTCACACACATTTAGCAAATGTGGCGTATTGTTTATCACCACAGAAAACAAGCTCATCCTTCAGTGTGTAAAACTGCAGAAAAACCAATACATTACATATTACAGTTACATATTTTTCCCCACAATTTGCATGAACTCATTTCTCTTACGTGATTCAGATATGGTGATCTCATTGTGGCTCCATTAGTACATTGTACACATTTAAATTGAGATTTTTTAAAATTGAGATCATTTTATTTTTTTGTCAAATTATGTTGCAACTGCTATTGAAAAAATGACATTTGGTCATAAGTGACCACTGAAAATAGGTAGAATTCAACAGTGCTTTGTGAGTTACAGGCACAAAATGCAAAGTTGTATGGAAAGTGACCCACATTTGGTTTTTGACTACCAAAGATATGCACAGACATTTACTCCCGGAGCCACATTGAGATTTCCAGATAGGGCCTTAACAAATGAAAATGGCAAACAATAAATGTTTGTTGAGAAAGAATTTTAAGAAAAATGCACCAGTGGCATATAATGCTGCAACGATTACTAAAGTCACAGATTTTTTACTACTATACCTGTCAGTCTCTGATTAAAATGTTTAATGTCCCCACCTATGTCATTTCTGTAATTCTGTGTAGTTTGTACTGAATAATAAAAGTGCACTTTTAAACCATCCATGATGTCTTTTCCCATAGACTTTTAATGAAGTGAACTATCATACACAAACTGAAGGATGGCACTGTTTTATATATATATATATATATATATATATATATATATATATACATACACACTACAAGTCAAAACACTATTTTTAAAGGTTTGTTACGTTCATCAAGGCTGCGTTTATTTAATCAACAATACAGGACAAAGAGTAATGTTGTGAAATATTTTACCATTTAAAATAATGGGTTTAATATAGCTTAACATATCATTTATTTCTGTGACCTTTTTTCAGGATGCTTTGATGAATGAAAAATTTTAAAGAACAGCATTTATTAAAAACAGACATCTTTTCTAGCAGTGTAAGTCTTTGCCATCACTTCTTTTCAATTTATATCAATTCTTATCTGAATAAAGTTTTAATTTCTTTCAAATAAGAATGCAAATTTACTGACGGCTAACTTTTGAATGGTAGTGTATATTGTTAGAAAGGATTTCTATTTAAAATAAATGCTCTTCTTTTTAACGTTTTATTCATTCAAGAATCCTAAATAAGCAGTTTAAGCACTGATAATAGATCGGTATATTAGAATGGTTTCTGAAGGATCGTGTGACACTGAAGACTGGAGTAATGACTGATTGAAATTCAGCTGTGCATCGCAGGAATGAATAGAAAAATGTGATAATATTTCACAATATACATTTTTCCCCTGTATTTTTGATCAAATAAATGTAGCCTTGATGAACATAAGTTTCAAAATGAAATGTGTGTGTGTGTATACTGTATTTATTTCTACACACACTGCTATTCTGTGCATGTGAAGTAGGATGCAGGGCTGCTCTTTGCATCAGGTGATTATTTGCTGCTTTGCTGCACTAGCCAGAGTTATTTCTCTGTTTGTAGGGGAGAATGACAGATGGCTTTTCAGTGTGCTCTCCCTACTGTCTAACCACTATCATTGACTGCATAAAAACCAGACATGTCTGTGCACTGAAAAGACTCGCTGCCTGCTTCCTGTAGTCATGTGCTCTGTAACGTGAACAGTGATGTCTGCCTTCTCTCCGTGCAGCCGTTCACAGTGTGCAGCTGAGCCGCAGTCACGTGGATTGGTACAGCGTGGATGAGGTCTTTTTGTACAGTGACGCCACCACATCTAAGATTGCCCGCACCGTCACGCAGAAGCTGGGCTTCTCTAAAGGTGAGTGGACAGAGCGTCAGCACAGTAATCAGCCCGCTGCTCAATCCCCGCTCTACTGTAGGTGCTTTTAAAGAACATGCCAAGACACAAAGGACTTGTACAGGCAGAAAATGTTTTCTGATAATATGATGGCAGTGTTATTGTTGAATGTCAGTTACTGCAATGTTTTTCTTTTTTCACAAATATGTCTCTATAGGTTTTATTAGTTTTGAAATAATTTTATGTTATCAGTAAAAACGTGCTTAACACTTAATTTTAAGGAGGACCAATTCTCACTATTAACTATTTGCTTATTAGCATAGTGCTAGTATAGTGGCTGTTTATTAGTACTTATAAAGCACATATTCATGTATTATTCTGCATGACTATATTTTAGATCCCTTAATCCTAAACCCCATACCTAAACTTAACAAATACCGTACTGTTAAAAAGCAATTAGGAGTTTACTGAGGCAAAAGTTGTAGATAATGGTTAGTTAATAGAGAGAATCGCTCCCCAAACTAAAGTGTGAACAAACAAGTCATATAGTAATATCATTTTTAATGGGTCTTTTTTTTTATCCCCAAGTAAAAATTTTTGGGGATCCCACATTATATTTAAATGGTCTTAACTATTGTGTACTTACATTTAAATGAATAATTTGGTTTAATGCACTGTGTACTGAGTAGGCTGAGTAGAACAGTTTGTGTTCAGCCTCCAGCAGCGGCACCAGACTACACCGCGGCTTCGTGGAAGAGGCCTCGCTGGACGATAAACCCCCTCAGACCACACACATTGTGTTTGTGGTCCATGGCATTGGGCAGAAGATGGACAAGGATCGGATCATCAAAAACACGGGCATGTAAGTCCTCGGGGGAGCTGTTTGTGATAACAAGGTCCTCACTGAAATGTAGCGGTGAAGTGCTATAGCGTTTAAAACAGGAAAGTTTAGAGCTGTTTTTTTGACAGTTGTGTGCCTCTTAAAAAGAGTCAACCCCTTGATACTGTTTTGTCCAATATATTATTAATAGTTAGCTCCAACATTCACTTATGAAATCTATGGAACAAAAATCCTGCCTAAAGTATTTGAAATAAAAAGCTTGTTGAATTTCACAAATCGAAGAAAAAAAACAAACATTGCAATTAACAAACTGAATATTTTGAAAATGAACTTTGTGAGGTGAATATTGATTAGTGAATTTTAACAATGAAATGTTTCTATTTGAAATATTCACTACCTAAATATACAGCCATGTTAAAATGCAGCGCATAAAAATACAATGCATTAAAAATACAAGCTCTGTTAATTGCAATGTTTTTTTGTTCACTGTAAAAAAAATCCATAAGATTTACGGTAAAAAGCCAGCAGCTGTGGTTGCCAGTATTAAAACCGTGAAAAATACGGTATCAAAATTTTTGTTTCGTCAATAGTTTTACGGTTTTATTTTACATTTACAGTTAAATACCGTCATTTCTAATAAGAAACCGTAATAACTGATATAATGTTAATATACCAACCTATTAAAGTAGTGAAATCTATTTTGTACCTTAGACAAACACTGATAGCTACCAAATGCAGAGGGTGATGAGAAAGTCACATAATGAACCAAAGCTCATCATTAACACATACAGTATAGAAGGTGCTCAGTGTCATTCACACAAGCACTACACACCATCATGGTAAGAATTATTAAACTAAAATGGGCAATAAATATTCATTTAACAACATTACATGTCATTTTAAATGCAATGCAGGGAATTCTGGGTATGTCAGTTTACGGTGTTTCCCTGTAAACTGTTAAAAAACAGGAATTTACCATTAACCATTTAACAGGTTTTTACTGTAGCATTTTTTTACAGTTAAATTCACGGCCATTTTTTACAGTGTTGTTTTTTTACAGTTCAAATACTTTTCTTCCATAGATTTCAACTACAGCTTTAGCACTTGTAATCCTTTTAGATATAGTTAGCTATTTTGAATTGAAGTGTGCACGTTTTGAAGGCTCGTGTGTTCGGTGTGCTCAGGCTGCGGGAAGCTGTGAGGAAGATGGAGGAGAAGCACTTCTCTGAGCAAACAGAGGAGCATGTGGAGTTTCTGCCGGTCGAGTGGCGCTCTAAACTGGCTTTGGACGGCGGTAAGACAGACGCCACACCACGTGTCTGTCTGCATTCACCCTCCGAACAGCTGCTGTTATCACACACACACACACACACTGCCTTCACCTTCTGTTCACAAGCACACACATGCTGTTTTCATCTTTCATCCCTCCATCAGCTGTGCAAACGACACCGCTCAAACAATGACGTGCATTAACGTTAACAATCGAATGATGATTGAAAAAATACATGAACCTTTGTTTGCATGTTTTGAGAGCGTTGTTCTCTTCGAACGCAGACACAGTGGAGTCAATCACACCAGATAAAGTGAGAGGCCTGAGAGATTTACTCAACAGCAGCGCAATGGACATCATGTACTACACCAGCCCTCTCTACAGAGATGAGGTGAGCACATTCACTTAACCTGAGGATGAACATGATTTCTCACCCTCACTTCATTCAGACCAAGTAATGTTTTTCAGCATATAGTATTGAGTGACTGTCAAGCACTCATACATCGCTCACATAAAGCTATGAAACTTTTTATGGTGAAGTCTCTGGTTACTATGTAAGGAATAATGGATGACGTGCCAGCGTCCTGGAGTCAGTTATTCCACTTATACTACATTTGCCACACCTCAAGACATTGATCAGATGATATATTTAAAGGTTTTTGTCCATTGTTTTGTACTTAAACACTGTTGTGAGTAGGATTATTTATTCTGAATCAGAATAAATGAACCAATGCCTCATTTTAGATCTATAATGGAGGCTAGTTTAAACTGTTGATAGCAGACTAATGCAGTTAATAACTAAGCTGTGTGTGTGTGTTTGAGAGAGAGAGAGAGAGAAACAGAGCATGTGAATTATCTCAGATTCTGTTCATCGCTCAAAAGTGTTTGCTTAATAGTGACATTTTAAGTTCATTTTGGCACGTATGCTAATGTCTGAGGGAGAGAAAAAGAGAGAGAGATAGAGTATGTGCTCTCCATACAATAAAACTACATGTTGTGTCAAAGCATGGGAATGAGCTTTTTACTTAAAAATAATCTGCCTGCGGGTTTGAAATAAGAATATTTTGCTTACCCCATTGGCAGATTATTTTGCTTGTTCTAAGCAAAAAGTTTCTTCATTTAAGCTTATTTTTCTGAAAACAAGACCAAGAAACCAAGAAGAATTTTTCTTGCCTAGAAAATTCTTCTTGGTTTCAGAAATTTGAGGTATTTTGGCTGGAAACTAGACAAAAAAATCTAGTCTCCCCGTGTGTTGTATTCTCCGGCGCCGCATGCCAATCTTTTAATCACTAATTGATGGATGTCTAAAATGTAAAAAAAGGAGGAGCCTAAAACAGGCCCGAGGCCCAGCCCGCGTCTGAACTAGGATGTCAAAATTGGCCTGAAGCCCGGCCCGAGGGGCGTAAAAACGTCGGGGCCAGTCAGGCCCGGGCCTAAATGCAGGGCTCTAACAGAATGTTCATTGTAGCCTTCACGTGTTTGGGGTAGGACAGTTTCTTTTATGTTTTTGAAAGAAGTATCTTCTGCTCACCAAGCATTCATTTGATCAAAATTACAATAAAACGACAATATTGTGGCATATTATTACAATTTAAAATAGCTGTTCTATCATTTATTTCTGTGATCAAACCTGTTCATTACTCAGCATCATTACTCCAGTCTTCAATGTCACATGATCCTTCAGAAATCATTCTAATATACTGATTTACCTCTCAACACACATTTCTGCTCGTGCTTCCCAATATTGATTTATTTTTTTTGTGGAAATGGTGATACATTGCATTTTCCAGGATTCCCAAATGAATTAAAAGCTCATGTCGTGGCCCAAAGAGGTTGCTACCGGTTTTCAATCTCAGTGGGTTCAGACAATCAGGCTCAAACAGCAGAGTTTCAGATGTTGAAGAAGTAAGAACAGCCGCTCCATCAAACTGCCTCTGGTCTTTGGTGGTGTGTACAGTACAAGTTATACTCTTTCAAAAATGACACCATTACCTTCTCTCATGATGCTGATTGACCAGCCACCCGTATCTAATCTTCTATGTTTGGTTTTAATGTCCGATTGGTTGATCTTCTTTATTTTTCTCGCCTCCTTTGTGCATTACCTCATGAAAGCTACTAAAAAGTTGCCTTCTCTGCAAAAAAGTATAGGGCTTCCCATTGTTCTGTGATGATTTGGTAATTTTGGATGTCTTTGATGGTGTGCACCTGGCTCTTGGATAGTGGAAGCTCCCAATCACAGGTCATGAGAACCTTTATGCACAGATATCCAGGCTTCAACTATCATAGCACCTCATTAAAAGCTCCATGATTTACATTCAGGAAACGGTGTTAATTGCTTCCATGATTCCCTACGCACACTTATACTCAGGCATGGGCCTCAACTGATCTCAGGGCCTCGAGGTCTCATCTGATATAGCGCCTTATTCAGTACATCGTTTACATTCTTTTATTAGTATGACAATATAAGTTCTATATTTGGTTACTAAAATTCACAATTCTCAAAAGAACAGCACTTATGTGACAGAAAGGAGATGTCTTTACTGTCAATTTGTGGCAATCAAATTTGAATGCATCAATTTAAGGCATTCTTTCAAGAAAGGAAACATTAATGAATCGGTACCTACCTACCCCGAACATTTGAACAGTACTAAATATATATCTTTCTGTATAGCTGACATACAAAGTGTTTTGTTTACATATGCTCTAATGTCCTTCCAGATCACTAAAGGTTTGACGCAGGAGCTCAACCGCCTGTATTCTCTCTTCTGCTCACGAAACCCTGAGTTTGAGAGCAGAGGCGGCAAAGTGTCCATCATCTCCCACTCACTGGGCTGCGTGATCACCTTCGATATCATGACAGGCTGGGATCCTGTGCGCTTCTGTCTGCAAGAACATCAGGATCAGCTGGAGGGCGAAGATTTGCTCTGGACCACTCACGAAGAGCGCCACCTGCTGGAGGAAGTGCAGCTGACCAGACAAAGGTGAGTAACTGCGTAGCGGTGCGCTGAGCTTTGCGTTAAACCAGCACCACTCATTGCTCATAAAATATTAGTCTTGTATCTTGTGATTAATCTGTACTGTGTCTGTAACTGTGACAGGTTACGAGAACTGCAAGATCAACTTCACGGCCTGAAGGCAGCAAAACCCACACCCTTCCCTACATTAAAGTTTAAGGTGATGTAGTGACATTAAAGGAATAGCTGAAAATGTGCTCGTTCTCAGGCCATGCAAAATGTAGATGAGAGGGTTTGGAGCACTGCTCACCAAAAGATGCTCTGCAGTGAATATGTGCCGTCTGAATGAGCGTTACAATAATCCACACCACTCCAGTCCAGTCCATCAGTTAACATCTGGAGAAGACAAAAGTCTATCATCTCTAGTGAAAAAGTAGGAAATCTCCACTGATAAAGCAGTTTACAAACTAAAACAAACAGCATTTTGATGTGAGAGACAACAGGAGGTGTTCTCTTCCATTGGTGTTATTATGGATTATGGACTAGTTTTGTGCAAACGCAGCTTTTACCTTCTGTAGATGTTTTTTATCATCTGATTGGACTTTTTCTGACGGCACCCATTCACTGCAGAGCATCCATTGCTGAGACGCATTTCTCCAGATATGATTAAGAACCGAACTCATCCTACTCTTATATGGCACAAACAACACGTCTGCACAGTATGTGATTGATTAATCTGCAGGTGGAGAACTTCTTCTGCATGGGTTCTCCTCTGGCTGTGTTCCTGGCATTGAGAGGCATCCGGCCTGGAAACACCGGTGACCAGGACCACATCATGCCTAAATCCATCTGCCGGCGCCTCTTCAACATCTTCCACCCGACAGATCCTGTGGTAAGACCGTGTCACTGCATCTCAGTCTGGCAGCTTGCAGTGTGAGGGATTCGTTTATCATTTTCTGTCATGTATTTCATTCTGACAGGCCTATCGACTGGAGCCTCTTGTTTTAAAGCACTACAGCAATATTGCACCTGTCCAAATACACTGGTGAGTCAAATTAAAGAGCTGTTTTCTATTTGAGGTTATTATAAAAATGAATTAATTTCTTTGATCAAAGCTGAATTTTCACATGAGCTTCCTAATGTGCTGATTTGCTTCTCAAGAAACATCTCTGATTAAAAACAATGGTTCTTGTTCTGCTCTTCTTACAAAAATATCTTACAACACTAATCTTAAGAAGCATTATTAATAACAACTGAACCCCAGCAATAACCGCTGATTTTACTGTGGGCTGGTGGAGAATCACTGGTTTAAAGGTTGGATTAGGCTAGAACGTTAGGCTTCTCTGTTATGATTCTTTTGGAATTGTTTGATTGTTTTGAAGGTGTAACACTGTCAACCCCAATCCGTATGATGAGATCAGACCCTCCTATCTGAGCGCGAGCAAGAGCCCAGCGAGCGAGGTGGAGAACGGCTCCAGTCCCAGCAGCTCTCCTGTGCTGGTCAGGAGACACTACGGAGAGTCCATCACCAGCCTGGGCAAGGCCAGCATACTGGGTACATTGAGCATCAAATTCAAGAGATGGGGAAAGAAAATATACATATTTATATCCTTCATATAGTTAATCAATATCGCACAGAGTGCTGTTTTTTTTCCCCCCAAATAGTAGCATGATTACAAATGGAATATTTATTTAAAAAAACAAGAAGTTAAGTAAGTGACCCCATTTTTTTTGCTCACTTTCGACAGCAAAAATAATTCCAAACGTAGCCAGTCGAGTCTCTGAGCAACATGACAGTGTTTGGTTCCTGAGTGAATCAACTGTTTAAATGATTCAGTTCAATCGCATTGACTCATTCATTAACAGGGACTCACTGCCACCTTCTGGCAGTTTGCATTTTTTTTAACACATTTAAAGTTCCTTTTTATTGTTAAATAATTGTAACAGTATTAAATGATCTGGTGTACACACAGCTGGCTGTGGGCAAAGAGATACACAGACCAGAGATTTTATAGTCAAAAGTATACATTTCAAGGTAACAAAATCCCCATCTAGCCAATGACAATGGTTGATGTCTGGTTATTCCCAGTCTATCCCGTCCCTGGTATGCTAAACCTCTGAGATGTTGTGTTCCCCCGTGACAGTCAGTCTTTCACAGTCTCTGAATCACTGTATAATACCTAGGAGTGAGAACTATCAATCACAAACTCAATTTAGAAAATAATTGATTAGAAAACATACTGTATGTGACTTAGGTGAGACTCATATAATCAATGTGTTGTATGTAATTCAGTGTTTTATTTTTAATATTTAAAAACATCATTTGTGCTTTTGTAACAATGGGTTAATTGCCTTCATGTTCTGCACTAAACATGCGTAAGGCCACTTCAGATGCAGCTTCTGTGCTTCTTCTGCATGGGAAAGATCGATACTGACACTGATCTTTTATCTTTTATTGATACTGATTTCTAGGGGTGGCACGGTTCACAAAACCCACGGTTCGGTTTGTATCACGGTTTTCGGTTCTGTACGGTTCTTGTTATTTTTTCTTTTAATCTTTAACACTCCAGAAATATACTTCAGCATGTGATATATAGCTTAATTATCCACAATTTAGGATACAGTATTAAAAAAGTGATATCATGTAATCATTCATAAACTGAATTGGATGCGTGTTGCTCAGTACTTGCACACAGTCACAGTTCTCTCTGTTGTATTATTTCCGCTGTCATCACAGGTGATAGAGCGCGGATCGGGACGCATTTTTCTGTCCCAGCCCGGCCCGCATCTGACAGAGCTGTAAACAAATTTTCTTTCTCACACTAATGACACATGCACTTTTTTGTGTGGAAAGCCCACTTTTATTAAGCAACTGTAGGAAGGCGTTCGGAAATGTCAACAGATGAGAGCATCAGCGCACACGGGGCAAAAAGCCGTTATAACACAGACACATTCACGCTGATGTGACCGAGCCCATCCTCTAATAGGTAACATGAAATGTTCCCACACCAGATTTATACGACGCCGGCGCATCCTCCGACTCCGGGCAGCCTTCTTTTTCTCTCCCACTTTCCATTTCTACACGTACAGTATTGTGACCTGCATCACTCACTCCACACCGTAGACACCCAATTCTTTCGTGCGAAAGGGAAACACACTGACATCATATACGGGGCACGAGGCTACATTGAGCATGTCATAAAATCGAACCGAGCGACGCATGCATGCACCGAACGGAGACAAGCGTACCGAACGGTTCATTTTTTTTCATGAACCGTGCACCCCTAATGATTTCATTTGCTTGGAAACAGCCCAAATGTCTTAGTCTTCTAATTCACTTGGCTCAAAAGATATAAAGGTAAAAATCAATTTAACCTTATTGGAAAAGATTAATATCTACCAGTGTGAACTGACCACCGCACAGAATATGAAGAATATCAAAAACGTGTTGTCCATGGGGTCATTTAGAAAAATATAGTCTATTTATCATTATCACACATTTGTTTAAAAGACACAAGTGCACTTGGTAGGGATCAAAGAGTGAAAATGTATTACAGAAAAAACGATAATCAAAGTAATAGTCCAATGGTAAACCTGGCTAACCTTGTGTTTGTGCAGGTGCTGCGAGTTTCGGCAAGGGCATCAGTGGGATGTTTTTCTCTCGATTCTCTCGCTCACCCAGCCTGCCGGCTGTGGATTCTGGGATTGGTGACAGTGAGGAGAGCCAGTGCACTTTTGCATTTTCAGCCCTATCTCCATCCTCTTCCTCCTCTTTATTCGATGCAGCAGGTGTGTACCTTAATGTACAGTTACTGAGCAAAAGTGTGGCGGCAGGACGTTTTTTTTTTTTTATTAAATTGATCCGAAGTGACAGTAAAGACATTTATAATGTTGCAAGAGATTTCTGTTTCAAATAAAAGCTTTGAACTTCCTGTTCACCAAAGAATCCAATCATTTTCATCCAATAATGGTGCAACCACAACTGATTTCGACATTGATAATATTCAGAAATGTTTCTTGAGCAGTGAATCAGTATATTAGCATGAAGAATCATGTGACACTGATGCTGAAAATACAGCTGAACATCACAGATATAAATTACATGTTAGTATATATTCACTTAGAAAACACCCATTTTACATTGTACAAATATTTGAATACAGTTTTTATTATATTTGTGATTAAATAAATGCCATATTTAGGTAACTCATACTGATCTGGGTCTGTTTCACAGTTGAGATGGAGCATCGCATTGACTTTGAGCTTCGGGAGGGTATGGTGGAGAGCCGCTATTGGTCAGCTGTGACCTCACACACGGCCTACTGGACGTCCCATGATGTCGCCCTATTCCTCCTGACCTTCATGTACAAGCAGCAAAGCACAAGCCAGGCAGAAAACACAAGTCCCATGTAGCACTGACAGCACTTTCTGCAAGAAAGACTGACCCCGTCCTGTCCGCTTTGGGTCTCTAGGACGTTTCCTAAGCCTTCCCAAACGGACAGAGGCTGGACTATGCAAAACCTGCAGCTCCCAACCTCATTATTGAGAATACCTATTATTTTTTATATAATAAAGTCCAAAGAGTGCACCTGATCCATAGGAGGTATATGCAGCAGACATGCATCCGGGTCTGGGGTTCATATCGACTTCTTTATTTAGTCAGCAGCACAGAATTGTGGAAGCCCGTTTCTGCCATGGATTAATACACGAGGCAATAAGCTTTTTATTTCAGAATTCTGACTTTTTCTCACGATTGCAAGTTTATTTAACACAGTATATGACGAATGCAAGTTCTAAACTCGTAAACTGTAAGATATAATTGAATCGTGAGATCAGATCAGAATTGCAATAAAGTGTCTCATTTTTTTCATGCTGTGGTGGAAACAAGCTTTCATGCACAACGAACCCCTAATAATGGCCGGCACTTAACTGTGTAGATTGCAGATCATTTTTAGATGTCTTCGTTTTGACTTGAGGGAACAATGTCTATTTAATGCAATAAGAAGCACAACTGAATGTGTATTGTTAACAAAAAAGGCACTGCATTGTGATGTTCTTTGACCTTTTTTATTTATTTATTTCCGTTACTGATGCGGCGCACGTGATTATGAACGGATGGGTAGATGCTGATGTCAGAGTTTCTAGCCAAATCCTTCCCAGAGCTTGTGAGCAGGGTGTGTTGATTGTGGAGAATCTTATGAGACCTGCCCAGAACATCTCAGTCGCATTTCATCCCCCCCCAATAATAACTGAATCCACCCAGACACATTTTATAATAAGAATATCAGCTAAAGTGCTTAATTTTCATGAAAATAATCTCACAATGTAAATACGTTGTTGTAAATAAAGAGTTGTCTGAGTAAATAAATAATTATTTTTCTTTATTTTTTTATTATTGGGCTGAAACTTAGACATGTTTTTGACAGGTTTTGACAATATTATTCACTTCAACACAGTTTTAGCATTTCTATGTGCCACGAATTAACACCACTATTGAATGTAGAAGCTAGCTGATGGACAACATGATGTTTAAGTTAGATAACAGATTGTGTGTGTGTGACGGGCTCACAACGCTCCGCTCCTTCAGTCACTATTTGTTGACACTAGATAAAAGATTCATGTGTCTTACTCTAGGTCATGTTCATTGAAATCATGTGTTCACCTTCCGCACTTTAAGAGCAGAATTAAGACATTCATTTAGACTGAGTTCTCATGGGTGACATCATCTGTATTTATCTATTTTTACCCATTAGTCTTGTCTTGTGTATCTCACAGGGTCCTTGGTAAAGTTCATCAACACTAATGTTTTTCCTATAAACTTGTGTTACACTGGATCTCCGTTAATATCATTAAACTGCCGTTAACAATGATTCTCTTTGAACGAGTCACCTCCGTCTTCTTGTTTATTACAAGTGAAGTGATTGGTGAGAAGCTTTCTCAGAAAAAAAGACTCAATGTATTTATTTTTAAATAAAATATGGGATGTTCAAACAAAGGTTTGCGTGAGGTTTTAATGAGAAACACAAATCAATATCATTTACCCATACACAGCTTCTAAGTTCCTCGAGGTCCTGCAGGTTTTCTGTTAAATGGGTTGCGTGTTATGTCAAGGACATCTGACCAATATTGTGTTTTCCTCAATAATGCATTAGTTTCTTCTGTCTTCTGCAGATGTTAACTGCTGGACTGGAGTGGTGTGGGTTATTCGGATGTTTTTATCAGCTCATTCTGACGGCATTCATTGCTGAGACACTGATGCAGTCCTACATTTCTCCAAATGTGATGGGAAACACACTCATCCTAACCTTTATGGCCTAAGAGTGAAACATTTTTAGCAGTTATTTTTTCTCTTTTTGGGTTTTGTAAATCAGATAAATCAATATAGAGCCAACACAGTTTGTGTTTTGGGTACAGAGTTTAAGCATTTGTTAGTTCATAGCGTGAGCAACATTGCTCTTCGCTTGAACTTGGCTGCTTTTCAGTGGTCTTAAACAAAACACAGTTGGTCGGTGTCAGTAAATATGTGGGAAAGTCATTGGAAATAATCTAAATGCCGGTGAATAATGCAAGTTCAACACACAAGAGCTTAAGTGCGCATGAATGTGTGCTCTATTATAGTCCATATGCCTTTTAAATAACATGTATAGTAGTTTTAGAGCTCGAACGACTAAGAGAGTTTGGCCAGCAGATGGCAGCCAGCTCTTGAAGCTTTTCTTTTCCCAGCAGCCCCTCTCATCCCACTGATGTCTCCACACAGCCACCAGTGAAGCATCGAGTGAGATACTTTTTATGTATTGAGATACAATCATTGTTATGTTCAAATGACTAAAAAAAATCACATTAACAGCTACTGTCCTCAGCAACACAAGCACACTTTTTAGGGACACTTCTAAATAAAAAGGACTCGTTTAAGTTGTGCTGTGTGTGATCGTTTCCATCACAGGTCGCACACACACACACACACACACACACACACACAGAGACACCTCTTCTTGTGAAGCTCTTCCCATCCAATTCATTTCCCTGCTCTGCCTCGCGGCCTGTTTACACGGTAATTAAAACACAGCCTAAAAAGGCAATGGCTCCCCTGCCAGACACAGCGGAGGAGGTCACAGAGAGAGGTTATAAATTCTTGTGATGCAGTCCACGACTCCAGCACACATTCCTGCTCCAGAGGTCAGGAGAAGCTGGGTTTCAGCTCTGTTTGACATATTCAAATGCATTTTAATGAAAGCCTTATCCTTTTTTTTTGCTGAAATAGCATGTCGGTTTTATGTCAGATGGACAGCTGTAAAATATCTTATAATATCATATTAACTGACGTATATAATAATAATAATGCAAAACTGAATAATAGTCATAAAAAACTTAGTTATCAGATGAGGAGGGGAGAAGATTAGATAGATAGCTACTAAAGGGCTTAGAGTATATTTTACAAGTAAAAGAACGTATTATCAACCATACAGGTATCTTATAACGTTTAACTTCCTTAAAAGGCAGTTACCGGCTTATTAATATCCCAGATGTTAACTCTGAATATACTCCCGCAGCAGAAAAGCTTTAAAACACTAATTCGACGATTGTGTTGTGTTTATTGCTGTTAACTGATTGTTATCAGTGTTGGCAGTCATTGAAACACAATTAACCCATTCAGGGAGGACAGTAAAGTCAACTGGTGACTGGAAATCGCCATTAATTTTACTAGGTAAGTGCTATTAGAAAACATACTTCTTTTGTTTTTGCTTAGTTTATGTGTTCCGTAATTTGTCTGTTAATGCAATTAAACAAACAAAGAAACAAAAAAACTGTGGCGGCTAAAAAGAGAGAAAAAAGCTCTGTTCCAGTGCATTCACGACGTTATGAAAACCTTATTCCTGCATGTGCGTACAAAAGGTTATTATGTTTTTGTGTAGGTGAAAGTTTTTTTTATATAATTTTCCAAACATCGTGTATAGTCTACTTCCTAACAGTGACATTGGAAATGTTTGGTAAGCGTCCAACTCAAACGTTTCAGAAAAAAAGTCTTAAAAATGCACGATGTAAAAAAAAAAAAATAGTGTTTGAGAGCTGGATTGTTAGACCCTGATAAGGTTCCCTGTTAGCTGGCTTTGCATTTACTTTAATTTGCATTTAATTTGTTCTTCTTTGAATTTCACACATTTACAGGAAGGTCTGATCATGTCCTCGACGATATAAATGTTCTTTCTAAAGAAAAAGAAGCAGAGAGCTTTGTTGGTTTTTAATATAATTTTAATAAAATAACACCTGACGTCAGTGTTTATAATGAGCTCGTCATGTATGTGGAATTGAAGGGCGACACTGGAGTGATGATGGAGAGCTCGAGCGGAGCGTGAGTGACGTTATCTGAGGGCGGGAAGAGAGAGAGTGAGAGAGTGAGAGAGAGAGAGAGAGAGAGGGCCACTGGACTCCATTAACACAAAACCCTCCAGGAGCTCCGCCGCTGGACTTTGGCGATTTTTTTCCCCCTTTTTTTGGGAGCCTTCCTCATGATAGGATTAAATACGCGGCCGAAGGAAGAAAACGCGTAGCCTGTTGAAGTTCTGGGAAGTGAAGTGGTGTTTTGCGGATTTGTTTCGGCGTATTTGTGAAGGTTAGTGGACGCTATGATTTCTCTGAGGATTTGTCTGGCGCAACTCTGAATAAAAATCTCTCCGTTGCGCTCCTCAAGCCCCGCTGCTCACTTGGCTTCGGTAACGTGCGCTCGTATTCAACCGAAAAGCGAGCAAACGGTAACTTTCCCAGTCGTTTAGGTGTGTTTTCTATCATTGACCTGGCTGTCTTTATTTAGTTGGCATTGGAGCGGGGCTGCTTACGTCATCAGCGCCCTAGCTCCGAGTTTGACCGTTAGTTGCTGGAGCTACAGGTTTAACTACACTCAGCTACAGCCATTTATTACATTCATTTAACAACTCATCTAGTTCACAGACACCTCTAGGAATAACACATTATATTCAGCTTAAATGTGCTTCGGCATGACGAACTTTACGTTAACTTTGAGTGCGTTAACTTATTCTGAAGAAGAGCTAGTTTTCAGGAGTCATGCTTTTTCAATGTAACGTTACTTTTCAATTGATCTAATGTTTGATATCTAATTTTTTAATTATTCTAATACCATTTTATTTTTTTTTATTATTGTTATTATTATTATTTTTTTTAAATATGCTCGATTTTAGCTGCTAAACTATTATGTCTGCATTGTGTACATTGCTGTTGGCTTGAAAAGTAGCATGATGCCTACCTGGAGAGCATCATGAGCCCTATGGCGTCCAGAATATTGGGAAGCTGACAGTGTTTTGAGATGTGAGCTGGTTTTGATTTAGCCTGTAGGACACCTGTGACCGATTGTAATGGTTTTGACTCTGTTTGTAAAGGATGGCGTTGGACGGTATACGGATGCCAGATGGCTGCTATGCAGACGGGACCTGGGAGCTGAAGATGCATGTCACCGATCTCAACAGGGACGTGTCTCTCAGAGTCACCGGTGAAATCCACATCGGCGGGGTGATGCTCAAACTTGTGGAGAAACTCGGTACGTATGCATTTTCCATTTTTCAAGATGAGTCTGCGGTGTCAGATGCTCACGCTTACTGCGCTTTCATTGACTCACGGTTAGCTTACGCATGCTTGCTCACTGGAAACCAAATTATAGTACAGTGATTCAACTATAATTCATCATGCGTCGAATTCAGATGTCCAGCATAAAGTTAAGGTAACGTTAGTGATCCCTGGTGCTCAGCAGCTGGTTATGGTTAGGGCTACCAGCAAGCTTGTCTGTGATGCACAGTGTTTTGTAAGATTGGAGGTTTCCCAGCTGTCATAGCTGTCATTAAATCGCATCATTAAGGGTGTTAACTAACTGATATTTAATATTTTCCATACTAAAAACATTGACGGCCGCTCAGAATTTACTTGAATGCGTCAAGTGACATTACTTCATCTTGAACTTAAAACAGAACCGTCTCATATGTTGGAATAGACACTATTGTTATGTTCTTGGTGTGAACGTTTTATCAGCCACCCGGCTCTCTAGAAGTTGCATCTGTTAATGAAAAACCTTAATGGTTTGCTGATTGCTAATTATTCCCTTGCATTTTTAAATGACTGCGTTTGTGTCAAAGGTTGAGACCAATAGGTTTTTGGTTAGAGACCAGAGTTTAGGACTGTATTAAATGTGCTGCAGTATGCCTCCTCGCTGCTTCCTTGCAGTTCATCCTTGTTTTTTAGAGCTACAGAACAAATCAGCCTTTGTTTCCATGCTCTTCCCACTCCGTGAAGATGGGGTCATATGAAAGAGGAAGATGGAGAACACATGTCTACTGATTCTCCCTTGTAAAGGCATCGCTGTATTAGCAGCCACATATTTCTGGATGTGTTGTTTGTGTACTTGAGAAATACTGAGATGAGACAACTCCTTAAATGCAGTCGGCACTTAAAAAGTGTTGCTGTGAACGATCAGCTGTTGTTTTCTCTTTTGCTGGTGGCTGTGGCCCACCGGGACCTCCTGTGGCTCTACCTTCATCTTTGAGCAGAGATGTAAAAAACAGCTTTGTTTGAGGGTAGATGTGTGAGAAAACTCATTCAGGCTCTCGTTACCCATGCGTTAACCCTGTAAACTCTTCAGGAATGTGTAGTGGCGCTATGGGAGAGCGCTTGTGCTAGTTTAAAGCACATGTTAGCTATTAACCCCTCAGAGAGAGAAATGTTCAAACATCATGTCTTCATGTGTGCTGCTTGAGGATTCTTGCTTGGAGCAAAAGAATAATGTTGTCATACTTTGCCACTGTCCTTTGGTTGGTTAGAAAAGTTGTCTGTTGGCTTATATGCATAAGTTGACATCATGCAACATTCAAAACCAGTCCCAGTATTCGTCAGTAAAATCTTCTTTGTGTATTATTAGGCCCAAACAAAATTTCTTTATTATATATTTTGCCTTTCAGCTGCCATCGTGTGTGTAAAGCACTGTCTTTTTGGATCTGATTTCATTAGGAGTACCATACTGTTTGCTCCATTTAACTCACATTTGACCCTTTTCAAAATGGTTCTGTTTGGATCTGGATTTGAGTACTATTTTTGTCTGTTGGCTCATCAACCCTATAAAGGCCACTGTGTCTCATTTGATACTCGGAGTTCAACATTTAGCCCTTTAAAAGATCAACATGTTCAGAATCTTGCTGTTAAACCTGTTCGTTTTTTTTTCTCTCCAAGCAAAAGGTTTTTTAGTGTAAAGATTTAAAATGATTTTAAATGTCAGAATAACTAGAGTCATATCTCCAGATGTGCTGAAGCAGCTCAGCCTTACTTAATTCTCCATCAAACCTTTTCTATCAGTGCGTCTCCAATCTGGTCCTCAGGGTCTTTTGAGGAATATTTATTTGTTCATTTCTGAACCGTCATCGGATTGCATTGCATTCTATGCTTTGAACATTTTAAATGTCTTTCTAAGACATATTGTTGGAGATCTAGAGTGAAATTAAAGTAAAGCTTCAGCAAAAATGTCTTGGTTTTCTCTGACTATTATTTCATAAGTCAGGCTTTACAGGGTTACACAGATCAGCGGTACAGTGAGTTCTTGGATGCTTTAAGCTCTCTGGATGCCAAATACCATACAGATAATATGCACATGTGTTTATTTTCTCTTTTGACGTATTTTAGGTTGTGAAGTAACTGGTTGAGTGAAACCACCATCATATTGTGAGAACTGCTTTTTCATGACAGGGTTAACGGACTCAATAAGGCTATTGCAGTTTAACATTTGTAGTTTGTTTTACTCTTGAGCTGTTTGTCAGTATTTTTATTTGAATCGTCCCCTTTATCCTTCTGTGATATGTTGCATATTTAAGAACAGGCGCCTCTAAATTGTTTTCAAGTGACCGTCGTCACATGTTCTTATGAGCTCTGTGATTGGTGGAAATGATTGGTTGTGAGCTCGACCTGTCTGCCCTGCTTTATGTAGACAAATATGGCGTACGCCTCTGGTGTTTATGACCTTTCTCATCAAATCCGTTCATGATGTACCTGTCCTGCTCATCCTTTCTTTACATTTACAAAGTACAGAAGACTGTTGTTTGGTCTTCCCTGTTCTTTGGATCTAAGTGTTTAGATGCAAAAGTGCCATCTGAAATCTTCTTAAATGAGCATTTTTAGGTTTTTGTTCAGCCTACTGATTTCTCTTCAATCACATATAAAAGGACAATTGAACAAAATGCTGATCTGTCTAGTTTATTTGTGCTACCGAGTGTTTTTCAAACTCTCCCAAGTGTATTCCCATCATCTCAGGATCACACAAAAGCGTGATGCATTAACTTTAACATTTGCGCATTGTTTCAGACAAGAACTTCCTTAATTCGTTGTTGAAGTCTGAGTATAGCTATATTTTTTGAAGCTTATTTATTTTTTTCTAATATTTTGGGAAAAGTAAACTCTCAGTGGAAACCTACAGTGGTCAGCAGTGATTTGTAATAAAACACTCTTCTGTTCACGCTGGCTTTGATTTAGTGTCCCTCTTAAAAATAAAGATCTGCATTGATGGTTCCACAACGAACCTTGAACATTCATGGAAACTTTCCATTCCACTAAAGGTTCGTTATAGTGGAAAAAAGAGCTTTTATATGATTCAAATGTTCGCCCATGTTCCTCTCTTCTCCGTCCTGTATTGAAAGGCTTTAGATGTTCTAATGGAATAAATCGAAATGCCAGGAAAGCACTCTCATTGATTACAGCGCTCATTTCCTGAAGCCGTGTTTCAGCAGATTCGATTTAATAATTGATGGTCAGGGATTTACCACGGACCCAAAACCTTGAGTTCTGCCAGGAAGAGTAAGATCGGCATATACCTCAGTTTCAGGTTGATGTGATTCGGCTGGAAATGCTGCACAGCCTCATTTTGACTCCACGTGTGCTACAGATAAGAGAGTCAAGTGTCATTATCGAGACTGATCACCGCATGATAGTTGGGTTAGTCTGACATTTTGGGTAATGCTGGCGTTTTCGGTATTTCTGATAATTACAAAAATATGGTCTTTATTAATATAGTAATGAATAATAATGCAAATATGAAATTATATTCAGGTAAGCGTTAACATCACATGTTTCTAAAGATGTGCCTCGATGTTGACTGATTGTCCGTGTAAGCTACATCTTATGAAGGCCTTAATCGTAGTCATGGCATTAAATATTGCATTTACTGGGGGAAAAACAATCCTCCTCAGTATTTATGTCTCATTTTCCTTTCTAAACATTCAAGTTCAGTGAGTTCATGCCTAAAACAAAAACAAATATAAAGTCGAAAACATATGTTTAAGAAGAAAACTTTTAGTTTTTTCTGACCCTATTGGTAGATTTCTGTTCATTTATTCTTTTTTTTTTTTTTTTTTTTTTTTTTTTTTTTTATTAAAAAAAATTTAATATTTTTTTTTTTTTTATTAAATACCCTTATATATTTTTTTACTTTTTTTGTATTTGTTATTTTAAATAATTTATTATATTTTTCTTTGTAAAATGAAGTAAAAAATAAATGTTGAAAGCAGGGTGGGTTACTACAGTCAACTACAACTAAACCATAACCTAAGTCAGTCACTTACAATAAAATGCGTTTTGACCAAAAATCAAATGAAATATTTATCAGCTACCTTGCAAAACAACATTTCTCATTTTTATCTAGTTTAACTTGATGTACCAAAATAACTCAAATGTATTAATAGAAATAATAATAAATACATTTAAAAGAAAAAAAGCTAACACTTTTCGATGGTCCACTTTAGACAATCTACTAACAGTAAGTAACTTGTCAACTCCATGTCAACTAGCAGTCATTAGAGTATTA
>JAUYWG010000053.1:19542671-19574154 GCA_034779775.1 Enteromius afrohamiltoni
TATATGTGTGTGTGTGTGGGTGTGTGTATATATATATATATATATATATATATATATAATATATAAAATTTAAATATTATAAAAAAATAATAAAATATATTAAAAAAAATTATAATTTATTATTATTATTATAATTTTTTTTTTTAGGGTGTATCTCTTTTAATTGAAGAAATTGTCGTTTTATGTTGTTTTTCTGATTGTAAAGCAAGCATGGGGAAAAAAAACAAAACATATGTACGTGTGTGTGTGTGTATATATATATAAAATGGTAGCTCTATGGAATATGTTTTTTCAAGTTAAGTTATAAATCCCATTCCACTGTGTGCTGCTAAACAAACAAATATGTAGCCCTGTGTAATGGTAATATGTCTTCTGATTATCATGAATCCGATTCTTCTTCTGCAGTCCTCCACTTCCTGTGTTGTTTGTGTGCAGCTGTTAGAGGAAAAGCAGGTCTAGAGTGTCAGGCTCAGATTACAGTGTGAATGTGGAACAAAGAACGAGGCTTGACCCTGATCTCCTTACTCACACATATAAACGCTTCTCAGCATTTCACCTCCGACTGCTCTTATTCTCGGCCCCAGCCTCCCGATGAATGCTTGGCCTCTTGCTTTCATCCAGACCAGAACACAGCCCTCCAGTTTGGCAAGTGCACTTTCCCAAACACATCTGACACTTAACCGGGTTTCCCTCCACCTGACCTCGTTTTCAACTCCCATCGCATTGCCTTGTGTGCAGCTAAAGCTCGGCTGCTTTTCACCCCTCCCTGTGCCAGTGTTTGTCCATGTCATTCCTAATCTTGTCATGTACGTGTCTTCCTGCAGATGTGAAGAAGGACTGGTCCGATCACGCGCTGTGGTGGGAGAAAAAGAAGACCTGGCTGCTCAAGACGCACTGGACGCTTGATAAGTACGGCATTCAGGCGGACGCCAGGCTGCTCTTCACACCGCAGCACAAGCTGTTGCGCCTGCAGCTGCCCAACATGAAGCACATGAGGGTGAAGGTCAACTTCTCTGACCGTGTCTTCAAGGCCGTGTCTGACATCTGCAAAACCTTCAGTGAGTGCTTCTGCTGCTGCCTTCCCTAAAATATTGCTCTGCTTTTTCATTACTCCATTAGCCTAACTCAACCCCCCCTCCCTGGTCTTGAACAACAGTAAGTCGGAGTAATTGTGTTATTTTGCTATACATTAGAGCGCATTCAGCCTTCAGTGCTGAGAACAGATGTAGGCTTCGGTAGAGAGGTGGTGCTAAATCAGGCTACAGCGACAGCTTAAAGGCCCAATCAGACGCACTGACAAACACAATTGTTTTCATGCGCTGATGTATTTCCTCTAGACCAAACCAAGGGCACATGTTTTTTAAAAAGCCAGTAGCCTGTAGCTTTGTAACACCCCTGCTAATGTTAGCTTACTGCTAACACTGAAAATAGTATGCCGTGTGGTCAATAGTACTCATCTGATGTGGATATCTCAGACACTGATGATCAATTATAATACCAATATATGTGATGTCATTCAGTTTAATGATTATTAAACATTGGTTTGTCAAACATTGGTTTGAATATTTTGACAAAAATAAAATGCATTCAGAAGAAGTACATGAATTAGTTCACATTGACACAGCTTCAGTTAAACCTAGTTGCATTCACAACAAACTTACAGGAAAAATGGGTAACACTTTCTATGAAGCTTGTTTTTATAATTCATTATAAGAGTATTCTTAAGGCATTAAAATATACAACATTCTAAAATAGGTTTTAACATCTCATAAATAATCATTAAAATCAATAGTAATACATTAGAATATTTACGTATTTGTAAATATTGTAAGATTGTTTATTTAAGATCAGCATCTTGTGAGTGTTATTTTCCTGTGAGGCTAATATGAGCTCGATCATACCTTCAACTGAACAAAAATGCAAAGTTCATTAAAGCTAAGAGTATTGGTAGACTTGGGTGGGGTGGAGTATAATGTTCACATACTTGTGAAGCATCCTATTCTCAGTGTCTGTTGAGGAAGCATCAAAGTAAAGGGTTAGAATATATTTAGCAGACACACTACTAATACTCTAATGAAGGCTAATTGACATGCAGCTGCAGATTTACTTATCAACAGTAGGGCTGTGCAATATGGGCAAAATAATCAGATTGCGAATTTTTTTTTTTTTTTTTTTTTTTTTTACTAATATTGCGATTGCGATTTTATTTGCGATTTTGGCAACTGTCTTTGCTTTTTCAAACAAGCTTCATACATACACTCTTAATGTATTCAGTGCATAAGAAGTGCATAACAAAACATTTCACAATGAATGAAATAACATTTACTGACAATTTGCGCATGCATCATATCTGTTCACATATGATAGGTAATTGAATCTAATTTTTTTGTGCCGTTTCTGAATAAAAATCTAAATAAATGAATAGATAAAATTGCAGCCTTATGCGATTTAGAAATTGCATGTGCTTAAATTGCGATTTTATTTTTTATTTTTTTTTGCGATTGCGATTTAATTGCACAGCCCTAATCAACAGCTGTCTAAAGGGTGCCATCAGAATAATCAAATTATATACAGTACTGTGCAAAAGTCTAGTATTTTCAGCAACAAAACTGGTTTAAAGTGGGTTATTTCTATCTTTTGCAGTAGCGTGTCAGCTGGAAATATCAGCTTTATTTTAGTCATTCATTGTAATAATGCAGTGAGATTATTGTCAGAGATCTGATCTGATCATCATCAGTCTTTCTGGAGTCACATGAAGAAACAGAACAAACTGAGACAGACTCAGTCCAGAAGAACTGTGGAAGAACGTCTCCAAGATGAAGAAAAGCAACCTACCTGGAAAACTACCTCGGAACAGAAACGGTTTTACCAGAAGCTGTAAAACCAAATATTTATTTGATCGAGTGAATAGAAGTTAATTGATGAATTAAATCTGTTGATTGTTCTAAAACTCTGAACAGTACTGTATAGCTTTCCAGGTAGGTTGTTTTTCTTCATCTTGGAGACGTTCTTCCACAGTTCCTCTGGATTGAGTCTGTCTCAGTTTGTTCTGTTTCTTCATGTGACTCCAGACAGACTGGATGATGATCAGATCAGATTCCATCTGTATGTAAGTGTTGGTCTGTATGTTTTAGCATCTCAAACTATGTGCTTCTCTTCATAAGATGCTCAAGTTGTCTGTTTCGTTCTGTTGTGCTCCTGTGTCATCTGTAAATGGACGTAACAAGTAATTTGATATTTGCTGCTGTGCATCATTGTGCTAACTGTGGTACTGCAGTTGTTTTGAGGCTTGAGTACTGTACTGAGAACTGGTTAAAGGTGTGTTTAGCCACATTTCTTGGTCTTTTGACTGGTCTTTATTATTTGTTAAACACGCTGCTCTGTGTTTCGTAGCATAGATAAGACCCAGCATGCCCTTGAACCTCGCTAAATCCTGTTTCATAAACAGTTCTTATCAGTGTAACTGGCTGATGGTAACTTTTCTTGTGTCCATATTTAGAAAACACGGCCTTATGAGCACTTACAGGTTGAATCTTTTCTTTGTCAATATTTGCCAAAAAAAAAGTGTTTTAAGCAGGAAAGGCAGACAACCTCCTCTCTCACATTGATTTGAATTGATCCCAGCTTTAACTCCAACACACATAAATAGCATGAAATGTTGGTATTTACATTTATTATTTATGTGAATGCTTCAATAGGTCAATAGGATTTATTTTTGTAAAAGACCAAAATAATCATTGATCATAATTACTGTATCACTAGAACATTTCCAAAGCAAAACATCTAACAGCTAGGGCTGGGCGATATATATCAAGCGATATATTGTGCGCATCCCATCCCATCAGCGCTAAATCTCCGCCAGCTGTTTTTAAATGCAGTGCACATTCATTGCGCCATCGAATCACCCGTGAAACGAACGCATAGCTTCTCAGTGATCTACGGCTTTGTTCATAAACTGGCACTGCATTTAAAAACAGCTGAGATGCACATAATATATCGTTCAATATATATCGCCCAGCCTTACTAACAGCTATATTTGTTCATTCAAACCTTAAAAAAGCATGACCTGTTGTGGGTCACTGTGGGTTTTTAGGGTAAGGCTTTAAAGTTTTTGTTTATATAAAAACTGTTTTTTGCAAAGTATTGAGATACACAGTAAGATCTAGTGCAAAGGTGATCAGGTATTGTTTAGTGTCCAGATGCTTTTGGATCTCCAATAGCTGTATGTCTTGTAGAGCATGTAGATAGGAGGATTGCAGCTGCAGACAGCCATCATCCAGCTCACATATGCTGTCTTTTTCTGTGTCTCAGCTGCCAGAGATATTGGCAGTTTCTTCTTCATTAGTTGGAATCACTTGGTCATGCAACCAGATGCAAAGAAGATAACATCTGTCAATTCATATAGTCCTCTATCGTTTATTTTGTGGTATTGCAAAATGCATTGTTTACGGTCATACTTTTCCATCGCTTGACTGCGATCTCCATACTGCACCACGTGACGTGAAGAGACAGAGGCAGGTAGAGAACGACCAGCCAGGACAAAGCGAGGAGCTTGATCCTCAACGAGGGACCACATCATGGACAAGCCCTGCGGTTTTAAAATAGTCTGTGTTTTTGAATGATTACCTAAACATATATGATGAGAGAGATCCACGGAAGGAAACATCTGCTCAGGAACTCAACATTTGAATGAATCGCAGATAAGCAGAGATGAGTAATGCTTGAAGCCCGTGTTATATTAAAATTCCTCTATCTAGAGCAGTCTTCAGACTTGATCCTGGAGGGCCTGTGTCCTGCAGAGTTCAGATCTCAACACACCTGCCTGGAAGTTTCAAGCACACCAAGTAAGACCTTGTTTAGGTGCTCCCGGTGTATTTGATTAGATTGGAGCTAAACTCTGTAGGACACCGCCCCCCCCCATTGAGCTTGATGACCCCTGATCAAGAGGAAAGTTCACCCAAAAAGTAAATGTGTGCTGTGAATTTTCTTACTCTCAAGTCATCCAAGATGTAGGTGTGGATATCCTGAGAGTGAGTAAATGTACAGCAAAAGTAAATTTTTCTGTGAAACATTGGTTGAAGTATCCATGGATGCAAACGGAAAGTCTTATGACCTGGGAGAGTATGTGGAGAATAGGAAAGGCAGCATTGAAAAGGGTTTTGTTTGCTTTGTGAAAGTGTCTCTCTGTACAGTGGTCATCTCCAGCCACCAGCTGATCTTAACCCAATTTAGGCCTTTCACTTTAGACCTCAAACTGAAAATGGTTGTGAAGTGCAGCTCTTGAATTGTTCTGTGTGTTCATTCAGAGGCAGTGTCCTGGTTCACCGCTGGCTTCCTGGTGCAGTTGTTCTGGCGGGCGTTTGCTCCGCACGTTACTGTTGCATTCTCATGGATGAAGTGATTTGAAGGGCCTCCTCGAGCGAGTGGACTGCTTTTCTACGCAAGAACCGCTCGTCAGAGACTAAATAAAAAGAGAAATGTGTTGTTTCACAGTCAGAGCGTTCTCTGCGAGTTTCTTGTGAGTTACGGCTGTTTGATTTGGGAGCGTTTGCTGAAGGATCTTCTGTTTGTTGATTGGAATTTCAGAGGAGGCGCTCGCTCACTCCCAGCACTCTAGTGACCTGCTACAGTTCGCTCGCATATGGCTGTAAAAGGGCAGACTCGGAGAGAGAGAGGGCTGCCATCTGGTAGTTCTTAAAACCTCTGGAATGCTTTTGCTTTAGTAACACAACTAAACAAGCCATTCCTGCCAAGCCGTGAAGCCCCTCCCGTACACACTCTCCGTCACACTCATTTCCTCCAGGACTGTGGAAAATCCAGGGAGTGCGAGTCGTCCTGCCACAATACTTCAACTAGTGGAGAATTAAACTGCATGCATTTCAATAAAAAGTCGTTCAGTGCCGAAACTGTCACCGCCTATTACTGGCAGTGGTTTTTTGAATATGTTTCTCTGATAGTTTCATCATGTACTTATTGGAGTCGTCTTCTCAAGGGTTCTTTAGATCGCTGGTCTGCTTTAGACATCCTTAGACACTGTTTAAGGGTCCTCTGGATCTCATCAGCATTTTCCACAGAGGGGAATCAGTCACAACAATGGAATTTACAGTATAACATGCAATGTCATGGGGTTCATTTTGCATAAATAGATCAATTTGGCATTAAAGGTTAACTTTTCATGATATGGACTGGTGCCTATGAATATTAAACTGATTATTATTTAAAAAGGCTTTCTGCATGTCTGTAGTAGTAATACTTTTATATATTTATATATAATAATAAATATATTTTTTAATGAATTAGAAAAGAAATGGGAACATTTAAATTTAATCATGCTTTTTCATTTACTTAAATTTCATTTAACCATAAAATGTAAAATAAAAATAAAACATTATTTGTTGGATAGACCTGTGCAGTGTTTGAGGTCATCTTGGGAAGTGTAGTAGTTTTATCTATAACTGAGCCTGAGAACATTTCAGTAGTGCTTGCACATTCAGGACATTTGTGTAATTTTGTCATATGTATTATGTGGGTAATGAATAAATTTCTATGTGCACCATGTCCTTTATCAGCAAAGCATGAGATCTATAAAATCCTCAGACTCTCTGATATGATGGGAGTCTAAAGAATGAACCCTTGCTCAGTCCTGACATCATGGCCACTATAGGAGCAGTTATTGCTGATTCAAGCATTCAAGATAAATCACAGCTGTAACTGTACATTATACATGTATGACTGTTTTCATATGTCTGTTTAATAAGTCTCCACTGCCTGCCTTTTTTGCTGTTATGAGATATCTTCTATCTTGAGGGTGATGATCTGGCCTATTAATTAGAGCAAGTCCTTCTTCCACAGACATCCGGCATCCTGAGGAGCTCTCCTTACTGCGCAAGCCCCGCGACCCCAAGAAGAAGAAGAAAAAGCTGGAAGAGGCGGAAGAGGAGGCGCTGGAGCTGGAAGGACCACTGCTCACTCCTGGATCAGGTATGTCTCGGATCACCCTCACTGTTCCTCTGAGAACGGCAATCTCATTAACTTCCCAAATACCTATAAGACCCGTTTTAGGAAATAGTAGTGTTGTTTTTTTGTTTGTTCGTTTTTTATTTTAAATAAATGTATTGTTCATTGTTTGTTGGTTTATCAAATTACACCTTATTGTAAAGCCCAAGAAGTGTCTAATCATCTGAATTCATAAAATATTATAATTGCAATAAAAATGCTCTCTTTTTCAGGTTTTCTGCCTTAATTTGATTATTTGATTTGATCAGAAATCCATAAAAAATATTATTAGAGTGGAATTAGATAACAGAATTTCAGCAAAAATTACTTTTGTGATAAATTCAGTCTTTATTTCCTACATCTGCATCATAGGGCACTAAAGCTGATCTAATATCAAATCTCACCAGTTATAGCAATTCAACCCAGCTGATTTTAATAGAGTTTGACATAGCGTAATAGTACCTCTCACTGCAACAAACTTGTGGCATGGTTCATATCCGTCACAAATCATGCAGGTGGGGTTAGACACCGGGGTGCTTGGGATTTGAGGTTAGGTTGAGTCACAAACCCATGTATGAGCAATAGATAGTGACGGCCGACTTGAGCAACTCTGGTTGTCGTGCCACATCACATTGCTGTTTTGCGCCGTACACAGTGTTTGAGGGTTTGGAACCCATGAAGCTCCATAATGAAGTGCGTGTGGTTGAAGAGCAGGAAAACAAAAGCCTTGTTATGTTGAAACAACGCTGAAATGAGAAATGTGTGGGTTGAGACAGCGTATCATTTGCAGGCCTGCTGCTCTCGCTCTAACTCCAGAGTGTGAATGGTTCAGATTCCGCACATATTTGGTCACGCTGCCATTTTGAAACAGAGCAGCTACATCGCCGAGTGCCCCACGAATGATGCACTACAATCCATTAACGATGCACAGAGGACAGGCTCTGCCTCCTCCGGTCCTCATGAATGGGGTCTGTTGTCCCGGGGCCCCTGTGCGACATGGCCCTCATACGCAGGCCAAAACGCTTGTGTCTGGGATCTGTACTCCACTTGTTCCTTTATTACTACCATTTAACCTCATGTTGGCCCTCATTAAAATAGCGCAGGACTCCTGATGTTTAGGGTCCATACAGACGCTGGTTTTTACCGCACAAAGGCTCCTTTAGGAAGGTGAAAATGGAACGGGAGCTGCCTTGAGCCGCTTTGGCCCACGATGGGAAATGAACCGAAGACCCGCCGCTTGATCTCATCTCAGAAGGATTTCAGTACGAGTCGCCGTGATAGGGATCGCTCTGATTAGGACGTGAGCAGGACATGAGCTCCACCCATATGTGCTGTTGTTCCTTCCTCCTCAGATCTTCAAACAACACAATCTTCTCTGGAAGCAGAGCTCTGTCCTCCCCTGCTCTGCGTCTGGACTCTCATATGCACATTTGTGCACTCTTTTATTCAAAGCAGCTTAAAAGCAATTTGTCAAAGAGAAAATACAATGGGTTGTTTGTTAGACAATTAGACTAGAAAAAGTTACAATTTATTTTGGTAGTTCAATTTGGACATTCAACTAACTAGAAGTAACTTTGCAACTGCATTTCAACTTATTGTCATTCATTTGTAACTCCATGTGTGCTAACTCTGAGTAAACTGTTAGGGGGAGTTTAGTGTTAGTAGAATAAGTTGACGCATACTTGAGCATCAACCGAGTGACCACAAACAGCTTCAGTGTAGTATGAGAGCCGGACTGACCGCAGTGTTAATGGCAGGAAAAACCCCTTATACTGCGCGAATGAGCGCGTATTAAGTGTTTCTTGGAGGATATAATGCATTGAAGAATGATCATGTTATCTTTAACATATGCCTGTAAATACGAAAAAAACTAAACCTTTGCATTGCTGTTTTGCGAAATATTCCTTTTTAGAACTGCCTGAAAAAACACCTCATGCAATTTGTAAAAAAAAAAAAAAAATCACAATTTCCACGTTTGCGTTTTCGAGCGTATTTTCAATTCGCAAGCTTTGAAGAAAAGTGTGAACAAATTTGATAAAAAGGCAAAATGTGAAGGTGTATAAACAAAGTGGGTCTATCTGCCCTCTCAAGACAACATTTTGTATTCATTCATTAATTTGATGTATTCTTTTCTTTTTGAAACTTTGGTTACTTCTGATGTCTTGTCTCATTTTGCATGTTAACGGTTTCCTTTTCCTCCAAGCTGTTAATCTCTTTAATCTATCCTTTCATTTCCCCCTCTTTCTTTTTTTGTTTGTTCTTTTCTCCATTTCCTTCTGTTCCTCAAGCCTCTGAGATACTATACATTGGACCAGTAAAAGGTAAGGCTCACTGTTTTTCTGGCTTCCTGCATTGCTTCCTTCACCTCCTCTCACCACAGCTGGAGCAGTCACCTGACCCTGGGAAATCCCTGGCTCTGGTCACCTGACTCTCTGCTTCAGTGACACCTCAGCTGATAAGGGTCATGAGATGAGCTTTGCCCAAACACTGCATTCCCTTACGTTCCCTTATCGGTTCTCAGTCTCGCTTTGTCCTAAAATCTATTAATGTTTGGGATAAAATACTGAAAGGTCAGGTCAGGGAGCTAGCCAGCAAATAGTGCTCAGTGTTATTAATACAGTAGTTTCAACCCAGCAATGCTGCAGCTTTTATCTGAAGCTAATCATAACTGGTTATAAAAACGAGCGGGCATATTCGTTTGCATGTGCACATGATGGACAGCATGCGTGTTCACTGAAGAGTTGCGTGTTTCCTAAAGTTCAGGGTTCTGTATGGAATATCTACATGACCGACAAAGAAACTTAATGCAGTTTGATCAAGAGCATCCCTACTACACCCTGCAAAAGTCTTATTTTATTGCTGCAGTTGGAAGGAAGGAAATACCAGTTCTTGCAAGGCAGCAAAACAATAGTGGTCAAAATGAAGTCAAACGATAGGGAAGTTGTGAAACCAAATACACAAAGATGTATTTTCAAAAATGAAATGATAACAAATGAATCATGCAGGAAAGAATGATCAGTATATGCTTGGATCTTGATGCACACCTAAGACTGAGATTAA
Organism: Enteromius afrohamiltoni; assembly: GCA_034779775.1. NCBI lineage: Eukaryota > Metazoa > Chordata > Actinopteri > Cypriniformes > Cyprinidae > Enteromius > Enteromius afrohamiltoni. The sequence continues at coordinate 19,552,728 of JAUYWG010000053.1, forward strand.
TGTCCCTGTAACTGGTTTCATTGAAGTGACTTCAAGTGATGCTGAAATTGTTTTACCTGGGAATCTGAATTGAATTGGCATCAAATAAAGGCTGAAAAAACACGCATGCAAGCCACCCGGTGTGGTTTGGTCCACAAGAAAATTACTGTATGTGACCAACAATATTATGCATTTTTCATTTATTCCAAAAAATCATCAGGATTTTAAGTAACACTCTTATCCCATGAAGATATTTAGTTATTTAAAATAAAAAAAAATGCTAATATGAATTGCTAAGAACTTCATTTGGACAACTTTAAAGTTTATTCTGTACCCTGTTTTCCAGATCTTTTAATAATTGTATCTTGACCAAATAATCATAACAAACCATACATCATTGGAAAACTTAATTATTCAGCTTTCAGATATATAAATCTCAGTTTGACAAAACTAATGGTTTTGGCCTGGTTTCATGCTCCATATTATTATTATTATTATTATTATTATTAGTTTTATTAGTTTTGTTTCAGTGATTCTTATAATGAATTCACTAGCACCACCACCAGAGGAACTATGTTGGTGGAAAAAAGGGGCATTAATGCTTTGCTGAATCAACGTCTGACTCCCTTTCGAAATGAAGCCAGGTTTAAGAAGGTAAATCTGTTTCAGTACAACTGGCTTTAAATGAATAGTTTCTGTTCCTCCACTGAAAGTCCATTCCACCAAAACATTGCTGCCTCAAGAAATGAATACACTGTCAAAGTAACTCAATCAAATAGTTTCATCCAAGTCTTCTGAGGATGTAGCGGTTGCTTTGCTTGATGAACAGATTTAGCAAGCGCACATATTTGCTTGGCATACGAGAACAACCCTCAGTGGTTCTTGTGGAGGTTCATGACACATTAGTTTTCTCCCATTCTCAGGCACTGAGCCTCTGGTTACCACATAGACCTAGTCGGTGTAGCATCATATTTAAATACTGACAGCGTCCATTAGATTGCAGTTGTTTTTAACTATGTACCAAATGTTCAGCTGGAAAAACTTCATTTCAGTGGACCTAGAAACTGTTTTAGCCCATAAAACATATATATATATATATATATATATAGGTTTATAATTGTCATGCCATACTGTCTATCCCTCTCACGCTCGTTTTCGTTATGATGTCTACCCTGATTAGTCTGATTTAAAGTTCATGTGCAGTGATCAATGCTTCTATATGAATGCAAGCCTGAATTAGATCTGTTTATCAAATTAAGCCATTGTCTCTCTTAAGAAGACGTGGATCAAACCACTCTCTTCATATGGATTTCCTTTACCTCAGAGTTTTGTTTGCACATCTTCATTAGACTTCATATCTTGTATATTTTATCAAATAAAACCACTCTTAAAGCTGAAATTATCCACGGAAAATCTGAATAGACCATGTAAGTATAATTCGAGAACATTATTAATGAAAATAAGAGGCCTTGCAGCACTGTTATTGTGTAATTGATTAGTAAATCGGTTTAAAAAAACACCGCAAGCTCGCTGTCTGAGTCTGAGCTGAAGCATCAGTGTGATGTGTGTTTGTGGTTCAGGATTCATTTGAACCTTCCCAAACAGTGCGTAGAGTCAAGTAAACATCCAAAGGCAGGTCTCCTCAGTCCCCCGATGGGAGTGGAAACCCCTCCAGTGACCTTCCTCTGTGTTTCTGAGAAGCCTCCTCAAGCTCGTTGCCTTTTCTCATGACCTCTGCCGCCCCACAAGCACTTCCTGTCCCTCTGCAGGCCTGTGGCCTCTCACTGCCACATAAGTAGTTTTGCTTCTGTGTTTTACTCACTCTGTGATTGAGTGGTTAGGGAAGAATGTGTAGTGTAACTGTGTGATTTGCCTGATTTATGACGGTAGATCAACAAGTTTATTCAGTTGGCGGATGATGGCGTCTTCACATAAAATTGTATCTTAAAAAAAGTTTCTTTTTGCGTTGCATTGTTGCTCTCACAGCTTGATTTTGGAGGTAATGTCTAAGACAGTTTGTGTGTGCTGGCAGTGCTTTAAAAGTGTTGAATATATATTGCACAAAAACAAGACATTGCGTGATGTAAACAGGAAATAGGAAAGCATGTATTGTCTTGTGCATTTTTTTCTAAACTGATAAATATGAGTGAGATTTATGCAGTAAGGTACTAGAGGTGATTTTATTTAAAATATAGAACAGCCTCTCGACTTTTATTCTTTTCTACACAATAAGCATATTTTGCACTCATTACAGTTTTCTTTTATTGATCTAGTTCGTTAGGTTTCATCCTTTCACTAGCTGTAGTCATGTAAATGAAGGTTATAGTTAGTCTCTGTGAGTGGTGTACGTACCATGACATACGTCATAGTAGGTGAACAGCTGCTACTATGTAATATTAATCAACATCTAGGAGTCTCCATTTAATAATATCCAGCAGGACCTGTGTAATTTGAGGTCCTCATGAGGATTGGGAGAATTGCTCCAGTTGTCGTGCAGTGTTTAAAGAATGATGCTGCACTAATGGATTGAGTGTGGTGATGAGACCCAGCTGAGGCTCGTCTCCTGATTCAGCGGGTTCATAGAGATGCCAGTCACCTCCCGGACCCCTCATGCTGCTGGATGTGCTCGCTGCTGTGTGTGTGCACTCGCAAAGTTGAACTGTGTGTTTTCTGCATGCTGCCTTCATCAGAGCTGTGCAGAATGAGTGATTGTGAGAACTATCTGACTGAGAGGTCTCTTGTGCTGTTTATAAGGATTTGCACTCACTGGGTCTGGTACAGGTATCTGGCTAGGAGTGGGCGGTATGACAACATTCTGCCACCATACTACACCATACACCATTTGCAGAAAATTTAACCGAATATTTTTTCTAAAAATGTGGAAAATCCTTATTTAATCTTGTTTAATATCTTGATCTTAAAAAAAAAAAAAAAAAAAAATCTTAAATGCTTTATCTTTGTATTTAAAGTTTAATGGAATTAAACCAGAAAACATTTGATTACTACTTGTTTTAATAAATTTTAATACATTTTTTAAATAAACTGCAAATATATAATATATATATTTATTTTTTTATTTATTTTTATTTTTATTTTTTTTATTTATAACGTACGTTTATAAAAAACTATATTTTCTTGTTATACTGCCTTGGAATAAGTTGCATAAAAATTGAATGATTTGAGACATTTCGCTCTTCTGACCAACATTATCTTTATATGTTTTCCCTCTTAGGGCTCAGAGCTGTTTTTGCAGAACATTCAGCCCACTATATTTTGTTTTGTGTTTCAGTGTAACTATTTCATTTTGTAAAAAAAACATTACAATATTTCTTTAATCTATATTTTTAATTCTTTTTATAGTTTAATGAAAGAAAGCCAAAAAAATATTATGAACCTAAGTTGAAAATAAAATAAATAAACTGACAAGCAGCTGTAAATATGTAAGACAGTATAAACACATTTCTTTATAAATATGCCAAAATGCTCTTTCGCTTGAAAGGCAAGAACGGCCTAGAATTACAACATGTTGACAAAACCTAAAGCACTCTTTAGTGGATGAAACATTAAAGTACATGTCATTCCGCCCAGCCCTTCATCTGGCCTGTCATGTGAATGGGGTGACGTCCGTTTTGGGTGGTTACTGACAGATGTCTCTCATTTCAGGAAGCATCTATTCTAGTCCTGGACTTTACAGCAAGACCATGACGCCTACCTATGACTCTCGAGATGGCAGCCCTCTGTCCCCCACCTCAGCGTGGTTTGGAGATAGTCCGCTGTCAGAAGGCAATCCCAGCATCCTCGCTGTCAGCCAGCCCATCACCTCACCCGACATCGTGGTCAAGATGTACAAACCACAGTCTCTCCTGGACAAGGCCAAGATCAACCAGGGGTAAGCTGGGACGGATCTGATGTGAGAAGAGACTGTGATCCAGAAGGCTTTCGCTCATGTTCCTCTGATTGTCTTTGTAAAGGTGGCTGGACTCCTCCAGATCACTGATGGAGCAGGATGTGAAGGAAAACGAGGTTCTTCTGCTCCGGTTCAAGTACCACAGCTTCTTTGACCTCAACCCCAAGGTCAGTGTGTTTTGCATCTTTAGGACTAATAGTAATAGACTTTTTTCCAAAAAACCTGTTATGATTAGTGACTCTGTTTACACCGCTCAACAAGTCTCTTATTTACATGGTTCTGCACTATGTACGTTATGGAGAAAGTCCTGGTGAGATTGCCGAAATCACGTCGCAGTAAGAAGATGATTGATGTCCTTGTGTGCTCGGTGACTGTGTCTGTAGATGCTCTAAATGCAATGCTGTAATCTGCACTTTTCCCCGTTAGTTCATTTGGGCGTAGTAAACATTTTCAAGAGAGTTCCACATGTAATGCTCATTTCATATGCAAAGATGTCAGCCAATCATAGCAGTGGGAGTTTCCATTGAAGTCTCACAGTGGACACGCCCCTTCTAACAAAGTGTTGACCTTTGGGTAGAAAACAACTGTGTGTTTCTACAGTTTTTGATAAAAAGTGCCATGCTCAGATTACAGGAACAATGAACATATCATATTGTGTTGCATGAGCAATTGAATAGACAAGTTCAGTTTTATTTGATTGCAAAATGGTAAATATGGGAGAAATATCAAGTTTTCTACATTACATATTATGATGTTAAGTGCACCTCAGAAAAAATAAGATATTGCAGTTCATGAACAAAGTAGATTTTTATTTAGTTTTACCTTTTTTTGTAAGAGGTTAATGGTGTTTGCTGCCCATTTTACATTTGAGAAATGGTAGATGGTTTAATATTACAATAAATAATTTGGGTATTTTTCAGTCAAAAATTCTGATTTATTTCCACTTTATGACCCTTTTTGATTAAAAAAAAAAAAAAAAAAAAGCCTTCCTAAGAAGATAAGTGAACCTTAGGAAACATTCAAATTTAAGTTTGTAAGGATATAGTAATATACAGTATGTGACTTGGGACTACAAAACCAGGTATATTTGTAGCAATAGCCAAAAATACAGTGAATGGGTCAAAAATATACATTTTTCTGTTACGCCAAAAATCATTGCGATTTTAAGTACAGATCGTGTTCCATGAAGATATTTAGTTAATTTCCTGCTGTAAATATATCAAAACTTAATTTTTTGATTAATAATATGCATGACTAAGAACTTAATTTGAACAACTTTAAAGGTGATTCACTTATGACTCACACTTATGGCATTAAGCTCACCCGTAGGCCTCTCAGAGTTGTAAGGATGGTGTGGTGGTAGTACTGTTGCGGTGTCGTGTTTTTAACCCTCTCCTGACCCCTGCAGTATGATGCCATCAGGGTGAACCAGCTGTATGAGCAGGCCAAGTGGGCCATCCTGCTGGAGGAGATCGAGTGCACCGAGGAGGAGATGATGATGTTCGCTGCCCTGCAGGTACGTGCGCCTTCAAACCTCGACAGAAATTATGCCAGGACTGCTGCGTAAGCTTGGCAGTCTGCAGTCTTCACTCAGGTCCTCTGGCCCTGTTAATGAATTGGGTGGGCTCTGTGCCTGACTGCGTAGCATCTGCAGTGTGCAAACGTTTGGCTGCGGCGTTTGTTTTCACTGGCCCTTTGGCCAACGATGACCTTGCTATTTCAAACCCTCATAAATATTGAGTGACAACACCTCAGGACGCCTCACTGTCTTCACATCGTGTAAATATAGAGCAGGCTCGAGGGGGGCAGGACACAGGAGACCACCCGGAGTCTCCAGCCTGAGGGGGCGTGGGCTGCTCCGGCAGGGGTTTGTGGAGATGTATCAGCGGTGTCCACTTTCTCTGTTTACGTACAGCGAGGTTAAATTAGTCAGGTCTGTCCCTCCCCATCAGTCCGCACCACGTCCAGTCAGACGATACCAGTCTGGCTCTGGACGTGTCTCTGGGTAGAAGAGCTCAGTTCAGTCAAACATCAGCAGCTCTAAGTTTAGCCAGTGTTACAGCGAGGCTGTTAACTGTTGAGAGAAATCCGTGTCATTCACCTCCTAACTACTCTTATCTGAGCAGTGATGGTGACATGAAAATGCCTTGAGCCTCTATTTTGAAAGCAGAGCTGTCATCGACGTACAGTGAAATAAACCTCTGTAGTCCAACTGTCCACTGTAGCACCATGGGGCTCGTTTGACAGCTAATTGTAATTAGGAGAACGAGGTCACAGGCTTTATGCAAGTCACACGTGAATAGTATTATTGTTAATTAAAAAACAACTGTATAAGACATTGTGTTCGTTTCATTGAATGAATGTTAAATTATTGACTAGAAAATTAAAAATAAATAAATACAATAAATGTAAAAAAAATAATAAAATAAAAAAATGTTAGAAAATGCTAAATGAATGTTAACTTACTGAGTTGAAAATTTTAATATACAAATAAAAATAACCTGTTGGAAAATGCTAAATAAATGTTAAATTATTTACTTGAAACCAACTCAAATTAACATGGAAAAAAAACATATATATATATATATATATATAATTAAAAACTGATTGGAAAAAACTATAATAGTTTATAAATTATACTAAAATAACACTGATACAGAAAATGGTAAATGTTAAAACATTATCTAAAATTTAAATAAAACAAAAATCTAGTTATTAATATATTTTATTTTTAATTAAAAACCCACTGAGGGGATAATTAATACTGAAATAACACTTACAGAAAATGGTCAATGTTAAAATATAAACTTTAAACTTGAACTACAAATAAAATAAAAAAAGAAAATATTCTATATTTTTACAAATTTTATTTTGCAGAAATAAAACTGATGACAGAAATTTTTTTCGCAGCATGTATGAAAACGGTTTAAAACCAATTCACGAAAACAAATTCAAAATAAAAATGTAAAACCTAAATAACACATTTAACACAATGACAAATTCGGTTTTATTTAATTGGGAAAATCATCCTGTATTAGTGTAGCTTTTAAAATCCTGTCAGGGGGTCAAAGTAAATATTTTATTAATTTTAGTAAATGCAATTAATTTTTGTTGATTTTTGTTGTCAACGTTTTTTTTTTTTTTTTTTTTTTACAATTTTTTTTTTTTTAATTATTTAAGTTTTTCATGTGGAAGAGGTTTAAATACCACAACAAAGAATGTACGATATTTATATGCTGAATTAATAAATGACGACTGTTTTTTTTTTGTTTGTTTGTTTGTTTGTTTTTATTTACAGTACCACATCAACAAGCTGTCCATCATGTCTTCAGACAATCACTTGAACAACAGCGAGAAGGAGATTGACGAGGTCGATGCAGCTCTGTCAGATCTGGAGATCACTCTAGAGGGAGGAAAGACGTCCAACACACTGGTACCAGCACAGTCACACTTCTGCATTCATGAACTCCTGTGCCTGTAGCATGGGCTTGTTGGATTATTATTTAAAGATGACTGGTTTGATCACTGTAAGCGAGTCATATCCTTTTGGGTTTGAGTGCAGTAATTGGACAGCATTATACTAAGCATATGAAATAAAAACAATGGCATTAAAAATGTGATGCAAACGGTGTGTTCTGAATGTTCCTCTAGCTGTAACATAAGCAGCATGCAGCTGTTATGCAGACTGTGACCATAAAGATTTTAACATCATTATGCCAACTTTATTAATACACTCTCTGTTCTCAGGGTGACATCACATCCATTCCTGAACTGGCTGACTATGTGAAAGTCTTCAAGTGAGTCAAAAGATTGAAAAATATGTTGAGATTTAGTGTTTTTGCTCTAATAAAATGGGTGCAAGGCAAAATAAGTGTATTTATATGTATAAAATAAAGCATTAGTCACTTGTCATTACCACTACACCAGTGGCAGCAAAATTAATTCACATCTGCTTATGATAGCGTGCTTCTATTTTGCTGTGTATTGAACACGTCACATACCTGATCAGACAGTTCTTCTCTCAGAGGAATTTCCCTTTGATTTTGTGTATCTTTTGCTCATACCTCAGACCAAAGAAGCTCACTCTGAAGGGATATAAGCAGTACTGGTGCACATTCAAGGACATCACAATCTCATGCTACAAGAGCCGCGAGGAGGCCCACGGCACGCCGGCGCACCAGATGAACCTGAGAGGTGAGCGCCCACCCTGGACGCTGTCTGTTTACCGCTTCAGCACTGCATCTCATCTGCTGTTTCTCCACAGGCTGTGAAGTCACACCAGACGTCAACATTTCCGGTCAGAAATTCAACATCAAGTTGCTAATTCCTGTAGCAGATGGTATGATTGAGATCTGGCTGCGGTGTGATACTGTGAGTGAGACACTTCCATTGATTGCCACTCATTACTGTGCAATAAATCGCCTCGCATGTCCACTTGTCTTTGAGAGGGAAAAAGTAGCTTGTTACTTGATTTGCTACTTCAAAAGAGTTATTATGGTTAACCATCTCATTTTCATTTAATATTGACATCCTAAAGTAAATAAAACTGAAATAAAACTTCGTAAAAATAGAAAAAAATAAAGTGAATTTGTATAGATGAGTATTTAATGCTTCTGAATCTTCTTCCAGAGGGTGATACTTCAAAGTAAACCTTCAAGGGGGTGAGAGTTATCTCCCAAGATGCTTAGAGTTTTTCTTAGCAATTGTTGCTCATAGAATTCGGCTAAACTCACATGCACATGAAAAGTTGACTTAAATCTTCATTAAAAATATATGCAAACGTCTCTAAAAACGAATAAAAGTGCTAAACCTTACAATTAAAATCAAAACAGAAAAAAAACCGAATTGAAGAACTGTAACAGCATCTCGGTGATGGTAAATGAACATTGGCACTCAAACTCTTTCCCTGTCCTTCAGGAGAAGCAGTACGCTCAGTGGATGGCAGCTTGCCGTTTGGCCTCCAAAGGGAAGACGATGGCAGATAGTTCCTACAACTTAGAGGTCCAGAACATTCTGTCCTTCCTGAAGATGCAGCACATGAATCCTGATCCTCAGATCATAGAGCCCATCAGCACCGACATCAATCCTGAGTGCCTGGTGTCTCCACGATACCTGAAGAAATACAAGAACAAGCAGGTAAATGAGAGCGGCCTCAAATGAGAGACAGACGCTGATGTTTACATCCATGTATGCAAGTGAAGCAAAGTCAAAGTTTTTAATGCTGATTTTTAATTCAGATTCAAGTCACAGAACTGACCTACTTGGTCTTTATCTCCACTGACCAGAAAAAAGTTGCATTGAAATGATGGTAATCGTGATTTTGATGTTGTATTAAGGGTTAAACATATTTGTAAGTTTTTTTTTTTTCTGCTTTATGTGCAGTTTTGTGTTTTCTGACCTGTACAGTTTTTTAAAACGTAAAAAAAATGTAAAATCCATGCATGGGTTGCTTGAAACGGCACAGCATGGCATCATCACAGCTTTGTGTCTCAGCCAGGGTCCAAAATGAACACGCACGTGAGGAAAAACCTCTGTTGATTTGCTATTAAAGTGTTCATTCACTGGGAACTCCATCTCTGCATTGGCTGTTTGGGTTACTTATTTGTAGTGTTGTTTATAATATTATAATTAATTTTATAATTTTATTCAGTTTATTTGCAAAAACATATATATGTGTAGTCCAATTAATCTAAGGTTGTTTTTTTCTTGACTAGATTATAGGGGCTGGACGATTCATAATCATTGATTAATTCATGCGCATTTCATTAGTAAAGGCAGTTCTTTGATTAGCTGTTTTTAAAAGAAGCGGCAGTTGATACACAGAGCCTTAGATCACTGGCGAGCTACGCAATATCGTCTTCAGAATCGGAAGCAATTCATTTCTGGGAACAGAATATTGCAGCTTTACTGACAAAATGCGCATGAAGAAATAAATCACCCAGCCCTGCTAGATTAAAAAATAACTTAAAAACCCAGCTAACACAACAAAACTACATTAACAAAAATTCTACATATATATATAATATTTTTTATGTAAAAAAAAATTATGTGTGTGTATGTGTGTATATATATATATAATACACACATACATACACACATATATAATATAAAATTCTTGTTAATCTAATCACATGCATACTAGAGAAATGTCAAATATTAAATGCATAACACAGATCACCAAGGCCTACTTGGAACTATCAAGAAAAAAATCTTTACAAAAAAAAAAAAAAAATATATATATATATATCTGTGTTTTCCTAGCACTGAGGCACTCATTGTGATATGGATATGCAGTGTCCAGTGAAATTTCTCAGAATGATGTGGTTTTTGTCGTACTTGATTGAAAAACAAGGTTAAAGTGAAAGTATGTGTGGGAGTGGACAGACGGCTCCTGTGTGCTGCTGCTGGTGTCGTCTTACAGTGGCCCTGGACTCAGTCCAGCTCCTGTGATGCTGGGGGGATGGTGGACTTCCTGTCCTCACATCTCACTCCCCCAGCTTATTGCTGGAAGAAACTTTGAGGAGTTGGGGTGGGGTCTTCAGAAACAGGCGGGAAAAATATACAGGAAACAAGTCGTGCCTGGGAATGTGGAGAGGCAGACTGGGAAGAAGACAGCAGTTTGTTTGTGAGAGTGACGTTAAGAGTCCGGATGATTCTGAGCTCTTTTATCCATACATTACAAGCTCAATTTCTTTTCTTCAGAGGCTTCCTCTGGGAATTTATTCCTGGAGGTCTTTGGTCAGTAAGCACTGAACTTTGGGAAACAACTTTCAGACTGGACCGGATCAGGAGAGCGGATGTTGTCATCCAAATGGTCTCTGCAGTGTAAATGTGTGTGGCGCCCCCTTGTGGAGTCAAGTTTGTATAGCTTGAAGTATGATGAAAACATTTCAGGTTAATCATAAACTACAGCTCAGCAGTGGACTTTGAACCCAGTTTATGTGTGTAAAGATGTTTTGATTTGCATTTACACACACACATATAAATAATAATCTCTATTCTGGGATTTTATAGATAAAGGTAATTAGAAAATATTTTTCTGAGTGTGTTGTTGTGCTGGTATTTAAACTGACTCATACGGTTTAGATATTCTTCATATTCTGTGTGGTGGTCAGTCCACACTGACAGAAATTCATATTTTTCAGTAAGATTAAATAGATTTTTACCCTTTTATCATTTTAAACTTCTCTCTCTCTCTCTCTTTCTCTTTCTCTTTCTCTTTCATTTGAGTCAAATGATTACATTTTCAGTGAATCTGAATAATAAGACATAATAAGAAGAAATAAGATATTTGGGCTGTTACAGTCTCAGTATCAACAAAAATCTTTGCAATGCAGAAAAAACACAGGAGCTGCATCTGAAGGGACTTGGATGTTATTCCCAATGCTTTTAACCTGCAGTTACAAATACAAAAACTGTAATATATTGAACAAAACATGATGAATACTGGTATTTGAAATTGTTTAAATGATAAAAAAGAGACTTCACATGTGAACTTAAAACCACCAGCAGGTGGCAGCAAGTTACTGTTCGTGAGTGAGTCGTTGCGATTGAACCGAATCGTTTAAATAATGTAAAATTGCTAAAACAACACTTACTATATTATCGCTTACACATTTTAGCACACATTTTAATGTTTTAACACATTGCTGTTGTGATCTGTGTTGAATCTCTGTTAGATAGGCTGGTGGTCATAGCTGAACAACTCTAGGACGAGTTAGAAATTTGTTCTCAGAAGAAAGATAAGCTTAGTAGATGCACGTGTTGGCTTTGACGAGCCAACGTCATAAACTGTTATTTGAAACGAGTCAGCCTGACATCAGTGCAAACAGCAGTGGGGATGAATCAACGCTTTGCAGACTACGGTAGTCTTCTGCGTGATTTCAGGTCAACGGTATATCAGGGTCTCTGCTAGCTGACACGGTTCTACATGGGCACAATATATATCCAGTCAATCCAGTGGGATCTAATGTGATCCCAGTGCAGCCCGTCACTCTGACCTCTCCTGTCCAGCTGACCCTCGTGATCCTCCCCTGCTGGAAACTCACTTGCACACCTTGCCCTTTTCTGTCTCTGTACATTAACGGTTGTTTTGATCCTGATATCCTGCCTGTTTGCTGCTTTATTCATTTATTTGCTTTTCCCTTGTTTCCTCTTCCTGTTTCCACCCTCCTCAGCCAGGCTTTGTCAGGGACTTGGTAAGTCACTCGTTTGACAGCTGGTAAATGTCCGTGACTCACTAACACTGGTGCTGTGTCTTACTCCAGAGATCCTCCCATTAACCACTTTACCATCTCTAGCTGTAGCTCACCCCAAAGCTCACATTTCAACGTTTAAGATCATGTTTTGAGTCACTGATGTCTCCTCCAGAACAGCTATCTGCCTGAATGCTATGAAGAGTCTAATTCTGTGTAGGCACTCTTTATTTTTAGAAATAGCTTGCATTCTAATAACTACAATACAGGCTTATAATGTCATATTAATTTGATTACATCCCAAAATATATTAGCATCATTTACAATTATTGTTTGGTTATATTATTTTAGATGCACAATGCAGTTTTCTACAGAGCCCCCAAAAAGACATGGTGATGGAAGAGAAATGGAGATCTCTCACAAAAGTGTTGCATTCTCCTGAAAAATGATGAGTTTGTTTTCAAACCTTTTGCAGTCCCCAGATAAACTTTGTGTTTGTTTGTAAAACGGTAATGCTGGAAAATCTACATGAATGCAGTAGTTCTGCAGAGAGTTTCTTTGGCAAATGCAACAGTTTAGTGAGACCTTTAGTGAGTTTTTTGGGCAAATGCAACAGTTTAACGATAGAATGCAAAGTTTTACGAGAGCAAATGCAAGAGAATCTAAAGTTTAGCTAGATATTGTGTAGTTTCTTGGCAGTTCTACGAGAGAAAGTACGATTTCTTGACAAATGCAATAGTTCAGCGAGAGAATGTAAAGTTTTGGGACTGATGCAGTAGTTTTGCAATAGAATCTAGTTTATTGAGAACGTAACGTGTAATGTGCAAGTGTAAAAGTTTTGCAAGGGAATGCAAAGTTTCTTGGTGGACAACTCATGAGGAACCAGAATCCTTGAAATGTAAACTGAAAGCTGGTTTTCCCTCCTGTCTCATATTTTTCACAGTCCATCACCGTGTCCTCTTTGGGGCTCTGTCGTTTCCTCTGTTATCAACACATCCGTCTCGGTGCATCTAAAGCCTCATGGAATCTTTTCTGTTTCATTGACTGGCTCTTTGAGGGAGTTTGCAGCTCTGATTGAAGCTTTCACGAGGCACGTAACTGATCTGCAGGAGACTCCTGTGACGTCACTTATGTGAAAATGTTCTGGGGAAACGTGGACCAAATGATGGGATAGCTGGGATTGCAATGGCTTCTGTGAATGTGTAACGGATCATAAGGGATGCTTGAACAAGAGCAGCGTCTCGTGTGTTCACTGTGATTTGAATGTGGCGATACCATATTGACGTGTCTGGTGTTTCATTCCTCTCTGGGGTTGTTTCTGATGACAGTGTGTCCGTGTGTTCACTCTGACCTTCTGCGGAAGTTATGATGGCTTACAGCACGTGTATATTAATGCTCACACATGCATCATTCTCAGATCTCCGCCCGTATTCTGGAAGCCCATCAGAATGTGGCGCAGATGAGCCTCATCGAGGCCAAGATGCGCTTCATACAGGCCTGGCAGTCCTTGCCCGAATTTGGAATCACCCATTTTCTTGCCAAGTGAGTGTCGCTTAAACTTGACATTTCTGTCTTTCAGATATATTGATTCCATCATTTATAAAGTTAATACACAGTTAATTCCTGTTCACGCGTAATTTACTCACCTTCATGTTATTCCAAACCCATATTCTTGTTGTAAGATCAAGCGATTCTTTGGGAAGATCTGGCTCAAGAAATCATTTGTTCAGTGCTGCTACTTGTATAAAATCTAATGGACATGCCAAGTAGAGTTTTGGCAGGATTTTCAATGCATAACTACTTAAATTCTGTTTAGCTTTCCAAAGCTTCATCTTTTTGTTTTAAGTTTGCAAATCTTGATTTACATGGGCTACATAATTTGTTGAATGGATTCATACCAGTTTGTAATGACATGAGGGTGAGTAAATGACAATCTACATGCTAGAGTGAGCTGTCCCTTTAAGAAGTAATTTCCTTATATCTTCTGCTATATCTTTCATTTCTTCTTTACCGTCTCCTCACAAAATCTGCTTTTTGTCTGTAATTGTTACGTTTCTTCACGTCAGGTTCCAGGGTGGCAAGAAAGACGAGCTGATTGGCATCACCTACAACAGACTGATCCGTATGGACGCCAGCACAGGAGATGCCATCAAGACCTGGCGCTTCAGCAACATGAAGCAGTGGAACGTCAACTGGGAGATTAAGATGGTGAGATGTGTGTTTTTGTTGTTGTTGACTCATGAGGCTTCATGTTAAGCGTTTCATTAGGGTAAAGGCATAATAACAGCGGAATTGATTACTGAAAATGCTCATCAAGCAGTGTATCGATTATTATTTTTTACAATGTGATAATCACCTAGTTGAATAAATGCAGAATGATATCAAAATCCAGACATTTAAAGAGACCGGTGAAGAGATATTCTGATGATTAGTGTGCACAGAATCGTAATCCATTTTTTAAAATCTAACAGAAGCTGTGAACATGCATGAATAATCTAAATTAGAATGGTCTGCATTCGGTTTTGTAAGACTATACTTCATAAAACATCAGAACGTAACCGCAGATGAGCTGAATGAGACGCAGATTCACTCTCTGCCAGCAGGTGACGCTTTTTAACAGCAATTATACAGTAGCTGTGTCTCATTTAGAAGGCTGTTTCCTCCGGATCTTTGAATGTGATTACCTTTCACAGGAGTTCGCATGAGGTTTAACCTTCCCTGCTTCTGATGACCCACAATTCTTTGCATTGCCGTAAACAAAAGCAGCTTGGGTTATGAGCCGTAGATGCCTCATTAGCGACTGCTTCTATGGGCCATTATATGTAAGCCATCCGCCCGTATTGTAGCGTCCTTGACTTGATGTCATTCACCATAACAATCGCTGAATAGTCAAAAGATGCCACATTCCTGCACCGCCGAAGCTACAGTATGGTGAATGACGTCAGGTGGACCATTACAAGATGGCAGACGTGTCTGCGTGCTTGGAACGGTCAAATGGGACGTCTATACGTGTACATGGGTGCGTCTCAATCAGCTCCGGAGCTGGTGAATCAGTAGATCGGTCACGGGTCAGTTCCCTGACTCAATGCATGTTGGGACAGTGATCACTTGAATTCCAGTGACGGGATTATCACATGTAGCGTCAACATAGAAGAACGTCATCACTGGAATTAATAAAACAACACGCAGGACTAACCAAACTCTTCTATCACGGTAGAAGCAATTTTCTTCCTGGATAACGTTATATATCACAATATAGCAATTTGTATCTGAAATGCATAAATAAAAATTCAAACACAAAGAAAAAGTCCTTATAATGGACTTCTATGGGGGAGAAAACACTTAACGTGATATTATTCACTTTATCTGTCGAACATGAGCTCGTTGTTTTCACAGTAGTTAGTGATTATTACAAGGAAGGTTTGACAGAAATTCGGGCTTCCCTCGTCAGTTTTTAGGTGTGTTAAGCCACACTAAGCCTTTTTAACGTTAATCTTTTTAGAATGTCACCGCTTGCTAAAACAGTGCTCTTGCATACCTCGCAAATCACATTCGCCTCATTTGTATCACTTGTCCTATACCCAAAACAATTCCTCACCTTTGTTCTTTACAACCTCCTCGTTGTTGGTTTGGTCACATGTACGCGAACTCACCGCTGCTGGGAAAACGAGCTCGCGCCTGCGCGGCACTACCAGAGACTCGCTGAGGTTTGTCCAAGAAGTCGCTAGATTTGTCTCTAGTCGCTTTTTTTGACAAAAATGTCACCAAGGGGGTCTGAAAAGTTGCTAAATCTAGTGACAAAGTCGATAAGTTGGCAACGCTGCCTCTTCTATTGTCAAAGTTAATGTGTATTGCGTGGTTATGTAACGTGCAACGTCACGTGATCTCAACCGTGGTTAAGGCGGTTGACACATTTCTACCGGTATATCGCCCACCCCTACGCAGGAATTTTCTTTAGTCACATCGTTCTGTTAGATGTTCTAACAACATTTCAGCCAAGTGTTAATTCTAAAAGAAAAACAAATTCTATCGCGTGCCATATTTATTGCATTTATTTGTGTGGTTTGTTTTGCTCTTCAGAAACGTGACGTTATTTCCAGTAAGGGAGCATAGTGAGCGCCGATGCTCCCTAGGTTTTGCAGTGCATTGTGGGATTTTTCAGGGAACGAACGTTCCAGTGCACTGGAAGGATTTCGTGATCAAAAAACGTCCGATTCCCTGATCAATGCCCTTACTACTAAACAAGGGAGCTTACACTAAAAGAGCTTTTACTGGATAACTCTTAACTATCGATCAGTTTAATAGCACAGTTGGATCATTCACAGTCTTTCTGGGTTTAAGATCTAAAAACCAGCATGTGCTCTGTTCTCACGACAGGTGACGGTGGAGTTTGCAGACGAGCCCAGCCTGGCCTTCATTTGTGCCGAGGTGGACTGCAAAGTGGTGCACGAGTTCATCGGCGGCTACATCTTCCTGTCCACGCGTGCTAAGGACCAGAACGAGTCTCTAGACGAGGAGATGTTCTACAAGCTGACCAGCGGCTGGATCTGAGCGCCGCCACACTCGCTCTCACGCTTCCTCCTCTTCTTTATCTCGTTTTAACCACTCCATTGTGGCCGCATCATCATTTGTTGTTTTGTTTTTTAATTCCGTTCATGCGCGTTCATAACACTAGCAGACATGAAGCTCTGTCTCAGCAGAGCAGTTTACTGCTTCCCTCCAGAAGTGATTCGTTTGAGATGAAGCTGTTATACACGCCCCATATCTATGACCTTTGACCCTACGCCAGCTTTAAAATGCTAGTTATTTATTTGTCACTAATTTGTCTTTCTGGGTAGCTGTCGAATGTGCGGTGCTCGTTTGTGCCTATTAATCTGTAATGATAACGGTCGCCTTAATGTGACGTCATAGAGACACTAGAGAAGGAAATGTTACACTAGCTCTAACCTTGCTGCTTCTGAACGCTATTGACAGATGAGTAAAGACGCTACGCTTCAGGTCGGCAGTCTTTGGTTTAAAAAACCAGTCAGTTTGGTCCTTTCTAAGCACTTGGAAGAGAAGTTTGTGCGTTCAACACTACATTACATGTAATAACGCAGATATTTTTTTACACTATGAAGGAGAGTCGTCCACTTTGTTTTGTAGCAGCCTGCAACACGTTTATGAATCGGACTGCTTTTGAAGGTCATTGTTTTTCCAGTGGAAGGAAGTTTCTTTTTATTATGAAGTCTATTTTATTCGTCATTCTTTATTGTGAACCGGTATAGTATTATTGGAAAGCCTTACTTTAACACGCACCAGCGATAGGTCACAAACCATGCCATTTCCTTTATTTTTATTTCGCTTTTTCCCAAATGAAGGATTGCTAAATGAAGTATTAGATTTGTTTTGTTTTTTTTTGTAACTAATGTAATAAAAAAAAAAAAACAGGTTTTAAAACGGCATTGTACAGTTTATTTTGTTGCTGCTTTTTTCTGTCATTTTTGGAAGTATATTTTTTTCCAGAAGAGAGGGGGGGGGAAAGCCATTTTTTGACATTTATGGATTGGTGCCTGTCGATCTTAAGGACTTTTAAAAATATATATATAAGTGCATATGAAGAATTGCTCCTGGCTGGAATAAAATCATGTAGATTATGGCATTCTCTATATCTTTGATGAGAAGGAGCTTGTTATGGTTTTATTTAGTTGATGATAGCCACACTCGTTTGATTCTGCTGCTTTCTGAGCGTGTGCCACACTCTTCAACACTAATGAAGTGCAGCAGAATCTCTCTTTCTGTGCCTTTTAGTACATCACTTCTCGTCAGTATTGTCTCCTGGTGTTTCTCCGTATGAAGGTGGTTTCGGAGCCAGGAGTGAAGATTATTTTTTTGTTTATTTTGTTGTCGTTTTTTTTCTCTCAGATGCCAGCAGTGCGTTGCATGGCCTGCTGTTTTAAGATTGTAAAAATGCCATTTACCTGACAAATAAATAAATAAAAATCATTTTTATTTAAAATCACACAATCATGCCTTTATTTGATGCGTTTTTCCCACCATGCAGGCTGTGATGGCCCGTCTCCTCCACAAGAGAGCAGTCTTCAATAACTTCACTTACAGCATACAACTCAAATCAATGGCTTAACTGAAGCTTTGGATACTGGGTGTGTTAGAAAACAGTATCAGATTATTGTCTTTAATTTTGATGTTTGGTCATTTCGTTCTGTTTTTGAGTGATCATAAATAAAACTAGTTGACATTTGTGTTCTGTGAGAGAGCTTCAGCCAAAATCCTCGTCTGATTTGGAGAGACTGGAGTAATTTTAAATTAATCATATATAATAAATGGACAGTAAGAAAACCATCACGAAGGGCAACTTGTTTTCCATTTATGTAATCCTACTTCTTCATGGAAATGTTCACCTGCTGGCGGTTTCAAAAAAGTAGTTTTGTAATGCAATTCATAAATGGGTACAACTCATATTCAGCTACCACTGCATCTGTTTTACTGGTTTAGGGCATAATGTACAGGGAATGTGTGCTGCTGTATGAATGATGTGTGTTAAATCATTACATTCAGAGCTTATGGATGTATGCGGGCAGGCACACGGATCTTGAGTGATATTAATAGGACTATTTGCTATACGGTACAATAAAGACTGTACAACAAACCATAAATAATATTAATGCATTAAATATTAATTTCACGCATACTGTATTTAATGTCACTTGATCATCTTTAAACTACTGTGGTGAGTCTGGAAAAACCAAGAAGTCAAACTCTGGTGTGTCTGCGTTTTCTTGTGTCTCTTGTCATGTGCTCAGGAAATCAGTTTCAGTTCTTCTAAAGTCATACACAGACTTCGAACTAAGTCAAAGAGAATTAAAACAGGTGCTTTTGCAATAGCAATACAGATGGTTGAGAGGGATTAAACGCAAACACCAAGATAGTTGGTGCCAGTCGTTATTAAACGATTACAAATGTGCATAATAATTAAATCCCTGACGATTCAGAAATAGAAATGCCGCAGCACCATATTTGTTTAAGTGAGAAAACAGAATGTTATGGATATTGTCAAGAAAGACGTGATGTTTAACCTTGCTTTTCATGCTTCATGTCCATATAACATCGGGTTTCTTTGGGTTCTGATTATATTACAATAAATGCCAATAGTGCATACTTAATGACGACTAGAACACAAATAAAATAATATTAGCCGACGGAATACTTTAGATCTTGGCTTAACTAAACAACATTAGGCTAACGTTACCTTTCCTTCTACGGAAATGAAATTCCCCCAAATATCCCTGACCAATAGTTCTCACACCAGACGTCTTTATTTCCTTAAACTGTGCGCCGTGTGTTCGTGGAGGTGGCAGCACGAGTCTGCTTTTAGGGAAGTGAAGCGCAGCAGGTAAAGCGTCGCGTGTTCCGTCGCGCGCGTCTGATCCGCGTCACTCAGACTTCCACGCAGTCCAGCTGCTGCTGTCGAGGCAGTGCGCACTACAGAGTGAACACTAATCACCGCAGAGCCAGATCCAGGCTGACAGAAGTTCAAACCTCGTGCGTTTGCAGATGGAAAGAGCAGCGCTGACGGAAGACGCCAGAATTACGCGGAACACACAGTGAAAGGTAAGAGAACGCTACACCCACAGTACACTAGTGATGTGATCCGAGCGCAGGAGCACGTATGAAGATATGAAACTCTAGTTAAGTGTTATGTGTCGCTGTCAGTGTTTACTGTGTTGTTAAAAGCCCCGTGTGACAGAAACCCGCTCGACTCCTCTCTTTGGGAAACAATCACACTACTCTGTTGTGTGTCTGGAGACAAACACGACGCTCTTTAGCTTCTTTTGAAGGAGTGATACTCGCTGTTCTGGAGCAGGACTAAAGCTGATTTTACTTTATATGCACATGCACCACGGCCGCTTGTTTTAACTGGCGATAAACACCGTATGAGGACGAACTTTTCATCAAACACTGACTTGGGCTGCGTTTCAAAGTCGTGTTCGCTTTCTACACCGCATCCCTGGAGACACAGCCCTGTTCAGTGATTGTTAAAGCCTCAAGAAGGAAAAACGTTTTCACGATGTTATACCTTGGTTGCAGTTAGGTTACCTCACAAGAGTGGAAACTAGAAAACATTAAAAAAACAACAACATAATTTAACTAAAAAATGTGTACAATTTACATGTACTGCAAATGCTAGACAAACTATTTGTATCGTGCCTATATATTTTTTATGTATTTATGCACTAATGAAATGAGCAATGCTTTTAAACATATACTCTTTTAATATATTTAGGATTTTACCAAAAATGACAAAAAGTGATTTTATATTATCCCTTTAATACTCAAGTCTCTGGAAAAAAGATTATTATAATAATCAAATTATAAGCACATTTTTGATTGTGAAAATCAATGTATTGTTACTATCTGTCTAATTTAATTCTTCATTTAAAAATTCATAATTTACT
This sequence comes from Enteromius afrohamiltoni, assembly GCA_034779775.1. Taxonomy (NCBI): domain Eukaryota; kingdom Metazoa; phylum Chordata; class Actinopteri; order Cypriniformes; family Cyprinidae; genus Enteromius; species Enteromius afrohamiltoni. The sequence goes on from JAUYWG010000053.1 coordinate 19,573,265, forward strand.
CGCTCCCATATCATTTGCTGTGTGACACACCATAACATCACTTCATTGTGCATCAAACCAGCACAGTTGAGTTTTTATTGACCATAATTGATAAACTTTACAAACATAAACATTATTTAGTCTATTTAGTTCCTTTTACTCCACAACAAATCCTTTACATTTAATGATATCACAGAACAAGGATGACAAAATAAGCAGATATAAAATGATATATTAAACTATATATTAAAAAAGAAAAAAACAATCTGACTATAAGCTAGTGGCGTTATGTAACTCAGAAACTTCTGTACGCTGAGCCCAGTCATGAGATTTGATCATAGCCGCTGCTGGTGTCCAGATCGAGCAGTTACAAGTTTTGTGTAGAAACAAATTTTTTGTCATATGTTTGCTTCATAAATGAGGCTCTATTGTTGAGTCACAAATACAATTTGCTGGAAATGTCTTCACCCTCAGGCCATTCCAGACATAGTTGAGTGTGTTTCTTCATCAGGTTTGGAGAAATGTAGCATCAGTGTCTCAGCAATGGATGCTCTGCAGTCCATTGGGTGCCGTCAGAATGACTCTGAAACAAATCCATCAATATGTTTTTATTTTCCAATCAATCAGTCAATCAATCAATCAATCAATCAATCAATCAATCAATCAATCAATCAATCAATCGCTTTTATTTATAAAGCACTTTTAACAATACAGAGTGTAGCAAAGCACTGAGCATTATCAGGTAGTGTCAAATAGTGTCACTATATTATCAAAAATTATGACAAGATTAAACTGTTTATTTATCAAAGGTAGAGACGGTCTGATTAATAAACAGTATCAGTGTGTTATGTGTAAGCCAGAGTAAAGAGATGTGTCTTTAATCTAGATTTAAACTGACAGAGTGTGCCCGC
>JAUYWG010000053.1:19580524-19593963 GCA_034779775.1 Enteromius afrohamiltoni
AAGTAATAGATAAATTACTATAGGTATTCCTAATAGGTATATAGCTACTCAAGACACTTTTATCAATCCAAAAATCTCTTACCTACTTGAATAAATGCAGGTCACTAAAGCCGGTTCTTTGATTAGGGGTAAATCTCCATCAGAGCCGTAGATCAGTGACAAGCTACGCCATTAAATCACCCGCAAATACCCGGTTTATAAGCTGGCGCTGCATTTGAAAACAGCTGATGGAGATTTACAGATATAATCAAAGAACTGGCTTTACTGACGAGATGCGCATAACATATCGCTCGATATTGTAATTCATTATACAAGGGTATTAGACAAGCATCTATCCTAGGCTGCAGAAGGTTCAAAATGCTGCAGCAAGACTACATTACTGCATTGATCTCTCTACACTGCCTTCCAGTACTGTACTGTCTCTTTTATTAGTGTATCGGTCCTTGCACGGTCTTATCAGAGGCTGATACTGTACACGTTTTTAAGGTCTAGCCTAGCAAAGACATATTTGTTTGACATGCCGTGGATTTGGCAAGCTTCTAGCTCATTTTTGTAATCTTTTTAGGTGACGTTTTCGTATATTATAACTTTTTTGTTAAGATGACGCAAAGCACGCTAGTCACCATGTGCTGTTTTAATAGTGACATAAATAAAGTTGATATCGATAAATACATGTATCATTAATTACATTAACTAAATATTGTTCTTGTGTAAAAAATGTATTAATAGAAATCTTATTTATGCTACAAAATTCATTGTTGGTTAAATATCATTTAGTTAGGAGCTATCATAGCTGAAATAACTTATATATTATACATTTTTTATCATCATCGATCTTTTTGTACATGATCTATTCATCCCTCGTGGTCCAGATCTGGTCAAAAATGTCATTACTGGACCTTCCGGTAATTCTTCCTGTGGATCTTCTCTCTGGTCACATGTTCTTACCATCGACTGTGTGCGCACGTTCACACCTACCTCCATCCAATCAACAACGAATGGTTCAAACCAACACAGTTTCATCTGTTTCATTCTGATTTTAAGTAACCTTTGGCTCAAATGAACTGAATTAAAGTGCTCAAAAGCTGAAGTGAGCTGCTTCTGAAGGAGATTTGCAGATCCCTGGCCAAGCACCAGCACCATTTTGGTGAAAAAGGGGTATGGCTGGATTCCCAGATAACATTTCATGAATGTGCTGTCATCGAAAGTGATGTCAGCACTAAGTCAGAGAACTGGACACATACCAGGCCGAAGTCCATGTGCAGAAACAGCAGTAATATCTCACGTCACAGCAATTCAACCTGTGACCTTTCTTTACACGTGGCTATAAAACAGAGAATCTCATAAATTACAGGAATGGAGGATAAACCGAATCATCCACAACAGAGAGAACCATGTAAGGCCTTCTTCAAAAACCCTTTTAACTAAATAAATGAGCTGCAGAGTCATATTTTACTAGGGTTAGACATGCAAAAATGTACAACCTTGAGCACAATCATATCAATACATAACCCGACTGAACCACAGAGTACAGAGTTTTGGAAGCGATAATGATTAACCGCTGAGCTGGAACCAGAGGTAGCTGAGTAAACAGATAAGAGCAGCCTCCTGATTTCTATCTTGGCAAGGCCTACAGCCCACAAGAAAACCCTCCATAAGTGTGTAGTTTGACAGCGACTCCCATTCTGATGACTCATCAACTGGACGCACTCGTTTCCGAATGTCATCACACTTCTAAGAAAAGCCAAACCCTTATACGAGTCTGGGAGAACATGACAGCTATGTCACAATCAAACCTGCCCGTTTTCAATGGAAATCCAACATGGGGCATTCCTCTGTACAAAGGTTTTCAGTGCATATTGTAAACGCATCGTATTATATCAACCATAAAAGTCTGATGCATCAAATATTATACAAAACAAGCGCACATTTTCTTATATATTTGGTCTGAAGCTTCAATACCCAGCTCCATTAAAACAACACTAATTAATTCTTCTGACTGTTGTTACATTTGTCAGGGTTAATGACAGGCTGACCCATGATGCTGGTAGGAGATTAAGGGACTAATTTGTTGTTGTGTGAACTAGGATATAATCATCACCGAGTAGACTATCATTCAGGAGTGTGACAGCTGCAAACCCTGCTTGTTTAGAGTCACTGGGATACTGGGATGTAGCAGCAAACTGATGATTACAAACTCATAAAAAGACGTCAAGTTTCAGACTTGTGTCACCCTAGACTTGACATCAGCAGCACTAATCATGAACAAGCCGTCTGTTCAGAAGAAATTACAGCTCGGTGCGTGTCAATAGCCCAGTAACGAGCTCCTAACGTAAAGATACTCCTGCAGTATGGTGTTGATAATAACAGAACACAGTGTAATAGTGTAATGGAGTGTTTAGTGCTGTGAATCAGTGGCAGGTGAGCTGCTAACCGGCTAGCCGAGCTAGCAACTCTTCAGCAAACTGGCCGAACCAACGAGCCGCTTAACCAAAGCCTAACCCTGGACACGAAACACATCAGAGAGTCAGCAAACTGTAAACCTCGCATAAAACATCCGTCTGAGACACGTTATCTCGCTAGCTTCTGGTTAGCAGCTGACTTAGCCGGATGCTACGTTACGAACTCAAAGTCAAACAGTCAGTTACGTTAGCTCGTTAGCTGGCTAACGACAACATCGTCAACCGTCGTTATAATCCTTTTTTACTGTTGCTGTTGTAAAATCATGAACCTGTCTCGTTCGGATAGAAAGGTAAAGGTGAATCGACTCACCTGTTCAGCGGCGGCTCAAGATATCCACGGATGAAGTGAGTGAACCCGGTCAGAGAGGTGCGGAGATTTACACGAGCAGGGAAATAAAATATAATAGTCCACAAGCTATGGATGGATCCCACTGGAGCTCTTCAGCGGGCTGTCCGTGTGCGTGTGTCCCGATCCTGAGTGACTGTTCGCCGGGTTCAGGCAGCAGTCCGCCGCTGATCTGCGCTGGGCGGGGTCAGCCTGACACGAGCGCTCATTAATTATTCACAACATCAACAATCTGTCTGGGAGGAGCATTCACAACACCAGCCAATTCATGCAGAGTAGTAGAGAGACAGATCAGTGAGTATGTATATATATTTTTTTTATTGCAAAAAGGAAAAAACATACAGGAACAGGGAAGAAGGATATTGATATAATGTAAGTATAGATCTTTGGTTTGCGTTTAACGGATCAACATCCATGAAGATAAGTGCAGAGAGAGAAAAATAAATAAATAAAATAAATAAATGTATTCCATAGTTACATCCTTTCAGAAAACCTGTCAAAATGCACTAAAAATTGCACACTTTTTTGTTATACGTGAGCCTAAGAGAGGAAATAAGATGATAAAGTTCAGCAAGGAGGAGGGTGAAGGATACAGGGGATTTACGCCGTTTTTGTTCATGAATAAAGAACTTTGTATTCAATATAAGAAAATGAACAACAAATTCCGCAGATGGAAGCTTTGGGTTCTCATAATAAAATATAATATCCTTTAGATCAAAGGTATGAGTCACAGTTGTAAGATTAAACACGTAGGCACTTAAGTCACTCCACGGTTTTTTAACAATACCAAAATCAAAAAATAGGTGAGCAGCAGTTTCCTCCACAATTCCACAGAAAGAGCAAGAATGATCAACATCAGAACATCTTGAAATGGTCAAATTAACTGGATAGATTTTATGAAGAATTTTAAAGTGAATTTCCCTAACTTTGTTAGAGATACAAAACTTATTGGGTAACATCCAGGCCTCTCTCCAATTTACATTTGTTATAAAAGAGGCCCAATAAAATTTCCCTCTTGAATATGTTTATTATTGCATTTTCGATCTAAAAAGTTAATTCCATCCAAGCTTAAAGATAAACAATATTGCCATTGTTGAATTTAAGGTCATTTTTAGTCAACTGAATTAAGCCAGTTGGTATAGCTTTCATTAAGGTATTATATTCCTTTGGTGGGACTGAAAAAATTATGAAGATTCATAAATTGTTCATAAGTTAAGATGTTACCGGAATCATCAAACGCAGATAGAATACAATTAAAGTTATTATTAAACCATCTGGGGGAAAAAAGAGACCTATTTCTGACTCAGTGAGTATATATGCATATTAATTATGTGCATGCGTGTACAAAAGTCACAAAAGTACAGTCAAGCAATTATTATAAGATAGCCTTATTATGAAACCCTATGGCGAGTATTTCTACAACCTTAATGAACAGAAAATTGACAACGAACTGCAATGAAATAAAAACATTGTTAATAAATAAATAATGTTGTTAAAGTGCCCTTATAATGGGGTATGAAAGGTTTATATTTTGGTTTTGAGAGTCCCAACAACAGGTCGACATGCATGCTAGGTCAAAAAAACACTTCAGTTAGCATTTTTACTTTATTTGTTCAACCATCAATTTCATGTGAAGTAGAAAAACTACATTTACCTTCAGAAACAAGGCAAAAAGTTCAACAAGTGGGCGGGTAATATGCTAATGAGTCGCGTCGACGTCAACATGAAACTTTATACACGCTGCACTTTCAGATTTAAAACTTTGCAGGATGTTTTCATTGACTTAGAGCTGGGTTACACGCTGCAGGAAAGCTCATTTTCAAAAATGTATTCACAGGATTCCACAGGTTATGTTTTGTTTTTCCAAAAATAATTACATAAAAAGAAAGAAATGCTTTTCTTCGATAATAACAATATAATAAATAAAAACATGACTTTTCTGTAAAACCTTATGCTTTTGTTAAAATGCACTGCACCACATTGATAATACATTGCTGAATTACCTTTTCGGTTTTATAACAGTTTTCTTGTTTTGAAACATTTATTGTATTTTAACAATAATAGCCAATAATTAACACTTTAAAATCTTTTTTAAATCTCCAGTATAGAATAAACCAAGCATCAAAACCCTGCAGTATGCAGTAGTTCAGATGGATAATAGTTAAACATTTCGGTACGCTGACATAGAAAATGAATATCTGACCTGAAGATGAATGCCGTGTGCTTTCAGTTTCAGCTAAATAAAACAGATAATAAAAATGCAAAGATACTTCAACAGTCACATTTATTGCTCATCCTGTATTGTTGTACAACAGCAAATGTTCTCCCAGACTTCCATCACGTTTTGAATCAGCAACACACAAACATCTTTCCTATGACTGCAGCTCTCTTAAAAGATGTGCAATATAACATATTAGCTCTTCCAGATATCTCTGGTCTTCAGAGGCGATGGCATGGCTCACTGAGGAATGCATGGAATGCTCGCACAGCTCTACAAAGCTGTCAAGCCTGTTGTGCTGGGAAGACAAGGCCCATTTATCTCACCTGCCGTGGCCCTGAGCTCTTTCGCTGCATGCCTTCAGTCCTTTATGACCTGAGGAGATATAAGAAGCACAAAGCTAATTTGTCTGTGGCATCTGTCCTGCGGGCATTCACACATACTGTATGTTCAAGTATGCGATAGTGAGCTTCTGGCGAGGCACGTTTGATCCATGTGTCACAATGACCTTAGTGTTGACCTTTAAATACCAGACTATCCACATGTTGACAGACTGTAGGGACACTGTTATATGAGACACAGACAAGAAGCACAAATACTTGATAAACACATGCTAGTGTTTCTGCTGGTGAGGTTGTTATTGGTAGGATAAGCTATTTTATAAAAACATTTTGTGTAAGTGAAAGTGTTCATGCAAATATTAAACGTGTGTCTTCTTGCTGTTTTCAGGACAGGCGTTTGTTGTCTGGTTTCTGTGACGAGGTGAAATGTGTTTTTGTGATCAAGTCCTGACACCTGGTGGCCGCTGAGAGAACGGCAGCATTGCAGCCTGCTAACGTTTCTTATGCAGTAAATTTGAAGTACAGTATGTAATATGCGTACAGCGCATCAGGCCAAAACTTTCACTGCTGTCATTTTCGCATTAGCGTGTGACTTATTCAATACATAATCTCAACATATGTCAACATAAATAAAACATTTAGCTGGCCTGCCTTTTCACACGAATCTGCTTCACAGTGTTGTAACTGGCAAATTCTAGTAACTCTACATACTTACTTTATCTGCAAATCAGACATGCTTGTCTTATGTAAAACTTAAATATGCCACAAAGATAATTAGGTATTCAGAGCTATTGAAAACAATTTGTTTTGCAGTAAAAGATACACTATTCACCTTTCTATGTTTTTGTTTTTAGAACAAAACACAATTTCTTCTGTTATGTGAAGTGTTGATGCTCTTGAAATTCAAATAAATCTAAAAAAAAACAAACAAATGTAAGTTAATAAGTTTGATAAATTAAATTCATTTTAGTTTTGTTTAGGTAAACCCTTATTAGTGTTTCCCAAGTTTGGTCTATTTATTCTGATAAATTAAAATATTCATTTTAAAAATTCGATTCAGTTCAAAACATTTAATCATATAATGTCTAAATATATAATAATAATGTTTAATTATATTTAATTATGATGGTTTCATTATAAATATGTGACCCTGGACAACAAAACCAGTCGTAAGTGTCAATTTTCAGAAATTAAGATTTATACATGATATGAAAGCTGAATAAGCTTCCTATTGATGTATGATTTGGGTGGAAGGGCAATATTTGACCGAGATACAACTATATGAAAATCTGGAATCTGAGGGTACAGAAAAATCTAAATGCTGGGAAAATTTGTCCAAATGAAGATCTTATCAAAGCGTATTACTAATCAAAAATTAAGTTTTAATATATTTTCGGTAAGAAAAGGAAATGAAACATGATCTTTACATACTGTCCTAAGGATTTTTGGCAAAAAAGACAAATCAATCATTTTGACCCAAACAATGTATTTTTGGCCATTGCTACAAATATACCCCAGGGATTTAAGACCAGGTCCAGGGTCACATATGTTATCTCTAATTTAACTCCCAACTTGATAAATTAACTAACTGACTTTAACCATGTCATGCAAACAAATGGACAAGTCGTCCATCTGTTTATTATTGTATATAATCTGTTTTGAAATAAAATATCACTCTGATTGTTCTTCAGAGTCCATGAGCCATTGTTTCTCAAGTACTGTTAAAAAATAGAAACTTTAGTTGTGAGGGCAAATTATATAGATTACTCAGTTGAATGTTGACAACGTAATATTATTAACTATTCTTGAAAAAAATTATTTAAGTCTGCCTTAAAAAGATAAGTGAATTTTTATTTAGGTTGCACAACTTATAAATGTATTAATATAAATGTATTTCTATTTAAACAAATAAACGTTTGTTGACCTCACTCATTTTATGTTGTTTCAACTTTCCTGTCTTGTTGGGATAACTGAAACATATTGGTTTGACAAAGTATAAAGCTGATTCAACTATTAATTAATTACTAAGTTTAGGGAAGTCCAACATTTGTTAAAACAAAAATATTGTTTGGTTTGTTAAGACAAAGATACATTATTTTCGTATTTTTATAGATTCTTATTTGCTACATAAATCTGTAACTAAAAACAATTAATTCATTAAATGAGTGCAATAAATCAAAATCTTTTCTGATAGGTGAGAGAAATTCATTATAATGTTACATTTAATTCATATTTTACAAATGTAAAGTTTCAGATGTCTATCTCTGCATCACTGCATTCTGTTCTCAACCTGCAGTTACACTGACATTTATCTGTAACACACAAAGACAAACTCCAGATTTTTTGGATCGTTGTCTTTTTTCTCTTTGTATGTTTGGTGGTAGTCTTTATTTTTCAAACATAACTGCTTCCTAGCACATGTTCAAAATGAAAAATGGTTTTGCTTCAAGTAAATACAAAGTTCCAAAAGGCAGACGAATAAGACAGAGGAAAAACAGTCTTTGGGCTTGACATGTTCAGACGCCGTTTCATTGTGCCGATATACAGTACCATGCAGAATAAAAGCTCAATAAAAGCACTTTACACCTCATTTAATGTGATATCTCTATGCTTTTTTGATAAAACATTAGGTTATTTCGCTGTGATGATAGCTGTGGGTTCAGTGGATATTTCTGTCCTTTTTATCGCCATCTTCAAGTAAGCCAGTGCGCTACAGCTAATCTTAGAGCTGACCACTTCAGACTCATCTCAAGGCATTGCACTTCATCCCTATCTGATACTGAACCAAACCTTCATCTCTCAGTGGGACATGAGGGAATATACAGTTTATGGGTCGGAAAGGTAGTAAAAGGCATTTAAATACATATCTGTTTTGGTTTTTTTGAGTCCTTAACACAGCATTCAACAAAGCTCTCCTGTCAACTGACAAAACCAGCTCCAAAATGTGTTCAGGCTTCGATTCGTCAGGCAAAATATCGCTTCTCCCTCTCCAGCTATTCCACGCTAAGGGTATGAGGTCAGATGTTTTGGACAGGGTCATGTTCGATTGGTTTGAGAGCAGCACCTTCAACTAAAACAGTGTGCAAATGTTTTCCTCTGGCTCCTACAGCGCCTCGAGCTCAGCAACCTGACTAAACTCCCCTTTTCCCGCCTTCCCTGTCAGCTCTCAGAGTCAGGTGACCAGTTGTGGCTCCCAGGATTGGCTGGCCACCTGGGGGCGGCACTGAGCGACGAGGGGTGGGCCTGAAGGAGGCTGACTGTCCAGACACAAGCCGCTGACCATGTGCTGCAGCGCTGGACCTCGGGGCTTCCATTTCTAGAGAGACATGGAGAAAAAACATGAAGATGGGTTAATTGCATTTATACTGTGCTAACGTAGTTAAATGCTGTAGACAAACATCCCACAAATAAAGCACAGAACAAGGTATAAGAATAAGCTCTACTTCTTGTTTATGAAAGTGGAAAAAAAGGGAAGGTCGAACTAAGTATTATGTTTCATTTTACATTTATTTTGTATGTTTTTTTCCCCACAATTTTTGCAACCCTGTTGCTAGAATTTGAGTTTCTAAAGTGAATTTGTTATTTTCAACTAGTTAACAAGCCATATAAACTAAATCTACTTAAATATTAATAAAACTGCAAATGCATTTTAAAGAATAAATGACAAAAAACACAACAAAATTATTAAAATGTCAAATAAAATTAAAGTGAATTAAAAAAAAGTTCTTATACAAAATAATAACAAAAGCTACAATATTACATTAATGACAGTAAAAAACAAGCAAACACTATTTTCAATCATGTCAGAATTGTTATATTCTTTCTTAAATATAATCCTCTGCTTTGTGTCATAAATGCATTTTCTATATGTGTGGATTAACCGGCATAACCTACATTTATTAACTACTACTATTTACTACTAACTCCCACGCTCTTCTTACAAAAACCCAAATAAAACTGTAAAATAACTGCAAAATTCCAAACACTGACAAATGCTGCAAAAGGAACAGAATAACTGTAAAATGTCAAAATTAAAAGAAACATACACATCCCTCTTACAAAGCTGCAAATTGATCTTACAATGAAATGAGGCAGCTGAATGTCTTAACCAAGAGCATGTCTCATAGTGTGTGTCTGCTTGAGTGAGTGAGGTCAGCGAGTCTGAATTCAGAAGGCTTGATATATACTGCAATATCCTGTGTGTGAGTGAGTGTTTTCTGGAAGCGTGGCAGGTTTCATTCAGGAGAGCAATGATCTCAGTGCCGAACGGCTATCTTCTAAATCCTAGTGAGTCGCTTTCTGAACTACTGCCTACACAGAGAAGCATAACCTGAAATGTACACTTACTCTAAACACTCTACATATTCAGCCAGTCTTATTTCAGTATCACTGACATACTATTATTGTTTTGTTATTTTTCTGAATGATCTGAATTCCTTTTAAAATCCAAACAGAATGATCTCCTTTCGTTCGGTGTGTTAACATGGAGTGGCCAAATATTTGACCAAACAAAATGCAAACATAAAAATAACAGGGCGTGTTGCAAAGACAATGAACATTATGCATGTATCCATAAATTAATTTATATATTTCCGTTCTCTTAATGGTTAAGATCAGCAGCTGATCTTCTCTCTGTGGAATCAGATCTGATTGTGAGTGATAATCACAAATACACTGAGCAGGAATGAGTGGACAGGAGCAGAGGTCAGAATGATGAAAGACGGAGAAGAAAAAAAGAGAAAAAGATAAAAGCCAGTACAGCTAAGCCATCTAAGTCTGTGAGTGGAACCATATGCAGTGGGCTTATGGGAAGATATGTGTTTCTGTCTGCTGAGTTCCCTGTCTGTCAGTCACTACGAGTTATACCATGACGACAGATTGGGGTCTTGCCTGGAGCCCTGATTCGCTTAAGAGAAGAAGGCAATGCAAATTGGCAAGTGGATAAACAATCCTGAGCCATTCCCCTTCATCTGGGTATAAAGAGGAAGCTGAAGCAGAAGTTGTTCTCTGTGGCGTTGAGGACACAATCTGTGGTTTCCCTTTCAAGCAAATCCCCTGGGTGTTTCACAAAAGAGCAATTTCTGAACACGGTTGTTTTGCCTCTTGTCAAGATACAGTTTCGGCTGGGTCCTCTTGGGTTTCCTGTCTCCCAATGACAGCCACGGAGTTTGTCTTCACTGTCTGGGTCTCCAGCATGCTGAAGACGCCTTCGCAGGGGGAGAATGTCCTCATTGCGAGGCCAAGCCCCTGGCAGCACTTCGATCCTGTCTTGCCATCCTTCATGATGAGCAGGCACTCTCTGCTGCCACTCGGCCTGACTTCGCTGCTACTGGCAGAGGACCGCCGGCTGGCACTCTGGGGGATCTGAGGTTGACTGTGAATGCATGCCACTCTACCGTTCTACTCTACTTGTGCCCGCAAAATGCCGCCACCTGGCGTAACCGTCCCAGGCTCCTGTCCAAGGGCTGTATGGCAGCTATCCTGTAGGTACATCAGGCCAAGGAGCTAAAAGAGCTGCACGAGTGCGGCTCAGACCATGGGTTGAAGCAGGAGCTGCACACGGCGACTGACTTCGCTCTCCGAGCGATGATCTTATGGCTCAACCTGGCTGAGATGAGGGACTCGGACAATGTCAGGTTTTTGGATGCCCCCATCTCCCAGCTTGGCCTGTTCGGCGACAATGTCAATGATTTTGCGAAGCAGTACTCGTCAGTCCAGCAGCAGACTGAGGCAATCCTGGTGTGATCCTCCTTCTGCCACTGCTCCGGGTCACGCCTCGGCCTGCTTTCCTGCGGCGACAACTGTGGCTTGATATCAGGAATTGGAAAATTGCTTGATTGTGACATTTGCCATTGGACCCCAGTCTATCGTCATGGCATAACTCGTAGTGACTAACAGACAAGGAACATCTCGGTTATGTACTGTATGTAACCCTCGTTCCCCGAAGACCCCAGTCTGTCGTCATGACATAACATAAGTTCCAGATTGACAACAGCTATTATCACTGAGAGAGAGGGTAACACTCAACATTCGACCTGAAATGGCAACAGAATATCACTTTATGAAACACTTAACACAAAAAATGAGTGCTCTTAGAATAGAGCCGTATAGTCTACTTAAAGCAGCAGACCTCAAACCTGCATGTGACTGATTTTCAGTAGTTCATCAAAACTCTGTTACACATGCACCCACCTGTCTGGACTCTTTGATGTTGCAGGGCTCCAGTCTGACCTTTGACCCTGCAGTGAAAGCTGTGATGGCCAGACACAGGTCATGCTGACGGATCTGTGGTTCAATCAGAGTCCACTTCTGAGAAAATAGGACAGACGAATGATTGAGTGAGTAATGCAGGTGTAGAGAGCTGCTGGATATATGCAGCAAATCACTCTCAAATACTTGGCTTCATTTATTTGCTTTTGAAGTTTGCTAACACTTTAACTCTCATTTCTTTCCAAATAAAATTCTCTCATGTCCTCCCACCAACTGCATAATATTACCTATTAGGAATATATTAATCTTTAATGACAAACATGAAAATAATGTGGGAAAAATGTATTGTAATTATGCTGCAAATACACTGAAACAACAGTTAAAATTGTTCAACTATTTTACTAAAATTTGCTAAAATAAAAAAAAATAATAAAAAAAGCTAAATGATTTTGCTACAATTGTTACAGGAAAAGCTAAACTATTTGGATCAGGAAACTGCCACACTGCTGATGTAGTTCAGAGGCTGAAGCTAGTAAATGTTATGTTCAGTCAGTCATCACACACCTGTGAAGCAGGGATGCTCGGTGTGGTCTTACACTCCGCTAAACCCAGACTGTCTGTGCTGTGACTCTCCAGACACAGGCCGCCCTGCTTCAGGAGACTGTATGCCGCTTCCTGCTCCGGGACCCTGACAGACACAAGCACGAAAGACAAAACACATTTAAAACATTAAAAGGCATTTCCCTCCAGTCATCAGTGTCCAGAGGCACAATGTGGTGAACGTGACTCACTTGAGTTCAGGATACACATTCTCAAGATACCAGCGGAAAGAGTTACAATTCAGCTTCCGTCTTAATGCGAGCCGATCTGCAATACTGTACAGAGAGACAGAAAAGCAGATTTAAGGAACAATTCACCCAAAAAATGAAAGAAAGAGACCTTCATTACAACATTCGCAGACCTCCCAAAGGCTTTGCCCTGTGCTGATGGTCTTGCAGCGTAGTAATACTGTTTATACTCATCCAACCAGACCTCAGCAGCTCTCCGCGTGTTCCTGCAGCACGCACAGAAAACACAGAAGCCATTCATTTCTGCACTGCACTGCCAAACATATGATCACAGGTTACAGAAAGGCAGATTTACTTGATGTAGGTGAGTGCGTTGCCCTCGGGGAAGTCGTAAGGATGGCGTTTCCGGAAGACGTGGCCCACGCGACTGCAGGGCAGGATCTCCAGACTGCCTCCACACATCCACACTCTGAACGACAGCTCTACAGAAGACATTACATTCATGTGTAGAAATAAACGCAGACATACATTTTGATACAATCATTCTGAAGCAATAAAAAAGCAACACAGGCTCCCCTGTAGAAGTGGATGGGCTGTGAGAAACCTTTTGTTCTTCTAAACAACATTGCTTTCTCTCACTAATTTTCCTCTTTTGGAAAGCCATTGCTATTGTAGCAAATTAAAGCGCAAAAAATATATTTGCTGTGTCACGCGGTAGTTTTACTTTCAACATGGACAGATTAGTTTGTAGAAATTTAAAAAAAATGATGATAGTAACAAAAAAGTAGTAACATATAATATTAAAGCATTTTTCAACAAGACACTGATTTAGCCAGTAGAGGGCTCTAAACACAAACAACTGAGTGCACACACGTTCGTCTTTGGGAAAAGTAGTTCCATAGGCGTAATAATTTTCAAAAAACTGTACAGACTGTATGTGTTATTGCCTTACACCAACCTTACTCCAAACCAATGGCATTTTTAGATTTTCAAAAAACTTCATTCTGTGTGATATATAAACATTTTGAAAAGTGGGGACACAGGGTAATGTGCTGAAAAGTCATCTATGACATA
>JAUYWG010000053.1:19594063-19605202 GCA_034779775.1 Enteromius afrohamiltoni
ACATTTTAGGGTTACACTTTATTTTGATAATCCCCCTTAAGACATAACTATAAGTAACCTTATAACTACGTGTCAACTAATTTGTTATCGTGTCTACTAACTCTCAGAGTAGACTGTTAGGGTAGGTTTAGGGTTAGTAGAGTAGTTTGTAGAGTTAGTAGTTGACATACGCTTAGGTTAGGGTTCATTTCTGATAGTTAGTATGTCAATCTACTAATACTCAAACGTCTGCTATAAAATTTATTTTATTTCAAATTTTCAAGTAAATGAACTACTAAACTAAAAGATTTATCCACTTTATGTGATTTTTTTTTTAAATGTCTATACAATTTTTCTCAATTTAATTCAAAGCTTTAGTTATTTTAATACATCAAGTTAAACTAAATAAAAATAGAAACACTGATTTTGCACTTAGGTAAAATCAAATATTTTCAAATATTATCAAATTTTTATTTATATTTAGTTTTAGCTAACATTTACTTTATGTCAAGTAACTATATTAACCCTGAGGTTTGCTCAGCAGTGCTGTACACTTTCTGATGCTTGTCGTGCTAAACTGTTCACTGAATGATTAACACTTAAACACACTCACAGATAAAATCATTCATCACTTACCAAAGTTCTCACCACCCCAGATGTCCATGTGAGTGTCATACTGGCCCAGGTGATTAAACCAGCCTTTATCCATGACAAAGATTCCTCCTGCAATCACAGGAGTCCTGAAACAACAGTGGTTGTACAGACATTTTATTGGGTCCAAACCTCTCAGACCTCTACAGCATTAAAAAGGTGCTTGAGTTTGTAGCACTTACACTGTAGAACTGTTACACATGTTTGACTAGTGACCTAGAATCTGTAAAATGTTGTCAAGTCTTTCCTTTGTGTTCATGATTTGAAAAATTTAAATAGGTTTGCATAAGATTCTGAATTTTCAATGTGCCATCAGACTGACCTGATTGGTTGTGTTGGGTCGTTTCTTGCCATTTTCTGTTCTATAGGAATCTGCTCCCATTTGAAGTGTAAACTCCAGTCAAAACCTGATGTCATAGAGGAAAAAGTGAGGCGGTTACTTGTCAGACGGTTACTTACAGTAATTTGTCAGCATTTAGACTAGCAGTCGACTCATTTTTTTTATGGCTGATACCATTTGCATGATATCATTTAAACAGCATGTGAAACAACTGCTGGCATGAAATTTCATTGATTTCACAAACAAAATTAAAAACTTGATAAAAAATAAACCTCTTAAATAATAGGATTTATGCTCTCTAGTAACTGTGTTTTCAAGCTATAATGATATGATAGTACATTATAGCTGTGACTGTGGTGGTACCTTTTCAAAAGGGACATGTATGTACCTAAAAGATTCATTTTGGTACCTTAAAGGTATATATAAGTATTTAAAGTGTATTTGAACCTAACAGGTACAAAAGTGTATCTTTTGAAAAAGTACTGTGCCAGATGGCTTTTCTACCTTTATTTCTAAAAGTGAATGTGTACCTCAATTGCAAAATAAGCTTTTTATAAAAATAAAAATATGCCAAATGCCTTCATCAGGGAACGGGGGTTACAATGGGTAACCGAGATGTTCCCTGTCTGTCAGTCACTATGACGTTATGTTGTGACGACAGACTGGGGTCCATATTGAAAGCGCCACAGCCAAGAACCCCGTCACAACCAACAGCACTGCAATCGTTCTGGACAGGCTCCAGCGTGTCGACGATTGCTGCACAAGGTCGTAACCTTCCCGAACGCTGCCCACAGGGACCATTTGGCAGTACTTTGCCCCTGGAGAGAGCAAAACTGTGCGTTCCTGAACTAGAGAGTATTTTAAACTCTAGAGAAGGGATTTTGACCTTCACAAGGACTGCTTCTGATCCTCTTTTTTGTTCTTTCAGTTTGGCGGAACGAGGGGGAAGCCCACCTTCCGTGGAAGGGTGCTACGTAGAACCACACCCTGCCCGCAGGGAGGTAATGTGCGCTAAACAAGTATGGACTAACCCGCAGGTAATGTCACATACGAACATGCCTAAGGGGCTAGTTCCACCCGCAGGGGGAAAGACTTCATAAGAGATTTCCCGAGGGGAATCATGCACGCACGCACCTATCCCAGTAGCTGACCTTTCGGGCAAGCAACTACCTGATACTGGGCCTAGTGTCAGACTGCTCCGCCTCAGTCTGAGCACCATTGGTGCTTGGAGGATGCTCGACCAGGGTCCGCAAAAAGGAGACATGACTGGGAGAGTAAGGCGCTCGCATCCCTTGTTAGGGGGAATGGCGCAGCAAGCAGGACACCAAGCGTTCTGATCTACCTGTTTTGCAACAGGGAAGAAGAGACTGGTACAACCCGGAGGTTTTAATACCGTGCAAAAGTATTTGGTGTCGCCCAGCCCGCAGCTCGACAAATATCTGCCAGCAAGGCCCCGTGAGCCAACGCATGGGAGGATGCTACACCCCTAGTGGATTGAATGCGCAAACCAAGGGGACACGGCTCGTCTTGGGCCTGGTACGCCAAGACGATGGCTTCCACTATCCAGTGGGCCAACCTCTGCTTGGAGACAGCCTTCCCTTTCTGATGACCTCCGTAACAGATAAAGAGCTGCTCAGAGCTTCTAAAGCTCTGGGTGTGGTCCACGTACAGGCGCAATGCTCTGACGGGACACAGCAGTGCCAAGGCTGGATCCGCCTCCGAGGAGGGCAGTGCTTGCAGGTTCACCACCTGGTCCCTGAAGGGAGTGGTGGGAACCTTGGCACGTATTCGCTTCCCAAAAATGCTTGGAGGTCCCTGAGCGTGGTCAGGAGCGCTGTCTTAAGATACAGGTATTTAAGCTCGACTGATTCCAGTGGCTTAAAGGGACCCTTCTGTAGGCCTGCTAGCACAACAGAGAGGTCCCAGGACAAAGGGTTTTGAACCGGTGCTGGCTCCATAGGAGGAGATGGTGGGCGAGCCGGTACATGCGACGTGATCGTATACCCCCCTGCCGGTTGATATACACCACAGTCGCAGTGTTGTCCGTCCGGACCAACACGTGCTGACCCTGCAGTAGCGGCCGGAACCGCCGCAGGGCCAAATGCACTGCTACCAGGCAGTTCATATGCCAAAGCAGCTGGGGCCCTGTCCAGAGCCCTGAGGCTGCCTGCCCGTTGCATACAGCGCCCCAGCCCACACTGGAGGCATCTGTCATGACAACAGAGTGCCAGGACACCTGGCCTAGGGCCACTCCAGCCCACAGGAACACAGGGTCCTTCCAGGGACTGTAAGTGCGGCGACATTCCGGGGTGATAACCACTCGGAGAGCGCCGCGGCGCCATGCCCATCTCGGGGCCTCATATGGAGTAATCCCAGCGGCGTTACAGCAGCTGAGGATGCCATAAGTGTTTCAGTGGCACCAACTCAGGCAGGTCAGCACTGACTGAGCGCGTTCCTCTGTGAGGCGCGCTGTCATACTCAACGAGTCTAACTCCACACCGAGAAAAGAGATTCTCTGTAAAGAGGAGAGTTTACTCTTTCCCCAGTTGACCTGAAGCCCCAACCGGCTGAGGTGCATCAGTGCACTCGCGTATTATTGGCATAGATTTGCCGCCATACGAGTCTCACTGACGGCGGATCACGTGCACAATCACATACACGCGCCTGCCAGCAGTAACCAGTGGGGGAGGGGCTGTATTGTTTTCGCTGCAGGTACGCACACACACAACCTAGTAGGGAGTCCTGCGCTTTCACTTAGTAGGAACAATATAACTTTTTTTGTTTGCGGTTTTGAAACCGTGACTTTTTCAAACCGTGGTAAACCTTGAAACCGGTTATCATCCCATGCCTTCCTCCAACCCCATGCCCTCGACCGTCCGAACGAGCATGGCAATCATCTCCGAGTCGGACTCAGCTTTGGCTGCAGCACCCGGAGGTGGCAGTCCGGCCGAATCTTCATCCTTGTCAGATGAAAACCCATCCCCGGATGCTGTGATCGGCATACAATCCCCTAAAGGTCCACCGAATGAAATGTGAGGACCGCCCACAGACGGCCCAGACAAATCACCGGCAAACTGTACGGGGCAGTCTTTTCAAGAAATGTGAGAAGCCCGTGAGGAAGCTCTCACATTGCTCAAGTCAACACCCACTCTAGCTGCGGAGTCACTGCCGGAAGAACTGTCAGGGGCATGGACTCACAATGAGCACATGAACCCTCCACAAATGCTGGATCCCCAGACACTGAAGACTCGTGGCCGTCGCTAGCGGAAAGATGGTAACCAAACCCAAGAGGACACGGTCGGCGGCATGGCATCTTTAAAAAGACAACTGCCAACCGTGTCAGAAACTGCTCTTTTGTGAAACGCTCAAGGGAATTGCTAGAACACACAGGAACAGGACACACAGTTGATCGCATTGTAATGCCACACTGAACAGCCTCCGCTTGGAGAAAAGTTTCTCTTGTATTTTCAGCAGAAACAAATGAAAAGTTCAGATGCAAAAGCCTCTACAGTAGGTATATCTGACGGTTTTCTAGAATTGGCATTTATGTGTTTCTATGTAAGTACTGGTACTTCTGAATGGGTTGAGGCTGGGATTTAGCACATTTGAAGTGAAAGTACTTCATGAACATTATCAATACAGCCTACGAGATCGTTGTGGCAGAGAGAGAGAGAGACTCGACTGTAAACAACATAACAAACATTGCAATAGTTTTGAAGAAAAAATCTGCCTTTTCATTAAACCAGAGAAAAACTTTGAAAATAAACATAATGACGCAGTCTCCATGCTACAATAAAGATAGAAGCAAAGTTTTCTACAGTTTCGATATATCTTTATAAGTACAATATGACTGTATTCTTTGTGTCCCCTTCAAAGATTGCTCGCAATAAATTTTGTTTATTATCTTAAGAGATACTTGGACTTAAAGGGACTTTTGTTACTTTACTTGCACTAAAATTATTGCATTTTGAGCACTAAATACTGCGATTTATTTTATTCATTTTGAAGATATTTGTCGCTGATTTAATTTATGTATTGTTTGTATTTCTGTTTCTGTATAATTATTATGTGTTTTTGACTTAAGGAAATTTGATCAACTGAGTCATTGTATCCATATGCAGTCTGCATTGTTTGTCATGCTTTGTAAAGCTTGGCATAAACTTAAACTCACTACAGGAAGTTAAATATACCGTACCATCTCATTTAATTTATCTGACTTTCCAATCCAGATATCAGGTTCAAGTCAATCACACATTTCATTTTTAATAGGACAATGTAAAAATGTGCACCCTAGAGTATACACAGAATAAGAATAGCGTTCCTTGAATCTACAAAAACCATGCAAGGATGCTTGCTTCAGTGTTGCCACCCCCTTGCCACCCCATGAATAATTTTCTAGATCCACCCCTGGTATCATTATCTCATTTTTGACGAAAATGCTTTTGCACATGAACTCTTCAAATATTAAAAAGACTAAATTGACTGACTGAAGGGTTGTTTTTGTATAAGATCTCTTACCTCCTCTCAGGTCTGCAGAAGCCGCCAGGTAGGCGAAATTATCCAGACTGATCACATCGATGATGGGACTGACCACACGTGTGTGATCCTGCAGGAGAACGCACACCACAAGTGACCACTTTCATTATGGCTATTTATAGAATGTGTTTTATTTAGTCATTATTGCATTTCAGGACAGAATAAAGATGGACATTCTGCTGAAAAAAAAAAAAAAAAAAAAAACCCAGCGTAAAATCTGGGAATTGTAAAACAAAAAACAAAACAAGATCAAATATGATCATACGAGACTAAAAAAATTAGTTCAATTATGTGTTCATCCAGTTTGATTTATTTATGTTTTTAAATAATTTAGTTTTTCATTTAAATTGGGAGGATTTTTCAGTGCATTAAATTAAATCGCATCTATCTTCTAAATGCATTTTACAACTGAATGATTTATATGTAAATACATAATATAGTTTTATATAAACAAAACTATTTTAATAACGTTTTATCCAAAAGAGGAAAATAATATAGATAAGGATCCTTGCAGTCAGTTAGAAAGAAAGATGTCAAATGTATGTTCACTCCCTCAAAAGCAGTATTACAAACCCCCTCACATAAGCTGTAAAGTATATGCACATTCAGTATTTTAAACATAAAAACATAATTTAGTATGTTAATTACTGCAGAAACACATCCTCTGTTTCTGTGTAAAGGCTGTGTGTATTTGCAGCGTTTACTGAGGTGTAGTGCATTTCAAACTTTGCTTGCTGCCGTGCATACAGTATACTTGTGCATACATAAAACTATTTTACGAGCGTGTAAGCATGCATAAAAAAAACTTGTGCCGAGGAAGTTCATATTACAACCGCATAAGAAAATCAAGTGTTTTCAATTAGAGCTGGCGCTGTATGCAAACATGCTGAACTCTGCTCTCACAGCTCCAGTATTTGCGGGGAAGCCCAGAAACCCATCTGCAATACATCCCACGTAAAGCAGATACACATATTCATACACTCGGGAGAAGCCAGTCAGTGTCTTTTTTCAAGAACTAACAAAACAAAATAAAAAATACCATGGTACCATGATGCTGAACGATATAGTTTGCCATTTCCAATACATGTACGTTTTACTTCAATGAATACCCTCATAATATCATAATAAACCTACATGATAAAAAGGAAACACATTATAGTAGCACCCAAACTAGATCAGTGAATCTAACAATGTGTTTGTTTGTTTTTTATCTAAAATCAAAAGGTTTCTATCTTGCTGTTATTGTAAAATATTAATAAATATATTAAGAAAAGGATAAAAAAAAATTATATATATAATTATATATATTATAAAAAGTTATATATACTGTCCTAAAACACTAATATTGTCAAAAAAAGAAAAAAAAGAAAAGAAAAAACAACAAAGAAAAACAATTTGTCTAAATTTTGACATAAATTGTAACGATCAGCTGGATGTGCCAGCCCAGCTCTGGACGGCACTCCAGCTCTCTATGAACTGTGTGTATGGTTGTGTCTGTTTTCATTCTTGGACTCCTTCAATGAACTCTTGTCTCCGCCTCTTGTCTGTTGTCATAGTTACTCTTTGCTAATCCCCACACACTGACCCAGTTTTACGTGTACTTAAACCTCGGATATGAGAGTGTTTGTTTGATTTGATTTAGTTTGATTACGATTCTGCCTCGCCTCTGACACTCCTGTTCACCAGTATTGATCCTGTCTATCTATTTACACTCTGTGTGACATTAAATGAAGCCTGCGTTTAAATCCGCTCGCTCCCTTGACTTCCCGTGACACCCGCCCTGCACGTTTATTGTCATGGTGTTTCATTTACGTCTCCGCCCATCTTGTTTGTCACTCATTTCACTCATAGTCACTCATTTCAAGTCTCCGCCCACTGACCCAGTTTTGATGTGTATAAATCCCCAGATGTCTGTATGTTTGTCACGGTCCATTGCACTGTCGATCTGTCTAGTGTTTCCACCCGTGTTCTCGTTCCTTGTTACTCTGTTTGAATTTATCATTGTTGACCCCTACTCTCGTTTGAGAGCCACACTACGTTGTATGACCATTATCTTCTGCCTCTGGCTCGGATAATCCTGTTTGCTTACGATCGAAACAGAAGCATGCATTGACTATAAAATTTATTGTGTATATATATATATATATATATTTTTTTTTTTGCAAGTTTTTCTTGCATGTTTCATATTGTGTTTAAACTACTTTCTGGTGCTGAAGTATATTGATTTTTACATTTGATGCAACTACATTTACATCTGAAGGAAATATGACCAAAGAAAAGGTCCATCCTTGTGTCTTCAGCAATCAGCAGATTTGAGCAATCAACCAGAATCAGCACAAACACAGGATCAGACACACACTGAAGGACACTGAGAAAAACTAGGCTCTCGGCTCCGTAACAGAGGTCTTGCGCTGCAAAAAAGTGGTTGAGGAGATAATGATAATGATGATGACAATCACTCTTGATGATTTAGGACGAGAGAGGCTACATGGTGCAGCTGTGAGAAGACAAACTGTGCTCTGATTCTTGGAAATTCTCCCTCTGAAGAACCAGACTGGACTCGGGCCATTTATGACTCATTACTGACTCTCCGCACTAAACATGTTAAAGCAGCGTTACTGGTCGAGCACAGATCAAGTATCTGATCAAACTCTGCTGCAAATACATCAGTCCCTAGGTAACAGCTAGATTTAACAAGGACAGATTGCACGGCATGCATCATCCTCTAAAACAATGTAAAAGGAAATACAAGCTATATATTACATTAAATCCAGCTTCACGCACTGAGAAGAAAAAGCAGCACAATGTGTTTGTCCTGCGAGAGAATGAAAATTCAAATGACATTTAGAAAAGCTTGACTTCCAAAACGTTAACCATTCCGTGCATTCTAGATTTAGGACATTTGTGTTTCATTTTGTAAAATAAACATTTGTAGAAGTGTTTGTGTCACATGTTCAGTGTCCTGAAGCAAATGCATTCGTGAAGAGCTGCTCTGAACCAGACATGATCAATGATTCTCTTAAGCATTCATACACAGCTGTGCACTTTTGATGCTCCTCCTGTGCAAAAAAAGGGGAATTTCAGATGTTTGGAAAATGGCTAGATTTTCTAAATCCTCAAGGATAAATTGCAAATATTGGGCTCTGACTAATCTGATTAACTTTCACTATGTGACACATTATTTTTGTACCATGAGGTTTAATTTTATGCACAATATAATACACAGTAATGTATAATGTTTTATAAAGATATCGGTACTACATCAGACCGGGGCACACTTATTATTCACAACAACTTTTCCCTCAATAAAATTCACATTTAATTTTAATTAATAGTTAGTGTGGTAGTAGTTAAGTTTAGGTATTGGGCATGGTTAGGGATGTAAATAAGATCATGTAGAATAAAGGTTTTATATGTGCTTAATTACTAGTAATAAATGGCTAAAATTATAATAATGTGCATGCTGATAAGCAACCAAAGACCCTGAAATAAAGTGTTACGAGGATATCTCTTATGTTCACCAAGATTGCAATTATTTGATGAAAAACGCAATAAAAACAATAAAATTTTGTGTTTAAAACTTTAATAAACCTGTTTTAATTATCTAACTGTGCACAATTATATGTGACCCTGGACCACAAAACCAATAATAAAGGTCCGTTTTTTTTTAAACTGAGCCTTATGCATCATCTGAAAGTTGAAAAAATAAGCTTTCCATTGATGTATGGTTTAAAGATAAGAAAATATTTAATCAATATGAAGCTGTTAGAAAATGTGGAATCTGAGAGTACAATAAAATTTAAATATGGAGAAGATCACATTTAAAGTTCAAAATAATGTTCTTAGCTATGCATATCAAAAACAAAGTTTTTATATATTTATGGTAGGAAATGTGAAAAGTATCTTCATGGAACATGATCTTTACTTACCCTAATGATTTTGGCTATTGGTTTTGGTTTTTGGCTATTGCTACAAATATACCCCAGCTACTGAAGACTGGTGTTGTGGTCCAGGGTCACAAATAAGAGAAGGCATAATAAATTACAAAACTCTAATGTATTGGAACACTTTTATTTTGATAGAATGTGCATAATAATGGTGAAGTGATGTTTGATGAGGTGGTCATGTGTTTGTGAAGTGTGATGTGAGTGTGTGTGTGATGACCTCTTTGACTCTCTGGATCATGGGCTGCAGCCAGTCGGTGTTGACCTCGCAGTGACTGTCCAGGAAGGTGAGGATGGAGGCAGACGCTGCAGACGCCCCTCTGACACGAGACCGGATCAGACCTGATCAACACCAGCACATTCAACACATCACCATCCCAAAATAATTACAACACAACATTTGCATTGACTATGATTGATTATGCATTGACTGAGTGCACAAATAAAGCTTGTCAGTTGGGGCTTGTTTCCCACATTAAAGGCCACATCAAATCATTTTAATTCATGTCTGCTAGATTCAACTATATCTTAAGCTCACAAAGCAGATATGTAATACCAAAAGGTTTTATTTGTTTAATGTTAATGTTTTTGAAATTTGAAATTTGAAATTTATTAAAAATACAGCAAAAAAGTTAAATATTAATAATTTAAACTGTTTTCTATTTGAATATACGTTAAAATGTAATTTATTCTTGTGACCAAAGCTGAATTTTCAGCATCCAGTCTCATGATTCTTTCTTATGCTTGAGCATTTATTTAAAACAGAACTCTTTTGTAGCATCTTTACTGTCACTTCTGATCAATTTAACCCTTTCTTACTGAATAAAATAATTAATATCTTCTTTTTGTATTGTGTATTTAAACTTTGCAGTCTTTATTATGTCATGCTATTTATAAAACCAATTTGCACACAGGTAATCAATAACCGATCTCCGCCTCTCCAGTCTTCCACCTATCTCATCTCCCTATCAGATCTCTTTCCCTATAAATAACCAGATCTCCTTCCATCCGCACCACAATCTCAGTATCCAGATAGCAACATGTCTGAGCAAGAATATTCCTCAGCAAACTCAGAATTCGAGGACGCCGCTCCTTCCACGGCCCCTGGTGCCAACCTCAGTGCTCCTTCGGCAAGCCCTCCAAGGGAGCCCCAAGGTTCTACCAGAGGCTGAAAAAATACACGGCAACAACCAGGATACTCTCCCCGGAGCCTGAGATCTAGGTCTCCACCTCCCTAATGAAACCCTCAGGCCTCGCCTGCTTCGTCTCACTCTTGATTTTTCAGCCACCGAAAAATGGACCAAGCCAGCACTTAAACAAGCCCTAGCTAAAGCCGGGATAGCCTTCTCCTGGAAATCCATGAAGGCTGATCTACTCTCCCTTCACGCTTCAGCTATCGCAGGTACCAAGCAACCCAACACCATTTCTAAAGGCAAAAGAAAGGAAAAAAACAAGCATTGTTTAGATCTACCCTCACCGAAGGCGCGAGCTCGAACTGTCATACTCAGCCAAATGTGCCATAAGAATATCACAATGGAACTAATGTCTGTACTGGGAAGCAATTGATCTAGAACTTCATAACAGAGTTTTTACAGGCAGCCCCAATGTCACTTGAGCGGTCTGCAGATCAATCTCTCACTCTTCCATCACCTGTCCCTACGTTAAAGGTGCTCTACGCGATGTTGCAGG
>JAUYWG010000053.1:19624661-19660744 GCA_034779775.1 Enteromius afrohamiltoni
TTCCCATTCTAGTAATTTGTGCTCTGTGTTTAACCCATCCAAGTGGAGCAGCAGTGAGAAGTGAACAACCACACACACTTTGTCCTTGCCAAACCTGGGACCTGAACTCACAACCTTCTGGTTACAGGTCCAACTCCCTACCCATTAGGCCACGACTGACCCCATAATAGTGGGAATAAAACACACAACTCCAGGATTAAAGTGTAAGACTTTATCACTTGAGCTTCTGAATTTGACAGTATATAAATAGAGTAAATACGATATAAACAGAGTATATGTGTATGCCTAAATGTATGTGTGTGTGTATGTATAAGTGTATGTATAAACGTGTGTGTATCTGTTCTGCTTACATAGAATTATTTACAGGTGAAAGAATATGATATCTGAATGCATTTTGCTTGAAAATGCAGTACTTCGGTAAAAAAGCACTACTTTAATAAAAATAGGCCAATCACAATGCTTTGGATAGCAGGCCAATCAGAACACACCTTGCTTTTTTAGAACAATGAGCTTTGTACAAATCGACCTGTTTCAGGAGTCTGGGCTTAGACGTGAAACAAAAATGGACAGTATGTGGAAAATAATGTTTTTTGCAACTTAAATTACACATTGCATTACACCAAATACACAAACTAATGTTCTTTTTAGCAACATCACATGACACGATTTTAATTAGTTTGATCTTGGTGGTATAGCAAACACTAGTCAAGTATTTAAATATTAAGCAGCAAGCCAAATGAACCAATCAGCTTCTTTGTGTGATGACATCATTATGTTAGAATGATTTATGACACTTAGGGCCAGATTTACTCGCATGAGACCACAAACTCATAAAAGCTCAGAGGGGAGTGGAAAGTTCTGTGGGTGATCAACAAATTAAAAAACAATAAAAGCAGCCAGGTCATTCCTATAAAACCCAAGAGCAGCACAAACATGTGTAGGGTCACAAACAAGCAGAGCTGATGATAATCAGAAGCACATATTCTACCAACAGCACAACACAAGGTGGGTTAAAGTCATGTTTTTTTAAACGTTAAATAATAGTTCAAATACCTTAGTAAATCACCTAGCAAGATTTATTTGAATACTCTCATCCCATAAATCTTGCGTCTGAACGGAAAACTCCTACAGTCGCAATGATGACTGTGTCTGTGCTTTTTCATCACTACTGTTTCTCTGCGCGTCTTCAGTGTTTTAACACCAAGAGAGGGTTTGTCCTGGCACAAGCTGTTAGGAAATCGGGCCCTTAATGCATATTATAAGAAAAGGAGTGTTTTTTGACCTTGCATGCAAGTCAACCTGTTGTTGGGGACTCCAAAAACCAAAATATGATCCTTTCATAATCCATAATAAGGCACTTTAGGGTAACGTTTGCAGCTTGTTGCTGAATGTCAGAGGGTTCAGTTTAGGCTATTACCTTTTAATGGTGCGCAGCAGGGTGGAGCGCGCCTCATTGTGAAAAGTGATGATGATGCTTGTGTGTGGCAGGTCAGGGTCAAAGGTCATGGAGGCACATCTGTAAATGCAGCAAGCACACATAGGCTGAGCAGTGAGCACGCTATATTATGTCTATGTAGGTCACCAGAAATGGATTTACACACGGTAAATTAATAAAATGTACTTAAGGAAATGAGTATCTTACCGATAGTGGCGTGTGTCTCTGATGGCGCGCTCGCTGCCGAGCCGGTCACTCTCCTGCAGGTTGAAGGCATGCTCTCTGTATGGATCCTCTCCTGCCTTCAGCTGTTTACTGGATAGAAAAGCCTTCTCATCAAACTGGCCCAAGAGCTGACCCTGCTGCTCCAGCTTTGGTGCATGAGTTACCTGACACACACACACACACACGTGCTGGATTATCCACTGGTTATTACGTTAAATAAACAACATAAGCTTGATCTTTTAAGAGTATTGTGGTCAACGTAGATATAAACATCACTATTCACTCTATTATGTCTTAATAAGAAATTATATTTAGTTGATACATTGAGTGGATAATCAAGTAAAGCAAAGCTGCTTTAGTCCAGTGAGTGTTTAACTTAAAATATTACCAACAATATCAAAGTTGTTATTTATAAAAATCTGTAAAGAGTTCACAGCAAAAAGACACATGAAGCAGATTATGAAATTATACTAAAAGATCATTTTAGTATAAAATGTACAGGCTCTCAGTGAAGTTATGATCTTTATAGGGTTAATGGAGTTTTATTAGTCAAGAATCGCTCAGAGAGCTGGTGATTATCAAAGATGAATAAATACTGTAAGAAATATACTGCTCATTGTTAGCTAATGTTGGTTAATGCATTAACTAATCGGGCCTTATTGTAAAGTGTAAGTGAAAGTTGTATCAATGTAAAATTTGCACATTGTTCTGTATTTTTCTCAGTCTGACGTGCGTATAGAAGTTCTGCTCTATGAGAAATGCTTCATCACATGATGCTCATGAGACCAAAGATATTAAAACCGCACACACACACACACACACAGACCTCAGCGCAGAACACATGAACCATAACAACAGTCAACAACACTGGTGCATGCTGGGAAGAGGCAAATTAGCCCACAAAACCATTTTTCATGCTCTAATAAAAGTAAAAATAATAAATAAATCATTGCCTTTATTCTGCACTCTTTTTGAAGCTGGTCATTGTTTACTAATGAATGACATTTTTGAAATCCTCTTGTGGTAACATTAGAATAACACCAGGGTGAGTAAATGCATCTCATTTAAGTTTTTCTATTACTGTATTTTGTTTTGTTTATAGTAGATGATGCAAACCAGATGAATTGATACATATTTTGAGTTAAAAGACTCTCTAGATCGATAATTATCAAAAAAAAATTTATTATGACCTATGGCTATAATTAGCTCATTTATAAAAGGGAGTGGTTAAGCAAACCAATATGCCTAAAAAAAAATTGAAACTTTATGGAACTTGGTGACAACGTGTCAATTATCCAATGTTTCAGGCAGATCGGACCGTACGTGGCGTTATAACAGCTAAAAGTGCCTCAAAAACAATGACAGCTCACGTCCATGTTTTGCCACAAAATTACGTTTTATTATGTAATAATAATAATATTTTATTATTTTTAAAAGTTGTTCTTTTTTATTCAATGGCAGACACAAGCTTTCATATAAATTGCAGTCGCCTTACAACAGATACACGATGCAGATCTTTTCTCTCCACAAACACTGCAGCAGACAGACTGCGTCATGGTCTTTGACTGTTATCACGCAAGCTTAAGTTTCTTCTGCTGAAGTAGTTAATGCCTCAGGTGTGAAGCTGTCTCCATCACCTCGCAGACTGCTCTGCTCTGAACCTGTAGGTTGCTTTGAATGTGTCCTCCATCTCATCTTTAATTCTATCAGCAGCTCTGAGCGCAGATGATGAGATGCATACGCCACTGGCTATAACAGAACACATCTGCGCTGGATGCCAACAGATGCACAGCACAGCTCCAATACACCTCTGTTCTTCATGCTCATGTAACAGCAGCTACAGCTTTTTTTCTGGAATGTTTGCTCTCTTCTTTGAGCATTGATTTGGAATGATACATTACATATCTGAAATTATAATACATAATTGTTCAATAACTTTTATTTGCTTTATTTTTTAACAATAACAATGCACATCATCATAATGGTTTACCAATTAAAAAAAACAAAACAATGTACTATTAATATGCACTTTATTTATTTCTGTCAGCATGCACTTGATCACTTGAAAATATTTCTTCTGGCGCAGTGCTATTTTAGTGTCATTTAGATATAATTACAGTTTCTATTAAAACTCTAAATGCTTTTTTTTCACATTTTTGTTTTTATTAATTTTATATATTTTTTATCTTTTATAGTTTCTTTATTTTTTAAGTTTTAGTTCAAACAAGTTAAAATGAGAAAAGTGGCATTGGCAGCTAGCTGAAATAATTTAAATAGAAATTTTACATAATCATTTATTTAAGTTAAACTTTTTTAGATATTTTTTTAAACGTGTATGTATATAAACAAACCCGTTATAAGTGTAATGTTTTTTAAAGATTAATGCAGAATCTGTAAGCTGAATAAATAAGCTTTCAATTTGTTTATGGTTTTTTAAAGGACAATATTTGGCAGAGATACAAATTTAAAAATCTGGAATCTTAAAAAAAAAAAATAATAATAATAGTAATAAAAAATATAGACTTTACATCCTAATGATTGCTACAAATATAGCCTATCTACTTCAGACTGATTTTGTGCAGGGTCACATACGGTTTTAGTTTTAGTCACAAAAAGCTGAATTTTGTAGGTCATTTGTCATGTAAAATGCTCACTCCTTCGCTTATCGTATAACAACAGAAAACAAACTCCGTCACCAATCAAGCCTTCAGCGGAGTCAGTAACATCTGGTTTGTGTTGTGTGTGTCCAAGCTGTTTACATGCATCAAGTGGACAAGTACAACCAAATCAAAGTAGGCCATTAGCTGGACGCCACTAATATCATCAGTTGGTGCTCGGGAGCAGCATGCAGATGATTCTGGGAAAACTTTGCATAAAAGGCACATCTAATAAATCCACTGCGGTGCTTTGTGAATCTAAACGTGTCCAAACAGAGATGCTTGCGCTGATATTTCAGTATTTGTTCCCCTCATAAAAGAATATTAGGCGAGACGAAAATCCTCGGTGTCTGCTGTTGGCTCCAGGCAAATAAATAAATGTGTTGTGCAACAATGCTCCTGAGACGCTGTCCATAAAAAGCCTGAATTACTGCGTCTCAGTGATAAAGCACCCAATTTACCTCTAAACGTACAGCCTGTCCCTTTCTTTCAGGACTTGTAAATGCACTTCTGTCATTAATAGAGTGAAGGGGCTCGTGGCAGAGTGGATCATTTCATCTTGTTTTACAGGCAGAGGCACGGACACAGGGGTAGATCAGATATCAAAGCAGGCTAATGGACAGAGGATTACACTACAGCTAAAGAAGAGAATTACTATCAGTTCATAGCGGTCAAATAATGACTAGCACTGCTTAGTGCTCATTAGCAAAGCTCTAATGTTTGAGCATTTTAAGATGATCAGTATTCAGTGACGGTAACATTAGCTCAGTTACAACATCTTATGGCAGCAGTATGAGATGAAACTGCAGGCTTTACAATAACACATTATTCAATGACTATGTACTGTAGTATGGAAGCTGATTTCCGCCGTTATAAAAATAATCTCACAATTCTTATATCTCATTATTTAAAGAAAAGTGAGATTTAAAAAAAACAAATGCCATGTGGCAGAAATGGACTGCCATAATTAGTAAACATTTTTTATTCGTTTAAAAAAGTTACTAAAGCAACTAAATTAGTTTATTTAAATGTAGCTAAAATACACAGCAAAAAGGGGCTTCCTCTGTCAAAATAAAAGCTTGTTGATTTAATATTCAAATAAGAAATTAAAATAGCCACACAAATTAGTATTGCAACTGCAATGTTGTACTGTAAAATAAAATTATTATTATTATTCATGTCAGTTCTACATAATTTTTCTTAAATACTCCAATTTTCATTTTATTTATTTATTTTCATTTTTCATGTCTGTTTATTTAGTAATTTTTATATTTTATTTACTTCTAATAACATTATTATTATTATTATTATACTAGCCATCCAACTCATGAAATGTGATAATATGATAAAATCAGTCCATTTTACCTGAAGGCTGGAGTAGGCTACACGACTTTGATTTTGAAACACCGGGCATCACATACTTCTCCGTACTGTAAATCAAGGGAAAATTGGGGCAAAAGTGTACTCCAGCCTCCAGAATGATCTGTAATTATTATGAAACCAGTGGCAAAAGTCCATATGTTAAGACATCTGTCTAGTTTTTCTGCTCCATGGCTCCAGGACGGCAGGTTTTGATGTGTTTTTGCTGCTTTACAGACTGATGCTCTGTTTCCATGGAGCTCAGGACACAGTTCAGGGACACCTTCATTCGCTCACATGCACATGATTCTGTCACATTTCTGCATTTGAATAGAAATCGTAATACAGTACTTTGCAAATTACACAATCTTTTTGCAAGTCAGCAGACGTCTGAGGAGTAAGAGTGGAGCGTTTTGCACACTACCTGATGAATGTGGAGTCAAACTGTGAGGAGCAAAAACAAACAACGACCAGCTGTGGAGCGCAGATCATGCACTCAATCACACTACTGTAGTCCATCTCACTTCTGGACAGTAAATCTGAGGCAAGCATATTAGACGCAGATCTTTCACCAACATCAACATCTGTCAGGTTTTACTGTATACGAATTAATGACCCTGTCATGATAAAAAAACCAACATATTTATGATATTTATATCATTTTATGTTACTACTGTATATCTGCTATCTATACATTTCAGGATCATAAGAATTCCATCGTGCTTTTTTGGTCATATAAAGAAATACATAATACATTTTGCTTAGTTTGTACTTTTGAATAAAACTGTGTTTTTCTTCCTGCATATTTTCACTATCATCTAGATGAACCTGATGTGTCAGATATGATGCTCAACAGGAAACATGAAAACTACAGTATATTTTGTCTACAGATTTAGCTGTCCTTTAAGAATTGTTGAATTTTCTGACTATTATTTCACATGTCAAGCTATACAGCGTTAAGTTTTAACATTTTATGTTTAATTTAATCATCTAAAATGTGAATGTGAATCCAGAACAAATGGCAATTACATTTCTATTGGATTAGTTACTGATAAGGGACAATGGTTTATAGTAGGTTAAATCCAAACAAAGGAAACACAGATCTCGCACACACACACACACACACCTGCATCTGGATTAAGGAAAAGCCTCTTACATGCACCTGACATCACGCTGATACACACGCGCGCGTTCGCTTCATATATCAGAACACAGATAAACGCATGCATTATAGCTGCGACCAGCATGCAGCCCTTCATCATCATCATCACTCACGATCAGAGGAAGAGTGCGCTCCTCCAGCCTCCCGTGGTTCTTCAGCTGGGATCCCGAGGAGGAAGAGAAGGATGAGGAAGGCTTGCTGTCCTGCCACAGGTAATAAAAGGTGCCGAGGATCCAGGCCACGGTGAGGATGAGGATGGCGTTGGCCCGAATCCTGCGCATCATGAGCGGCTCTGAGCTCCGTGTGTAATGCGCTGTCGGTGATGATGATGATGATGATGATGATGAAGTCGTGCGCAGTGAACTCTCTTTCTCTCTCTCTCCAGACTGGAGCTGCGCTGATCTGATAGCGGCTCTGTGGCTGGTTTCACTCAGGTCCTAGAGCCCGCTTCTCCTCGCGTCACTGCACTGTGATCATCCACAGCGCGACACTACAGTATTAAGGTGTCATTGCGATATGTAACATCATGATACTATTTAAACTCCATTTAAAGTATTTTCATCAATTGATTGGTGAAAAAAATGATACAGATAAATGTGAATCAATGAAGAAAATATTTTGTGGAAACTACATTCTTTTTTTCAGGATTCAATCCTCAACGAATAGAAAAAACGGCATTATTTGAAACAGAAATCTCTTGTAACACTAACACTATAAATGCATTTTTGTCACTTTTGATTAATTTAATGTGTCCTTACTAAATAAAAGTATTAATTCCTTTTTTAAGGCATTTGTATCAGTGACTCAATAGATTCTATTCTATTCTATTCTATTCAATTCTAAAGACCATAATTTCCCACAGTTCTTTCCTCCAGCAGCTCATTAGTGTTTTGTTCTCCAGGCTGAACTCAGAGCTCATGCCGTTTCCTTCATTAACCTGAATAATAACAAACGTTTTATGAGAAACTGAGTCCTTGCACATCAGCAGAATCAGACCCCAAACAGCTGCTCTGGCAGTTCGAGACCACTCTCTTTTCTCATATGAGGTCACTCCAGCCCATCAACAGCTCAGATAATGCACCGCAGCTGTTTTCCAGATCAAATCAACATTGCATAATATGTTAGAAACAAAGCAAGAAAAGTAAAAATGATGTGTGCTACGATAGTTTTATCTAATATACTGATATGTCATGGAAACCTTTGGTTTCCATGGGGATATACAGTACTAATGACAAAAATGACAAGAAACAAGAAATTAAATCCATGGAAAAATGATTCAATGCTTTTTTTGAATTTAAAACTATGAGCTCCATTTATTTATAAGGTTTTTTCTACACCAGCTCCATGAGCTCTACTGTGTTTTTAATCACAACGTATGCTGTTTTAAACCAGGTCTTCATACTCCAACTAAAACACTCGCATTTGCAACCCAAAATATTAATTTGCGAGTGAAGTTTTTGCTGATGCGAATATATTTACAGTGCCCTCCACTAATATTGGCACCCTTGATGAGAGTACTATCTGTGATTTTCTCCTCGAGAAGGAGACCTCGAGACCCACCTGATCCAGAGTCTCCAGAACAGCCTTCTCCAGCCTCCAACATGGGATTCACAAGATCTCCTTTTCTCTATCGCTTTCTCTTCTGCTGGCTCAAGTGTGCAGAAAAATTGCTGTTTTCTGTGTATGAAAATGTACAAAAAAAGCCAAGCAACCACCTAGTTTTACAGATTAAAATTTAATTTACAGCAAAAACTGAAATAAAGTTAATATCCCAAGTTACTACAGTATAATGTGTTATTTACCTTTACAATATATGTAGACAATCACCATAAAACAGAGAAAGTCACATGATGAATCAGAGTTCATCACAAATAACTTTTCCACAAGCTGAGGTAAATACTAATATACTAAATGGAAGGTGGTTGATATCATAGACAACAAAATAATGCATATTAAAATACGCAATTATAAATATTACTTTATACACCACAATATATATATTACTCCACAAGATGTAACATAAAACCCAAATATACATTACTCATAGTTATTTCTTTTAAACACTTTATTATGTATTTCAATTCAAAAACACATTTAATACAATTATGCAATTGAATGTTTGCTTTGAAAACATTGACTTGTGTATATATATATATATATATATATACATACATAAACCAATAGTTATTCACAATTTTCCTTCTACTTTCCCATTCGTTTTTATTTTATTTTATTTCAGTGAAAAACCATAAAACATGAGGTATCACATATTTCACTGTTCAATTCAATTTAGTTCATGTTTATTTGCATAGTGGTAATTGTATTTAACCACATTTACTAGATTTAACCATATTTACTGAAATGTCCTATTGATCACAATTTTTCATGATATAAATAAGGTAAGGTAACCATTACCCAGTTAACAGGTTTTTAATTTAGCCTTTTTAACAGTGTTTTACTGTCAAACTAAAAACAATAATAATAATAATAATAATAATGTCACCTTTGAGTCTACTAAGTTTTTACAGTTTTTTAATTTAGTAAAAAGTGACAACTCTATTGAAAATATTTCTGTAAAACTTCTGAACAAGTATAGTTCAATTCTGTTAGCATATTTATTGATAATTCAACTTAATTTGCAGTACTACTTGTGCACAGTGCACATTTGTAAAATATGTTTTAATGTTATTATTGACAAGGATTGTAAGGCCTTTTAATAACAATGTCTTTAAATGGACTTAAGCACAGTTAAAGTGCATTAAGACAAACATTAGAGTACAGCATACCGGTTTTTATTAAGTCCATAAATATGTAAATGTATTTGTAGTGTACTTGGCATGAAGTAAATCTATTTCAAATGCATTTTAGTGTGTCATTTTTCACTAGGGTAGAGTCAGCTCCTGGTGTCCCAGTATTATACTTTTTCGACTGCTGCACTGCAAAGATAACATTCTCAGAAGCAGCAGCCTCCAAACGCAATAAACACTGAGAGAGGGTTTGATGGTCCAATCAAAAGTTCACAATCAGTATTTCAAATGAGCGAGATGTAGCAACTATCTGCCAAGGTTTGATCAGGAGGTCTGGCTGAATGATGGGGTTTAGCAGGATCTTGGAGCATGTGCTGGTTCTGCTGCTCAAGCTGCTGGTGATTTGACTACTGATGGTTTTTTCTCAGTAACTGTAACAAATTAGGTATATTTTGTAATTAAACTGCATAACTCTGTTACACTTAACTAGTTACTCCCAAAACACTGTAAACTACCGCCTCAACTAAATGTTCCTTTTTAAAACTGCAAAATTAATAAACACAAACCGATTAAAATCAAAAGATTAAAAGGAAAATTAAAAAAATATAATAAACCAATTCCTAAAAATATTTAAGTAAATATAAGTAAAGCATAAAACTATTCCTTATAAAAAAACAGCTTATTTTCAAGTTGATGCATTAAACAGCTAAAACAAAATTTTATAATGTAAAACATATAACAAATTACAACTGCACAAAAAATTACTAAACCTTACATTTAAAATTAAAACAAAATTTAAAATATCAGTAAAATCTGTAATGAGATCTTAATCTTGCTGAAATAACAAAAAGAAAAAGAAAAAGTGTCTACTAGTTTGTTTGTTTTTTCCTCATGAATCTGTGCATTTGTTTGCAGGCCAATTCTTCTTCATACCCTGGCATCTGTTACTCCGGTTCATCGTAAAGCATTTCTCTTATACAGATGAATCAAATCACACTGCACATAAGAGAAGATGCATGTTTATTAGATTTGTCTTCCACCTCAGATTTACAATCTATACAATCAGATTGATTTCCAGCAACACATTTCAGTCCTGTTACAAGGTTCAATGTAAGTGCCTTTGTTTGAGCAACAGTTCAGCTCATGGTTTACAGATAACTGAAGCACAAGCATCTGACAACAGTGTTAACTGGACAGATGAATTAGAAAGCCAGAAAAACACTGGTGTGAGTTTGGGACACATGGGTGAAACATTCCTGACAGTAAAGACAGCAGGTTAATAATAAATTAAAGCCACTCAAGTAACCAGAAGAGAAAAAGTGGCATGCTACAGTGATTGCAGAGTCACCGCTCCGTTCTCCATAACCTCATACAACCCAAACCACTAGAAACATTAGACACAATGCTTTTGTTAAATAAAAAACAAATACACATCCAGACTTCTAGGTGTAAACAAGTTATCTTTGAAACTAGAGGAAGCGTTCCATTTAATAGCACATAGCAGAAAAACACTCAAAATACTGGCAAGCCAGAAGCTGCCAGCCAGTTACTGTAACTGAATTATTTCAGTACACAGAAAAATACTGTGTTTTTAATAATACATTTATTTACCAGGCTGCATTTTTGTAATAAAATGACATTTGCATACTGGTAAATGACCATATTGCTAAAAAACACAGTATTTGTCTATATTCTGAAATAACTTTTGATTAAATTACAGTAAGAACACTGTCAAAGTGACAATGAGCTGGCTGGACCCCAGTATCTGAGTGTAAATGATCCAGTTGTTTCTCCAGCAGTGTGTGTGCCAGACCTGGCCTTTCTGTAGAGGGCCCACATTAAGGGCTTCATCCGGAGTCTGATTTCATCTCAAGCTAGCAGAGGGAAGCAGAGCCGCTCAGAGTAACAATCCCGAGCACCTGAAGGCGCACACAAACACATGCCTTTACTCTCCGCTGAAGGTATCAGACAAAGCGTGGTGTGGGATGAAAAAGTGCACTGTTCGTGAAGAAGTTAAGGTGGGATGTGAGGGAATAAGCGCTTCTCAGGATGCTTTGCTGTGCATTTAGATGAAGCTTTCAAAGCAACACACTTTTGACTACATTTGAATTTAGTCTCACCATCCATGTTTATTTTTACTTTGGAAGTTGATTAATTTCTTCAGACAGACAGCTAGGCTTTGCCACTCTACTGGAAAGAGTGAGAGAGAGATAGAGAGAGGCTGGCGTTTCCTACGGCAGCTCTCAGTCTGCCGTTTTCAGGTTTGCTGAGCTGTCTGTGCTCAGGGTATTTGGCTTTTCCGGCGTCTCCGGTCTACATGTTTGACTACTCCGCTGGACACACGCTGCGATCTTTACAGCAGAAGTAGTGAACCACAACACCGTTAGGATACCTGGCAAAGGCACTGGACACAAATACACGGAAACATCAATATATATATATATACAGTAAATCACTCAAACAACCTCATAGTGAGCAATAATGGAGTGAAACAGCACACTTGTTCAGTGGCTTGTTATTGGATATATACATCATCTGTTAGCTGAATAAATAAGCTTTCATTGGTATATGGTTTGTTAGACAATATTTGGCTGAGATACAACTATTTTAATGTCTGAAATCTAAGGGTACAAAAAAATCTATATGTGACGCTGGACCACAATACCAGTCTTATATCGCTGGGGTTTATTTGTAGCAATATCCAAAAATACATTGCATGGGTCAAAATTATTTATTTATTTTTTGCCAAAAATCATTAGAAAATTAAGTAAAGATCATGTTCCATGAAGATTTATTGTAAAATTCCTACTGTAAACATATCAAAATGTCATTTTTTGATTAGTAAAATGAATTGATAGGATATTCATTTGGACAACCTTAAATGTAATTTGCTTAGTATTTTGATTTTTTGGCACCCTGATTCCAGATTTTTCAAATAGATTTATCTCGGCCAAATATTGTCCTATCCTAACAACCATGTATCAAAAAAAATCTTCTTTAGGATGTTGTGCCATCTTAATGTCACTTATTTCAATATTTCCTGCCTGTTGACAAGGCCTGGTTCAGCTGTGCTAGCTAAGATGAGGAAGAAAAGAGAGACCTACTGTTAACTCTAAGGTTGCTACTCGATGGTGCCGTATCTTCTAGAATACTAACTGCGTAATAAATGTTTTTTTTCTTCTTTCAGATGAACACAGTCTTTAAATATCTGTCGTAAAAATAACCAATGCACCTATTCAAACATCTTCTGAAGCAAATCGATGGGTTTCTAAACAAATTATTATTTTTTAATTACAAACTCGACGTACGAGCTAAGCCACCACAGAATAGATACAGCAATACTAGACACTGTCAAAAGTCAAAAATGAGAAGTTAACAAAATGTCTGAGGATTTCACTATAAGAGAAGAAGAGCTTGAGTTTACGTTAGTCAGAAGCTGGAACTTGACTCTCTCACGAACGTGCATATGTCTGATGCTGGAAGTTAGCGATTTGAGTTTGTCACTTTAAAAACGTGTTAACCCCCCGGAGGTATATTGGTTAGTTTTACGACAGATATATCAGATTTACAGAGCTCCAAAATCATGGCCACTATCCACCAGTGCTAGGAAAAGCTAGGACGAGCCAGGATACATTTTTAAAAACTGTTTTCGTCTGAAAGAAGGTCATATACACCTAGGATGGCTTGGGGGTGAGTAAATGAAGGGGTACTTTAAATTTTTGGGTGAACTATTTTTTCAACTTTTTCTTTCAATGTAATTTATCAGATGTCAGATTCTGCGACAAATGTATTTTACTCTGTCATGTTTGTGGTCTAATGATTTTCGCTACACACAAAAGTATGCACTTTTGCATTTCAAAAAACAAAACATTTGAAATATAGAAGCCTTTCACAGAAGAGAATACTGCAATAATGTGAGATATTAGTACAAAACACACCTGTTTCCAATCTTCTTCTTGCACACTCTGCAGGTTTTCTCATCTGTGATGACACACTTCACCTGCTGGTGAAAAATACGTTCCTCCTGCACCTGCACACATTAAAACAGTATTAAATTAAACATATGGACAATTTTAGAGAGTAATTAGTTAGAATTAGTGATGCTTCTTATTCAACATTTAACTTTTCAAGGGGTCATGTGATGTTGCTAAAAAGAACATTATTTTATTATTAATATTATTTATTGTGCAATATTTTAAGGTGCAAAAAACATTATTTTCCACATACTGCACATTTTTTATTTCTGCTCTAAGCCCCGCCTTCTGAAACGGGTCGATTTGTTAAAAGTTCATCGTTCTGCAACAGCGAGGTGTGCTCTGATTGGTCAGCTATCCAGTGCACCGTGATTAGCTGAATGCCGCAAGCATGTGGCGGAAATATTACACCCCTTACCATAATGTGATGCTGTGTCCCGGTGCTATGACACCAAAAGTAAAACAAAAGTGCTATACAGGCATTTGTTGATCCAGTGGAGACATAATTACTGATTATCATGACTTCTTTTTACACGTGGTGTTGCATCACACCTCGTAAACATAACACCATGTCTGCATTCATGATCGGAGAAACAACCCTTCACTGCTCAAAACTCACGTTTGAATAGTAAGTAGCAGCTTCTTTTAACAGAAAAAGCTAACTATCTGAAAGGTTGTGAGTGGTCAGCAGCAGACTGTTCTTGCAGAGGCAGAGGTAGAGCCTCTCTTTCTAGTCTCTGTGCACAGCCAGCATAGACTGCTCTGTCAGGTTCAGGAATTAGTCCTCGGGAAATGTGCTGAACACACTCTAATATTTGTGTTCAACTGTTCTGGAACAGTGTTGAAAACACAACTTAACACTGATTTCTAGTTGTGTCCTCTTTTGGAAGCACAAACAAAGTAGTTTGACTTTCACAACGACACACAGCGTCTCCAGAACATGGCGCCCGGAGCAACACTACAGACGGAATAATATAATAATAATAATAAAAAAATCATCCCACTCTGTGAAAGAAAAGTGCGGGCATGTTTAAATGAGCCATTTTAGGCGCAT
The DNA here is from genome assembly GCA_034779775.1 of Enteromius afrohamiltoni. Lineage (NCBI taxonomy): Eukaryota > Metazoa > Chordata > Actinopteri > Cypriniformes > Cyprinidae > Enteromius > Enteromius afrohamiltoni. The sequence goes on from JAUYWG010000053.1 coordinate 19,639,275, forward strand.
GGACAAGTTATAACCTTTATAAAGAATATCTCTTTGGTTTTGAAACCTTAATCTTTGCAACTTCAGGGATCTTATCTTTGCACTAACAGCTTGTAACACTTTAAAGAGAAAGGAAAACTTAAAAATCACATCATATGACCCCTTTAAATATTGCATCTTCTAGTAACAAGTTAGATTTTTTTAAGGAATTGTTTAATCTGACAAAAGTATGCAGTCACCAGCTATAAAAGAAAGTAAAAACTGTTCACAAGTAAACGTACCCGCAGGAACTCGGCCTGTAGGAGGCTCTTCAGGACCTGGTCAAAGCGTTTCCTCCCAGCTTTCTCCTCCAGCACACTCTCCAGAAAGACCTGGATCTCTCGGATCTGTGTGTTGGCTGGCAGCAGGTTTATGGCCTTGTGAAAGACAGAGAAACGGCGTAAGACAGCATGCCATGGATTCTGTATGTGATTTGGAACTACATTTGTCTGTCTGTCAATTGGCTTCAGCTTTTTTGACATCCTTACAAGATGAAACTTCAACACTGCAAAGGAAAGAGTAAGAAAATTTAACAGGAACTCTTTCCACATCCACAGATGCTTCTCAAACAATAATCTACTGTAAGTTCAGAGCTCAGTGATGACAACTTCTCAACGTCACATTATATGACGTGCTGGGATCAGCAGGAATGACATGCTTACTATTCTCACTATCAAAGAAATAGTATAATAGTATTATAGAAATAGTATAGTAGAAAGAGTAGGTAGTATTATTTTAAACCTTTAAAATGTATTTATACTGGTACAGTCTATTAAATTTGGTTTAAGAAATATTACAGAGAAGCACAGTAAGAATGAAATATTACCCAATATTAAGACCAAATAATGGCACTTTTATCTCGCAGGGGATTTTTTTGAAACTGGCAGATTAATTAATTTTTTTCTTAAATGAAGGTAACATTAAAACGGTTTTGAAAAATGTGTTACTAATAATTTTCAAATTGTATACACTTTAGTTGTTTTTTGAGCTACAGTCTATACAAAGACTGCAATCATAAACCATTAACTTATTGTAGGAATTTGTACAGAAATTAAGTAATTTCCAACAGTGACTAATTTATCAAAACCCAAATATTAGTGCTGTCAAATGATTAATCGCGATTAATTGCATCCAAATTAATTGTTTGTCTTTACATAATACATGTGTGTGCATTGTGCATCTTTTTGGAAACAAATGTAACGTTTATATATTAAATATATTTATATATGATATAATTTATATGAATATAAATATATGCATGTAAATATTTTTAAAATATATGCTGTATGTGTGTGTCCTTATAAACACATAATAAATATACACTATACACAGATTATGTAAACAAACTTGTATTTTGGATTAAATTAATTGCTTAACTGTTTGAGAGCACTGTTTTATAAATAGTTTTGCTGTCTCAAACTAAACTAAAATATTGTATTGTTAATCACAATGTAATTATTTTAATCAATGTTTTACTCTGACACAACCTTGAGATTATGCTGCACCTTTATGGTTTATGGGTCACAGTCGGTCTTGCTGGTTCACAATAGGTATTTTAATCTCTAAAAACCTCATATGACCGCCTGTGATTTTGTTCCAACTTGCATTTTTTCAGTACTTCATTCTCAGGCAGCTGAGGAAGGGAAACTTTGATGGTTTGTTGATAACTTCTTCAATTCCAGAATCAAATATATAATGTGCTCTAGCCCATGCAGAAGATGTTATGATCTCTGAGTGTTCTATGTCCGGTTCAGAGGTTTTCTAAGCAGATGCTACAGTGTTCTGGGTGTTTGCCAGCCTATAAGATTGTTAGTATTTGGTGGATGCTCACTTTGGTGGTGTTCAGTTTGCTGTGGTGGAGCTGAAGGACTTTCAAGGCTGCCTGGAGGTTTGCCTGTGGCTCACATAACTCCATCTTAATGGGCCCGAGGAAGTGCACATCCGGAGGAGACAGATACATGCGCAGCAGGGACAGATACACCTACAGACAGGAGAGACACACATTAGACAAGCATTTTTACCAGCTGGCCACATTCACACAGTGTTGCCCAGGCATGGGCAAACGGGGCAGCCGTCTGGGGTGGCATTTTATCATGACACGTGGGGGCACTTGGTGACCCACTTGGTTTTCTAATATCTATTATAGCCTACCTGTGGCTATAGTGTTTAAATAGTTTAAAATCTAGCACGCATTCTCGTTAGGGAGAATTTCTGCACCGCGAGAGCACAGAACACTATGCACGTGCAAAAATGTGCTCTCGCTGCACTTAAGGTTCCTAAGAGCACAGTGGCCTCCATAATCCTTAAACGGAAGACGTTTGGGATGACCAGAACCCTTCCTAAAGCTGGCCGTCGGACCAAAATGAGCTATCAGGGGGGGAAAGAGCCTTGGTGAGAGAGGTAAAGAGGACCCAAAGATCACTGTGCCTGAGCTCTAGAGATGCAGTCGGGAGATGGGAGAAAGTTGTATAAAGTACACCATCACTGCAGCCCTCCCCCAGTCGGGGCTTTATGGCAGAGTGGCCCGACGGAAGCCTCTCCTCAGTGCAAGATGCATGAAAGCCCGCAATAGAGTTTGCTAAAAAACACCTGAAGGACTCCAAGATCGTGAGGAATAAGATTCTCTGGTCTGATGAGACCGTGATAGAACTTTTTGGCCTTAATGGGTATGTGTGGAGAAAACCAGGCACTGCTCATCACCTGTCCAATACAGTCCCAACAGTGAAGCATGGTGGTGTCAGCATCATGCTGTGGGGGTGTTTTTCAGCTGCAGGGACAGGACGACTGGTTGCAATCGAGGGAAAGATGAATGCAGCCAAGTACAGGGATATCCTGGACCAAAACCTTCTCCAGAGTGCTTAGGACCTCAGACTGGGCCGAATGTTTACCTTCCAACAACACAATGACCCCAAGCACACAGATAAAGTGGTTTCACAACAACTCTGTGACTGTTCTTGAATGGTCCAGCCAGAGCCCTGACTTAAACCCAATTGAGCATCTCTGGCAATGGGTCTGAATACTTTCCGTGCCCACTGTATAATATTGCATAACGGGGCAATATTTGCAAGTTCATGAGTAGATTACATTAAAATACAGTAAATGCAGTTTAAATGGATTTCTTAATAATTTTGAGAGAATGCATTCACTGAAAACACTATGCGTGTGTGTATACAGTATAAAAAATATATATATGGATAGTAGATAAAAAAAGACAATGACTTAACAGTTAAACTACAAAAAAGGTGAAATCATAACTGAAAACATTTAAAATGTACATCATATAGTGATTCAAAAAATACTGTGCTGATGTAATGACCATATGTAAGACAGCGTTTTTCCCAATCCTTGTTTGTTAAATCCTTTTGAAACTGGTGCATTGCAAAAGATACACTGCAAGCCAGACTGCAGTGACGTTGTACAGCAGTAAAAACAATTAAAATAAGACCGAAAAGTCACCGAGCAGCACTCACATCTTTATTGCCGTTTGTTGATGGATCATAATGACCGTGGCAGTACCTGAGGAAGATCAGAACAGAGAATAACAGTCTTAACACGCCACAGGAGAAAAGCCTGAAGGGTAAAAGTGATGGTGTTTAAAGTCAGCTTCCCTTTCATGGAACTCTCAACATAAAAAGAAAAGAAAATTAATTTTAGGGAAATCAAAGAATGGGTGTTCCACAATAAAGGAAGACAAACTTTAATGAGAGTTTGCAGTGGATTGCAGAGGAAGATGTTTAAAGAAGCTTTCTGACAGGAACATGGAGGCTGATGGTAAAAATATAACAGGACTAGAGGTCAATGCAGAGCCATACTCACTCTTCAGCCATGCGTGTGTCTTGGAGAATGTGAACGTAGATGAAGAGAGCCTGCTCATGTTTGCCCATACGACCCAGGAGAAGAGCTCTCTCCTCCAACAGACCTGAGAGAACCAGAGCAAAGAGGAAGCAGCACAAGAATAGCATTTGTCATTCACTTTAATACACAGCACGTAGATTTTCTATTGCATAACTCTGACCTGTACACTCACCATCAAATGGGAAATCACTGATGAGTCGCTCTGGCTCATAGCTGCTGGATACGTCCAGAAATGACAGAAGCTTGTTCCTGTACTCTCCCAGCTCTCCTGCCTCCTTTCCCGCAGCTACAGCTGGAACACCTGGACATAGTCAACATGGCGCACTTGGCCTTTAATTCATCTAGATGGAAAGTCTTCATTTTAGACACTTTTTTGGACACTTTGCGTCACAATTTTTTTTATCCATTATTCTGTTTCTTCTTTTTTGTCTAGCCTACACCCAACTCTACACTACTACCAACGTTCACACAAATTATGGCATTCTTTCAGTTGTGTCAACTTTTCAATCAAAATGCCCACATGAATTCATAACATTTACAGATGAGAATACAACCATAAAACGTGACGCCCAGTGATTCTGAACAGCACAGTACATTAGTCAAAGCACCTGACACATATAATTATGCTTTGAATTATTGAATATATAAGTGCTGTAGTTAATCTCAGGTTCTATACATTTCCACTGTAGCTCAGTTCTCAACTATTGTGATGTCACTCTATATAAAATGACATAATGCAAAAGATTATTTCGATAATTATGTGCAACTGATTATGCACGTTTCATAATAACTACGCAACCTGGAAGCTAACAATCACTGCCAAATTATCTTTTTAATCCTAAAAAAGGCATCCATTTTATCTACAAATTATCTGTCAAAAGCAGTTGCTACAGATGAGATTATGCTACAGTCTTCAAGACTTCGGTATAGTTTGCAGACTGCATTTCACATTTAATTTGAAATTCTTCCAAAACTATGTTTTCCTGTTGCATCATAATTGCATTACTTAAGGAGATATTGCGTTATTGTTACTAGAAGCATCCCTCAGAGCTGCTCTGATAAAGCAGTGTGCAGAGTGACAGCTGCATGTCTGACCTTCAGGCAGTGAGTTGAGATACACTTTCATGAGGCCTTGCACCTTCTCCAGGTAGAGCTGGATCAGAACATTGTGGAACTCGGGTCGAGTCTCGTCCCACAGGTGAATGATGTGCTCCAGGTACGGGATGGCCAGCTCCTTGAATCCCTCCTTCAGGAAGTTCAACACCTTATCCCTGGGCAGAGTCTCCACCTCCGTCAGGTCCTCAGTGAAGATCTGAAAGAACAACAAAACATTTTTCAAACTTAAACTTTTCAAAAGGACCACAGAGTACACATAAATACAATCAGCTCATGTTTACCCTCACCTTCAGTCCATCCTCTGGACAAATCTTCAGAACCCACGGTGAAAACTCACATATGATGCCTAGGTTCTCCACACCTGAACAGAAACACATCAATGCTGGTGAGGTGGATCATTAATAAATATATTGTTGATCTAGTCTGAAAGGACAAATGTTACTGATCAATCATCCCAGTGTTACTAAAACACAAACTATATTTGTGGGAAATGGATTTTAATGTTAAAAAGTGCTTAATGGAGCTGAGAGTCATTTCCATTGAATTTGATTTTATTTTAAAGGGATCATATGATGTCTCTTCACTTTAAATCCATCCTTTTGTTCATAAGCGTTTCTCAATAGAAGTATGAGAAGATGGTGGGTGCATGTTCCATTCACAAATTTACTTTACCATGACCCAAACTCAGCAACTGATCCAAAGATGAGCTCATGTGGAGCAGACTTAGCTAAGACACTGCAGCACTTAAAGATCTGCTCAGTTGTAAACGAACGCAGTGCCACGTTTCACTCTAAAGCAACTATATAACTGAACTAAGCCATACTGCGGAGGAGATTATGTAAACATTTTTAAGAACATGGTTCACTTCTCGACTTTCAAGGCAAAAGAGGGTAACACTCTGAGAAAGTTAATACTAAGCTTTCATGTGCACAATCCTAACTACAGCACTTTGTTTGGTAAAGAGGTGATGTTGCTAAAAAGAACGTTATTTTGTGTATCTGGTGTAATGCAATGTGTTTATGTAGTTTAAACGAGTCATACAAAAGCATTTTTTCACAAAATAATCTGATATATTTGTAATATAGATTGCTTTAAAATTTCTCAAAGATAGTGTAAAAATGCTAATTTTCCCCTGTCAAAAACAGCTCTTTAGAAATCACTCTGTTCTATGTACTTCCCCTTTAAATCTTCACGAGCTCCGCTGACTCCACCCCTCTTTTCATAGTCGCTCTCGGAAGATCTTTTTTTAGTCGTATTCATAGTGAAACTTACTAAATAGCACATTATTATGAAAGCCAGTTTGCAAAGATTCATTAAAAGACATTATACTCACTGCTTCTGTAGGTGATCTTCTGATCATGAATGATTTGCGTGAACATAAATGCATTTTGGTTGATCAAGGGTGCATTTTCCTTCAGAACCAAACCTTCCATGTCTTCAGTCACTCAGATGTCGGGGGTAAATCACTACTGCTATGTTCATTAATACATTCAACAACAAAACACCTCAATCTCTTAGGAGTCTTGCTTGTCTCTGCGTCTCGGTCTGATGACGGCTCACTCAGGGCGGGTCTGAGGTAAGACACCAGTTCAGTCTGTGTGACACGCTGCTGTCAATCAAATATTATGGGAGTGGCCTCTGTCGGTGTGATGTCACACCGACATGCATTTGAGAATGACTTGATTTCAGAATGGCCAACTTATTTTTATTAAATAAAAAGAAAACTATTTGAGGATCTTTATCATTGTATGGTGGTTGTGTACACAAACTCCCAACACACATTTCAGTCCAAACTGCTTGAAAAAGTGCATGCAGCACCAGATGACCCCTTTAAGTAATCAAAAACACTTTATTTTCCACATCCTGTACATTATTGTCTCTCCTCTTATCACCACCGTCTGAAACGGGTCGATTTGTAAAAAGCTTATCGTTCTAAAACCGTGGTGTGCTCTGATTGGCCAGTTATCCAGTGCACTGTGATTGGCCGAATACCTCTAGCATGTGGCAGAACTGTTACGCCCTATTACCATAATGTGATGTCGTATCCAAGCGTTATGACAGCAAAATAATTAAACAGACTATTTACAGATTATCATGATTAAGTTCTGTCTTTTTACACATGTCTGCATTTGGGATTGGAGAAACGACAAACAACAAGTACTAACATTGCCCTTCACTGCTCAAAACTGGTGATTGAATAGTAAGTAGCAGACTCTTTTAATAAGAAAACGTAACTTACTTAAAGGTTGTAAGTCAGAAGCACCAGACTGTCCTTGCCTCATTGTCTCTGTGTATAGCCAGCATAGGCTTTGGTTTTGAGACTTTAGTCTTTGCAACTTCAGGGATCTTATCTATGCACTAACAGCTTGTAACACTCCAAAGAGAAAGGAAAACTTGAAATCGCATCATATGACCCCTTTAACTAAGTAGTATATGTGCAGTGAATGAGTGAGGTCATCTTACCCAGTCTCTGAAGATACTGTACAGTCCTCTCATGGCCCTTCAGAGGAGAGTTGGCTTTGGTGGACTGATCCAGCAGAACCTGTAGAGCTGGACAAATCACACTTCTTTAAGTCTACTGAACTGAATGACGAAGACTATTTAGAATCTGCAGCATCAGACTGCGCTTACGCATTTTTACGTGAGCAACTGCGTCGAGAGAGAAAGACTGAAGTATGATGTTAAATCATATACTGACAATAAATAGTTGTTGCACTTAAAAAAATATCTATACTGTGTTGTTTCCCAAGCATTCATAAACTATTTGAATGCACGTTAAAAACTGGATTTCTAACTGAAACTTCAAATCAACATAAAGCAATAGAAAACAAGTCAGCGCTGGAATTCATGAAAGTGATGTTTATATAAATAAGTTTGCTCGGCTCTAGTGAGATTTCATTAGGCAGTACAGATATACACAGCCTGCTCCTCATCGTCTCTTCTGTAAGGCATGACATCAACAAAAAGGCTCAGGACCTGATTAGTATCTCTGTAAACAAGAACTGCTCTAAGCCCTCCAAATCATAATCAGATGTTTGAGAACACCCACAGAGATTACACTCCTGATGAAGATTACCGGAGGTCACATTAACATTCATATGATGATCTAGACGTACGTCCTTCTCAGTAAGAAGAAGCTGAGAAAACTGAGCACACCTTTCTGATGAAGGCCTTTTTTCTCATAGAGGATGATGAGTTCGCTGTACTTGTGGGCTTTCTTCAGCACATACTCGCTCTCCTCTATGTGACAGTGGTTGTTCTCCAGCCGCAGCAGAGGCGACACTAAGGCTACATTGGTCTGTGGATTACAAAAAAAACTACATTCTTAAAATCACACTGAATATTTTAGTGAGATGAGATATAAGGGGAAATAATATAATATATATAAGGGGTGTAACGATACGCGTAATCGTATTGAACTGTTCGGTACAATGCGTACGAACCGAACGATTCAGAGAAAAAATAAATAAATTACAAAAATTGAGAATAAGAGGAATAAGAGAATAAACTGTGTAAAATATAATGTTTGCAGTGCTAGGCATTTCCCTTTGCCATTTCAACCCAACATCCAGCTGTTTAAAAAGAGCTGCATCTTTCTGCTCTAACACACTAAATAATGCTTGTATTGGTGTTAACCATACTTTAGCATTAAATGTAACATAAGGGTATGTTCACGAAGCGTCTAAAAATGAGTGGAAAACACGAGGCGTGTCGCTTCCTCCACCGATTTCAAAGAGCTTCGGCTCTCACCTGCCTGCTGTTACTAGGCAACCATGAAAGCGCTGTCAGTTACAAAATCATTACTGCTTTGGATTTTAAACTGCGCGTCTCTGTTGAAAATATAGAGCTGAATGACCCCTAAGCCTTTGGTGACATACACCACAAAATTAAATAGTGTCCTGCAGGAAGAAACAGCACCCTGGATGTCAGTGGATGGCGCGCATGGTCTACGAACATGTGACGCTAAGCTTTTTACTTTTTATTAAGTTTTAATTCATCAATAAATACCATCCAAGGCTGACTTTTCCAAAACACTTCTTCATTTGCTGCTAAGAAGAAACCCCAGAAGATATGTGAAGTAAAGCTCCATTGTCGTTCAAAGTAAAAGAAAAGGGGGAAAAACCAAGATCATATTATGTTAGTTTTAATAAATAAAAATGTGAAAAAAAAAAAAAAATCTAAGAAATTCTCTTTTTTTAATTGTATTTTTGCTACATACCGAACCGTGACACTACTGTATCGTATCGAACCGAACCGTGATTTTTGTGAACCGTTACACCCCTAATATATATATATATATATATATATATATACATACATATATATATAAATATATAAATAAATTTAAAAAAAAATTACTGGTAACCAAGATTCTGAAAAGTCACACATTTCCTTTAGAAAAGTAGCAGCAGCCACAAATTATCTTGCAGAGATAATACTTCAGTTTAAAATATGTAACATTTTTTAATGCAATTTATTCCTGTGATGCAAAGTTTGGAATGTTTATTTAAAATAAAATTTAAAAAATATATTTTTCTAAAAAAAAATTACTGTTTTAAATGTTTTAAATGCAAAACATCTTTCCAACCCCAAAGAGTAAAGTAAATAATAAAATATTTAATCAATTTTGCATGTGTAGTTCATGTTTATGTTTATATGAATAGTGATGAAAAGTTTTCTGATGCTGTCATCAGCCTTCACTGTATTTTCAATATCAGTTTGACTCAATAATGGTTGTTAATCAGAAAAGAGCTACTGAGAACAATCCGAAGGCCTTACATGGAGGTAACATTTAAGCAGGGTGGTGTCGATGATCTGAAGGAGCTTCTTGCGGCTCTTGATGGTGGGGGTCCCCTCCATGAGAGGGGAGGTGGTAAAGGGATCCGTGTCGTTCAGCTGTTTCACTAAATGACTGCGTTTCTATCATAAAACATACAAAGGAAACTGTAACAAGATGAAAACAAGTTTAAGAACACTGAAATTAATGAATGGTGAATACCTGTGCCAGGTAGTCTATGAGGGCCAGGTGGGCTTTCTCCAGCTCAGCTCCTGACAGCGTGGGCAGAGGGTTGGGGTAGTGCAGCTGTTTGCGGTAGTCAGAGGGGAGAAGGTCTGGATACAGTCCAATAACATGAGTGGGATCTATACAGGAGAAGAGCAAATCCTGAAGTCAATGGGTTAAATGTCTGAAATCAGGTCTGTGGTGAACAAGCTCAAGATATTTGTTACTTTTTATTCTATAACATAAAATGTGTTTTAGTAATAACAATTAAAAAAAAGCTTTTACTTGTGTTGATAATGTAGTCTAAGTGCCTAACAGTCATTTCAGAGGTTGTGGAACAGATAAACTCATCTACTCACTAGTTACTTTCACTTGTTCTGTTTATAAAAACACTCTCACATACTATTCGAACTCAAACCTTCGGTCAAATTGTAAAATAATAGGCTACAGATTGGAAACCTCATGGCAGTGATGCTGTGTAGTTTGTGTCTGTTTAGCTTTTTACTTTTGTAGATTGTATAAAATCAAGCTATGTTCAATTTGAAAGACTATTGCATGCAAAAATCATACATTTTATAGGTCACGACACAAACTCATTTTAGAAGCCAATACAAAAATCCTATAGAGTTTTTGTTGAAAGGACCAGGGTTGGCCTACAAAAATACCTCCTCACTGCAGAACTACATTATGCATACATCTTTCTTTCCTGGTCCAATGGCACTCTCTAGTGGACTAAATAAAAAGACCACAGACCATTTAATAGACTAGTGCACACAAAAATGAAATAACACCAGTCTGATTGTTTGGTATTCAAACCAGTTGGTAAATAGCTCACCAGAAAGTTACTTGTTAATCAATGGAAAAATATTTAATAAGTATATAAAAAAAATATATATAAAAATAAGTAAATATTTTTAAATAAATATTTAAAAATATATAATAAGTATTTTAATCGCACATCCCATCTACTTTCACAGTTTTAACTTAACATAAGCAGTTTAAGTAAAACATGTGATGCATATTTGTCAATCATACATAAAGAAAAAGGTAAGATTTTTTTCACTTGTGGAACAAGCAATACCTATTTTTTTTTAATCTATGAGATTGAAATAAATTGGATTTATTGATGTAAAATGGAATATTTTAAAGGTTCATATTACAGAAATCTTACATTTTATATTAAAGCTGTATAATCCAAACACACATATATTTTATATGCATTTCAAATATATCAATATTAAATTTACGCCTTAAACACTGGACATGTCTTTCCATAATTTTATGCTTTTCTGTCCGTATTTGTGGTGCATCATCACTGCTGTACGTATAAACTCACCTGTACCTAATTTAGAAAACACCTGCATGGAGTCATCGAAGCGTTTCTGACAAAACAAGTTGAAGGCAAACAGATTCTGAATGTGATGAATCTGTTGTCTCTTGTCTGCATCTGAATCATCCTTCATTTTCTGAGTAAAGACGGGACAAAAACAAGCTCAAACTATATTAACACTGTGTACTTTACATTTACTTTTTACTGGATGTGAAGAAAGTTTCTTACTGCTAGCTGAAGAGCTAGTTCAAACTGTTTGTCCTGTAGCAGCTGTCGTATCTGGCTGGCTATAGAGATGGGCACCAGACGCCAAACAAAGTGATTGCTAGCGACATACACAACATTGGATCTGTGAAAGAAACAACAGTCAGAACACCTTTCACAGCAATTTAATGAAAACATGCCTCAAACATCAGAGCAAAAATAACAGCTGTAAAATTCAGGTGAAAATCTCTGCGCCTATATCAGAATATACCTTTACCTGTAGTAAAGAGTCTTTCAGTGGATTATAGGTAAATATCTGCATCATTGAACACAAGAGGGAACCGACTCAGACATTTTTGCTATCCTGATTCATCGACAAATACAGCGGGACATTACTAGCACTATCATGCAGCGTATAACACTCCAAGGGAATGAAAACATCCTGCAATGTTTTAAATCTAAAAGTGCACCGTTAATAAAGTTATTGTTTCTCACACGCAAGACTCGACTCTGAAAATGACACAAAAGAGGGATTTGAAAAAATGTATAGTTGAGCGAATCGTTAAAAGTCATTGAGCAAGTAAGGTAAGAATAAATGATTATAAGAAAATGGAAGTGTTTTGGACTCCCAAAACCAAAATATGAACCTTTCCTAACCCATAATAGGGGCATTTTAAACAAATGACAGAAAACATGAAAATGAAATACTGTGAGGAAAAAAGCTTTCATAGACAGCTCTCACCCAGCGGAGGTGATGAAGCGCGGCCTCTGCAGCTCGACGCTCTGCACCAGCAGTCTGGGCTCAAGGGTGCGGATCTCCACATAGCGAGGCAGCACTGCGATGATGTACGGTGGCTGGTGCTCTGCTCAACAGACACGGCAAAATAGACTCAGACGTGACTTGAGAAATCAGTGGAATGGATTTCAAAATGGTAAAATGTGTCAGAAAGTGCTGACAGTAACATACTCTGCTAGCTGAAAGTTCAATAAAGGATTTTAAAAGCAGTCATGCAAAGAGCAGAGTCTGCATGTTGGGTGTTCTTAGTCTGTGGAGATCTCTGAATGTTTCTCCTGAGTCCTACGGGTACAGATTCTGTTTTGGCCTGGTCATAAATCAATATTAAGCGGCTGCTGAATTCATTTATTTCCATGAATTCAATCTGTTTGTATTATCACTCAGAAAACATTTGTGGACATTTTCAGAATGTTTCACTAAAAATGTATACACACACCTGTTGCTGTTTATTACACACGAGTAACTTTATGTCATGATAACAATACATATCATGACATGGTTATTTTTGCTGGAAACAAGGCTGTTAGATACTAAAGAAACTTTACAATTCTTTTCTTTTCTTCCTTTTCAGTTATATACAAAATAAACATGTTCAATTATTTGAGTATTTTTGCTATTATTATTATCATCAGGTGAAAGAAATTGCGTTTTGTTAGGCGTGCTTCCAATTATTTTTGTTGTGCTTATATACCGTAAGCTTGTGCATTTGACAATGAAAGTAATATTAGACAAGATTTTGAACTTTTTTGAACGGATTATTTGATCTGCTCATTTATTTGAACACAAATGTGCATTACAAACTAAAAATAGCCTTGTTTATTTTCAAGACCAGTTTTCTTGATGATCTGACAACAGTGACTGAACTGGTGATCAGACGTGTTTGGTGAGTTGCTAATGAGTATCTGTGAAACATGCTTGTTAAAACTGACATCACACATACCCATCGCAACAGGAATGTCTGTCCAGTTAAGCGCACATTTCTGAGTGCAGACGCCTTCTTCATTCAAAACAACCGTGAGGTCATCCTGACCCACTGCAACCTTCCCATCAGCCAATGGGGCCACCAATGGTTCCAGCTGTTTCCCTGTGGGAAACAGTTCTTTGACTGAGCCACGTCCGTCCATCTAAAAAGAAAAGTCACATCATTGCCCCCAAAAACATGTCTATGTACATTCAGGCTAGGATACAGTTAGCTGCAGAATTTGAGAGAGAATCTCAGATGGCACTGCAACAGTCTGTTGATATATACTGTAAATAAAACTGGACAGCAGCAAGCTTCCATAAACAAAATGGTTTATGGTTTCACTTGCCCTATTGGGCCTCTGTTGTATTGTAGCTGGCTAACATAGACATTTGTCTGACAAAACTGCAAACTACACACACTCATGAGCAGAACTACATTTTTTTTACTTGCCCGGATCAGATAGTAGTCTCGTTTGAAACCCACACAGATGGAGTTCTCACACCAAGCCATGGACTTAGGAATGTCTGGAGCAGCGACATCTCCCTGCAGTAGTGACCAAACATGATGTAGGCTAACCTTATGGTTTACCAGAGATATTTTGTTTGTGTTTTCAAGCCAACCTGTAATTCATGGAATTCTCTGTCCTTCCAGTAATACAGCTGAATTTTCCTCTTGACTGCGACACACATCCGCAGTTTGGCCTCACCTGAGCTAGACTGCTGAAGAAAGAGAAAGAGAGAAACAAATATAAAAATCAGAAATGGAATGTAATCGCTAGGTCAAAGCATTACTCAACAACTGCATTCACTTGAATTGGCCCCAAAGGTTTTTGGACATCTTAAGTCACACTTAAGGCACTGATAAACACCAAACTCAAGCGCAATCAAAAAAACAATGATGTAATGTAATTTCAAACAAAATTAAGCCACAATGTAAACACCTTCAAACTACCATTAGTCTGTAGCAGTTAATAGTCTGTAATAGGCGGGTGGAACATATATGTTTCAAATAATCTGCAGGAATTTCGTCTGTTTGGTTTGGATTCAGGACAAGCCAAAAGCACAGATTGGAAAATGGATTCATGGTGAAATCGCTTATTATATAACATTTTGAACAAAAAAAAAAAGTTATGGACTCCAGCTTTAACTTCTCTTTTCACACATATTTATATAAACTCCGCTCATAGCAGTATCAGCATTGTCAGGGTTTGTTTGCAATGACCTTTAAGCAGATGCAACAGCCCCAGCCCCTCACTGCAGTCCTCAAGATCCATGATTTGTGGTTGATGTACAAAGCTCTCTTCACATTCATTCAGGCATCAACATGTTCTATTAACATTTGACAAGTACAACTTTTTGGAGCCACTGCATGCAAATATACAGGCCATTGTGATTCTTTAACCCACCTGCAGGTCACAGGCAAACAGTGTGGCTCCTTTGGCTTTGGAAACAACAGTTATCTGCTGGAACGTGAGCAGGTCGTGAACGTGGATGTTATTCTCTGAAACAAAAAGAAGACAATGGTACTGCTGACACTGAAACTACACTGTTCCTCAAGAAGCTTCACACTCACACCACATCAGTTTGATCTAGGATACAAGTTCCTCAAATGCAAGCCACCAACGAAGCGTTATGAGAACACATCATATGAAAATAACTACTTTTACATGCACCCTCATTATGGAATTATGAAGTGACAGGCAATGTTGCGATTAACAGTAACCTCATATAACCCAAATACTTGGATCAAAATCATTTGTTACGGTGATTTATTCATATTCGGAAATAATCACATTATTGGTGCACGCGTAAACTCAAGGATCTGAGGAGTCATTGACTAAACAAATCTGGAAATACGTACCCAACAAACTAACCAAAATCTTGTACTGTGACACCACAAAAAGCTGAGAGAGGAAATAGAAAAACAAATATCAGAAGCAGCAAACAACAGTTCACCAGTCATTCTGTCATTACGATTCCATTTCTCATGACATTTCCTCTTATTCAACTTTATTACACAGCTCTCTGGAATGCTTGATTCTGATTGGTCAGTTGAGACATTTGCAGGTCGGTTCTTTTCAAATAATAACCGCTCCAAAGTAATAACGCATAGCCGGTACTATTTGTATGTTTGGCGCCATCTTGTGACAAACACTGGACAACCACAATTAACAATGGAAATACATCTGTTATTATATATTCATATGTAGATGTTATAAATTGTCTTACTAACGTTTGGATGTTAGTCACGTGGTCCTATATAGTTTCGCGGAAGGATGAAAATGTTCATTTAAAACAAATATGCCAATAAAATGTTTCAAATTCATATTCATGTCCAGTTTTTATTTCCTTAAGTGGAAAGTAGCCGTATAATAAGTGAGATAATGTAGAGGCAGCTGGTAGTTATCGTGAAATAAGCCCCTTCAGCGTGATACAAGACACTAAGCTTCCGTCGGGGCTTATTTCTGTGGTAACTACCGGCTGCCTCTACATTATCCCTTACATGTAAATAAAAATAATTATAATAAGAATTTGAATAATATATTTGAAGAAACTTCATGCAGCTTGCCCATAAAATCAATTTGGGTGCAAAATTAAAAATAAAACTAGTCTTGGATGGACTTCGCTCTCTGTGCTTACCTGTTGAATCTTCTTTGAGAAGTTCTTATTGGATTTCTCTAATGTAACTTCAAACCTGTTTGAACCTGTGAATAAAATATATTATTAATTATATTATTATTATTATTATTAAAAGGCATTGTCACTCCGACTTGGAAATAAAACTCCAAATCATTTATGCTATACAAAATCTATGCACCCGCATCTTTCTTGATCCTGTACAGAAGGAGATGGCCTGGTTTGGTTCCCACAAGGAGCCAATCATCTGCAGACACAGTAAGATAATCACACATGAATGACACATGGCTACATTTTAAAAATATGTTCATAGGACTAGTCCTGTAGCACAAACCAAATTAAGAGGGTGAGTTCTAGTGGTCCAAAACCAATACAATTTCTTGACCATTTTTGATTTATTTATTTTAAACTTTATTTTTATTGGTTGCGTGTCATTTCATCCATGTATTTATTTCTTTTTACTTTCTTATTAGACAAAAACTGATGTCTAAAAGCACATTTTAAGGTACATGTATGTAAACACATTAGTATTTAGCACATACAAATGTCATGCAATAATTGCTCAAAGTTTTACTTTTACTTCACTGGACCACTTGAAATGAACCGACTCAAAAGACCTTTAGATGGCTCTGATCATCACACACCCTCTGTATGTACTGGACATGCACAAACCAACCTCATAACCTCACATATGTGGAATTAACACTTGCTTTAACTGTACTTTACTGAGCTTTCATTTCCCTTATTCTTGCTTGATAGAATCTAATCCAAATGTGTACAATAATGCTATGTTCAACACCTTGCAAGCTGCCTAACTAATAAAGTATATGTCGCTCTTGACAAATATAGTTGTCTTTTTTCTCCAGCTATGACTCAAAACCTGGTGACCCGGCAACCTAAACAAGATCACCGGCCAAGTCCGCTGACCAACTTCCTATTTTCTTGATAGGGAACTCAGCTGATCAGGTTTTGATACATCAGAAATGTTCAAATATTAGGATGTGACAAGTAGCCAGGTATGGTTTCCCATATTAGGAATTGGTGCTCTGCATTTAATCCAACCAAGTGACAGCAGTGAGAAGTGATCAACAAACACACCCGGAGCAGTGGGCAGCCACGACCTTTGGGTTACAGGTCCAACTCTCTATCCATTAGGCCACTACTGCTAGACGCCCATGCATTGTGTGTACCCAGCTAAACAGAATTTTGACACACAGCCAAATAGAAAAGCTTTTTGGAAATTCTAACAACAACTTTGTCGTTTGCAAAGGTTTTAAGACGCAGTTATTATTAACGAATGAAAAGGTGCTGGTGATGCTCCACTGAGTGTTAAAGGAAAGGGCAGCAGAACTCACCCCAGGCCGCCAGACAGTCGATCTGAAGGGGTAACTTCTCCAGAATAGGAACGGGCTCGTACGCGTCATGCATACTGGAGCTCTTATGTACGAGCAAACACGTAAATAAATGTTAAGATAAAAAACAAAACCACTTTACAATCCGGTGGCAGTTGACAGAACAATTGTAAATAAACAGAGTAAAACAAAACCACTGATAACAGTTATAATGATCGTTAACCAGCTCGACTCGAAAATGTCCCTGAATTGTCCCGCTCCATTCTTCTTAGTCCATAAATAAATGAAAAAACACAAACTCTTGTGTATTGTTGTTTTGTTAATGTGTCATGAGCAGTTGGCTAGTATGTAGCTTTCATATTTTGCCCTTTAATCTTGCTAAACCGCGAATGCTCGATGCTCAAATTCCGAATTTATTTCATCCCATTGTCCTGCGCGATAATGTGGTTTATTTCGGGGTTTGCTGTCCGTTGTTCCGAGCTGATACCCGCCGGGATTCAGCGTTTGACAGCTAGCAAAGAGCTATGTGTGCTGCGGGAACTTCCTGGAGCCGTGACGAGCACGTGACTAACTGCGAGCGCTCACAAGAGTTCTATTAAACACAGCACACGTGACCCCACAGATGATTGACATTCCACACATAAAGCTTTAAATGAGGTTTTTGATACACTAAATTATTTGATGACCAAAGTCTTTTCAATGCCATGTCAAACAGGCATTTGTTCAGTTATTAATAGATCTCAGATTTAACAGCCTTTTAATGGTGAGATTTTGGCTTCTCCGAGCCTCTATTAAAATTAGCCACAATTGCTACAGGGAAATTATAAACTTGCTAAATATAAAAATATAAATATATAATATATTTCCCCCAATTGCTCCTTTTTTTCAGTCTGGAGTGTTCTGGTTTGACTTTTTCATTTTTGTTAGAAAATAGGCTATTTATGTCCAAAATGTGTTTTTGGTTGAATCTAGAACCTTCTTACTTTAATTGTATTAGTAAATTATTGCTATTATCTTTTCAAAGAAAATTCCATCCTTTTTTGTTTTCAAGAAAATAAATTGTGTATATGAACTCTTTAAGAGATTCTAATCATTTTATTCCAAGTAATATTGAATAAAAAGAAAATAATAAAAAAAACATGCAAGAATGAGTTCATGGTGAGGACAGATTTTGCCCTACTATAAAACATCATAATGTAACACACCTGTTCTGCAAGACAAACATGATGAATGCAAAAATGAATCCCGTAAAGCTGTTCATTAATGGTAAGTGAAGCTTTTATCGAACAGTCTTAATGAGCAGTATTAGATCAGCATTTAACCTGAGAACATCTGTCTTCTCTCTCTTTTTTAATATTGTATTTTAATAAGCATTTTTTGGTTAATTTGGTTAAAATGTATAATATATTAATAGTACTGCAGCAGTTGTAAATCCAGTTGACATTTGCATATTAGCTGTAGTTAAATGTAAGTAAATATAAGTGTCACAATCAGCTGGATGTACCAGCACAGCTCTGGATGGCACTCCAGCTATTCACAAACTGTGTGTGTGTTTGTGTCTGTTTTCATTCATGGACTCTTATTCAGTGCTCATGTCTCCGTCCACTCATTTGTTGTCATGGTGTTTCATTGCAAGTCTCCTCCCATTGACCTAGTTTTCTGTGTATAAATCCTTGGATGTGTTTGTTTGTCTTCACGGTTCATTACATCGTCACCCTGTATCTGGAATTCCTTTGTGTCTTGTTCTTGGTTTGTCTCGTTTTTGGATCTACCCGTTGCCGACCTTTGCTTCTCCACGTACCTTCACCTAGCTTCTTCCTTCGGACTCTTTTTACCGGTAATCGACCCTTGCTTTGAATATACATTTACGATTTTGCCTACGCTGTTTCAGTCTGTCAGTGTTCAATGCTGTCTATCCTGATCCTGAGCTTTCCATTAACTGTTTGCATATGAACTCGCACGCTTCATCGTCTCTTAGCCTTGTGTCAGAATGAACCATCATACCAGGGTTCAGCAATGGTTGTTTTAAAGCCCGTTCAGAATCTATGGTTTAATGAGGATGACGTTCACTGAGGGACTCTTTGCACTCGTGTGCAGAGACCCGCCGTTCGAGGACTTCGTCTCCGAATTTTTTCAGCTTGCAGAACGGTCGGGTCTCGGAGACTCCATACTCACCGCGTTATTTATGAGTGCCACATGCCGATTCAGCCCAGTGGAACTGCCAGACATTACGGGGCTGACGTAATGTCTGGCATCACATCCACTTCACAGCACGAGCATGCCTTCATGGCTTCCAAGCCGTCTTCATGGTCCACCGAACCATGTTATCAGGTTTCAGTTTCGTTTTCACGGCCGAGCATGCCATCTCTAATTTGCATGCAACGCATACTAACTCTGTTTCACCGCGAGAGGGGCCGTGTTTAACACTATCAATGCCAATTACACAGCCAGGGGAGCTGCTTTCGATCCTCGCGGTACCCAGCCCACCAGTAACGGATCGTAACCCTGTAGCACGTTATGAGGAGCCGTATCCAGTAGTTATGGTCTGCGATTTGGGTCCAGTGTGGCCGGATCCACAAGAGCTGGTCTGTGATCCGGATCCATTGTGGCCGGATCCGCTAGAGCCAGTCTGCGATTTTAAGCCTCTTAAGTAGGACTTTATAAAATACATGGTTCTAATTTTTAGTGATATCAAATGATTAATCGCATCCAAAAAAGTTTTTGTTTACATAATATTTTTGAATTATATATATATAAAATATAAAATATATTTATATATATAATATAAAAGAATATAAATATACATGTAGATATTTGTAAAACACACAGTCTGCATGTGTATTTATACAGTGTATACATAATATACACTGTGTCTCCTCACTACCACCACCCATGAACACACACAACACAACACAGAGTAGCAGCGGTGGTATTAGAAGCCAGTAAGCACACAGAGAGGGCGGGAGGCCTACATCTTTGGTGCTGTGACCCGGATTGTGGCACCACTAGACCTAAGAACATTCTACAGCCAGTGGTTTGAAAGCTGCACTCCATATTTGACAAACTGAAATTCTTAACCAAATTGGTGGTTTTGGGGAAACATTACCATCACCGCTATATACTTTACAGCCTGTTTGGAATCTGAACTGTTTCAACTTTCAACTGAACTGTTACAATCTGAGTGATTTGTTTTTGTTATGTAAAATATATTGGATGGTTTATTGATAAGGGAAAAAAAATGTTGCTTTGACTGTTGAGATTTTTTTGAGATTAGTGTATTTATTTGATATTCAGTGAGACTTATTTTAGACATTTAGGCATAAACTGACATTTCAGTTTATATGTTTTTGGGATAAACGTATATATTCTTCTGTGTACATACAACTGAACTATACAGATTACTCTTATTTTTATATATATATATATATATATATATATATTTATTTATTTTTTTTGTATCCCTTATTTCTACAAGATTGTATTTAATATTATATGCAGTTCAGGCCTCCTGCTCAAGTGGTCACGGACCAGTGCCTTTCAATAGCAGCTCATGGTTTCATACAAATTCTTCAGGTTAAAAATGGTCATGTCTTCATGGGAAATTCAGAATGTACAATACTGGTGGAGGACTGGATTCGCTCTTGGACGAAATAGAACTCCCAATGCACCTTCGCTTCTCCACTGTTGTGCAACACCTGAATTGGTGAAGCCTGAAATCTCATCCTTAACCTAGCCCCAAATGATCAGACCCCTGAGAGAGCTTTTGAGGTATTGAGGGGTGAATACAGTGACACACAAGGTTCCTTAGACTAGACTAGACTCATTTTTTAATCCCGCCCCCGCAAGGATTTATTCCACACCCGACCGCTCCTGCTGTATATTCAATCTTAGAATAGTTTTCTACCCGACCTGACCATTCCTGCTAAATTTAGATCTGTTTTTTTAATTTCTCATTTAAATTGGGTACTACAAAAAGAGCGAGATAACAGATAAAACTGTAGGTTGAGCAAGGATTGTATTTATTTTTATTTGTCTTGTCAAGATTCTTTTAACATTTATCTGTTATCATGGCAAATGTGTTGCACAAATAAAATAACTAAAAACAAATGTATGTACAACATTCCCTCTTGGCTCTTGACGAAGGCGGTCGCATCTGCTCTCCCTCCCTTATCTCTCCTGCTTGCTTCTCTTGTCTGT